>VWZF01003406.1:0-308446 GCA_013396755.1 Sclerurus mexicanus
CGGGCAGCGCTCCGCGGGCGCGCAGCGCGGGGGCCATGCCGGCGGGGCCGCCGCTGCTGCGGGCTGCGCTCCTCATCCTCGCCATCCCGCTCTTCCTCGGCGCTGCCCCCCCGGCCCGCGGAGCCGTGTTCACCAACCATTTCTTGGTGGAGCTGCGCGGCGGGGGCCGGGCGGAGGCCGAGCGGGTGGCGGCGGAGCACGGCTTCGGAGGGGTGCGCAAGGTAAGCCCCCCGCGCACGGGCGGGGCGGTGCGGGGCCGTGCCCTTCGCGCTGGGGCGGCGGCGTGCGGTGTCCTTCCCACGGGCATCCCCCCCCCGCCCGGGGGTGGCCCCGCCGCGGTCCTGCCCCCGCCGCTCACCTGCGGGCGAGGGATGTCCGGCCGTCCCCGCGTCTGTCCCCGCGGTCATCCCGGCTTCCCGGGGGGTTTGTGGAGGAGTAGCGGTACCAAGCGCTTCTCGGTTGGGTGGTTGCCTTGGGCTGGAGAGCAGAGGAGTTTTCCCCACATGGTGACTCGGTGCCTTTTTGACTTACTATGTAAACATCCTGCTATTGAGGAGCTCCCATCCTGCGGGGCCGGGGCTGCCGCCCAGGGCTTCCCGGGGCGCGGATGGAACTGCTCGGAGAACCTGCGGAAAAAAAAATAAATTAGAGCCTCATCTCCATGGAGAAGCTTGCACACAGTTTAAATGGAAGATTTCGTAGGGGTTTTGACAGTCAAGTTTGTGAGGCTGGTGGCTTTTTAATATCCCTCTTATTCTGCTGGAGAAATAGGATGACCTTAGGCTGAAGAAGCTGCTTGATGTTAAGCATGATAAGCAATCAGTGCTTTTCACTAATGAATGTAAGTTGGGAAACTTCAGGTGCCATTAGAGGTTGTTTTCACTCCTGAGGTCCCAGGAAATCAAACGTAGCTGGAGTGGCAGGGAGTCCCCTCCTGGCTCCTGGAGAGCCCAGCTCTGCTAGAAATCTCTCCCATTCAAAAAATAATTAGATCTCTGAATATGTTAGGGTACAGCCAGACTTGGGGTGAAGACAGGGAGATGCTGATAGAGTGCCCTGGTCGATACAGTTCCTGGCAGACTCAGCTTGGAGGAACACGGAGGAGAAGTGGGCTGTGAGCATTCCTGCTGCCTGTTTGGGTTTTTTTTCCCCTTTCCCTGGCAGTTATGCAATGAGAGCCTGATCCGACTTCCAAGGAAATGAATGAGAATAGCACCTGAACTTGGATGAGTGAAATGGCTTAAAACCTCAATTTAAAAATAAAAATTAAAAAAGCATATCAAGTGAGACTCCTTCCCTCGGGTTTGCCTTGTTTCAACTCCAGTGGGAGCTTGTTAGAGAAATGAGGACAAGATCATTGTTGCTGTGACCACAGCCAACTCCTGCTGCTGATAAGATGCTTTTGTTTTGGGCTCACAGCCTTGTCCTGATAGTGACAGAGAGCTGGACTGCTGATGCCTTTGGGAAAGGAGTCATTGTGGGGAGGAGGTTTTGTTGCATGAAATTTAGATACAGCTCTCCAGTCAACAGTTTTCCTCTTTTATTCCCCTCCTGTTCGTGCCCCCTCCCTCCTATCCTGGGGGTATCTGTCTGATAAGGCCTTATGAGGAGGGAAGGGTACTTTTCTTCATAGCTCAATTTCTTATGACTTTTGCTAGATGCTTTCAGATGATCCTGTCATCCATGGGGGGAAGAGACAGGGAGAGAGGGCATTTTGTAGGATGGAGAAATGCAGCTTCTGGGCTGTCAGAATCCTTTCCCCTCCACTATGCCTCTGCCCAGGATGCCTCGGGCACATTAGGAGATGTGCAGCTTCCTCATGGAAATCAGCCTTGTAGCTCATCTCGGCAGAGAGCTGGAGGGAAATCCCTCGGGTGAGTGAGAGGGAGAGTACCTGCTTTCCAGGACATGCCATGGGAGCAGCTGCTTCCCACGGACACGGGTGTCTCTAGGAATGAAGCCCAGCAGAACCATGGCATGCTGTGTGGGTGCTTGTGGGGTGGGGCAGCAGGTGTACATGCTGTCCCGAAGGGTTTCTGGGTTATATCATCCCTG
This sequence comes from Sclerurus mexicanus, assembly GCA_013396755.1. Taxonomy (NCBI): domain Eukaryota; kingdom Metazoa; phylum Chordata; class Aves; order Passeriformes; family Furnariidae; genus Sclerurus; species Sclerurus mexicanus. The sequence continues at coordinate 2,056 of VWZF01003406.1, forward strand.
AAAAGTTAGGAAGCCTCTCACCCCTCCTCCACACATGTAAGAGGAAATAGCACCCTACTATCTGCAAGGCAATAATTTTAGGGAAGAGGAAAAGTCGGTGGGGTTTGACATTTTGGCAGAGGATAATCCATGAGAGGCTGATAGTGATCTCTGTTCTGCAGGGAAACCCGTAACTGGGCTTGGGTGGCAGCAGTTAGCTGGTAATAAAAGCTTGTGCCATGTACTCCAGTGGCTCTTCAGTATTGCTGAAGAGTCTCCTCTGTGTTTTGCTCTCATCAGGCTTGTCTGGCATCTCTGCTTACAGTCTGCAGACTCAGCTTTCATGGCGATAACGACGGTGCAGAAAGTTGAACGTGGCCATGTGTCAGTGGGAAACTCTCGGGGGGAAGTGCTGTGTGGAGATATGCTGCTTAATGAAATATTTAAAAAATACTAGGAAAACCCCCTAAATTATACCACAAGATCATTTGATACGTCAGTGACATGTGCTGTTAGTATGATATAATGAAATTTTTACATAATACAGATCCAGTTACCTTTATCCATATTGGAGAAAAGCCATTGTCTGAAAATAATCACCTTTATTTCAGTGCAGGGATTTTCCCAGTAGGAGGACAAGGGCAGATTCAGCTTTTTTTCTGTGTGTGAATTTAAGGCATGTATGAGAAGGATTTCTTTTATGCTCTGTATCATAGACCTCTGTTAACATGACTTTTTGGGAGCTGATTTTTAAATTACATATTTTCAGTGCACGTGGTTTTTTTCCCCAGTAACAAGCAATCTCTGAGCAAGTGCATATTACATTTACTTAACAGCAGATTTCTGCAGAAATAAATGAGAAAGTGTTGCCTTTAATGTTATGAACTGTGTGGCGTGCTTTTTAATTGATTTTTTGGCCATGCTTCCACCCTCATTCTGAAAACACTACAAAACTTCAGGTGGGCTAATTGTGTATTTAAACTGTGTGCTTGATGAATTAAGTAGGGCTTGGTACCTATGTAAACAGGTGCTTACGTTTAGATCTAGGATTCTAATGTGGGTCAGAATGTCAAAAACACTGGTTAATTTTTCTTTAATCTTTCCTGAATGAATGTTGAGTTCAGAACTCTTTTTTTTCTTAAAACCATTTTTTTCTTAAAATGGTTAGCCTTATCATCTTCGGGCTTTCAGGAGTCATGAGGACGCCCCCTTAGTATTGCAAGAACTGCAAAAGGAACAAGTTTTTTAGTTTTACTTAGTGGGGTTTTTTCCCCTTTTCGTCTGCCTCCTGGCATCATTGCCACCAGAATACATTTCTTAATGCGGACTGAAAAAAGCTTCTTTCTGACCTTGCCTTGCAATTCTTAATTCATTTCTAACAAGGAGAGTTGGAAGAAGCATTTGGAAATGCTCCTATTTGGAGATCAGAGTTTAGGCATCTCTTTCCTTTTCATCAACAACACTGAGACAATCCACAAAATGCCACCGTAGCTAAACAGCTGAATATTCTGCTTCTGGTAGCATTGAGGTGAATAGTTTTAAACAATCAGCATTCAGTGGCTTCAGATTTGAAAAGAAGAACCAAACACATATTTCAAAGCACAGGGAATTTTAGGTTCCCCAAAGCTGGTCTGTTTTTTCCCTTCTCTTTCCTGATCTCTTCACCCTCTAAATCCTGCAAAACTCAATGTACCTCCCACAGCAGTGACTTCTCTGCTTCCAGTTTTTGCTTAGGTTGAGGATCAAGCTTTGTGGAGCCAACCAGGAACTTCTTGATGAAACGCTGTGAGGTTTCAGGAAGGTTTGCTTTTGTTTTTCTTTTGCATTGCATAGATACAGATTAATTGAAAGCAAAACTTGCCAGGTAAAGGAGCTGTGTTTCTTGCTGCAGCAGCCCACTTCTCTGCATCTAGGCTTGGAGCTTGTGGGGTGGGAGTTGTCATGTAGCAGGCAGTCCAAGAGGCAGAATAATGAGTTGGCAGCCTTAGGAGCTCTTTGAAAATGTCAACCTGGGATCCACACATGAAAGTCTCAAAAATCGCCTCCTGTGCAGATCAGCCTCTAAGTCTGGAGAAGAGGTGTTTGCCTGGGTTGGGTATCTGAGGTGCCAGGCTATGCTTCTGCCTGCCCAGGAGCCGTGATGGACAGATGGGACTCTGTGCACGTGAAAAATGCTGGTTGTGGATGTGGGCCTGTATGTGTGTTTAGAGATGTGTGTATTTATATGCATTTGTATGTTTCTCGTTCCTTTTCCTTAAACATTTACGCTTGGAGTAAAGAATAGCAAAGAAAGGTGAATTCTTAGCCAGGCTCCTGGCTGACCCTGTGTGCATGGGGAGCCCATTTGTGCATGTAGATAAAAGTGTTACCTTCGCATGGGCTGCTGTCCCAGGTGCTTGTGCAGGTGTGAGTTGTGGCCAGATTTTCCCTTGGACCAGGGTGCAGGAATGCTCCCGTGTGGGAACAAATGCTGAAGCAATGGAGCATCCCACCCAAAAAGAAGGCAAGAGAGCCCAGGGCTCCCCACAAGAGGCAGACTTAAGATCCAGCCTCAGACTGCAGTGTTTCCGTGCATTAATACGTGTTTAATAATTTATTAGCTTTGTGTTTCATGCTGGCGTAGAAGAAAGGATGTTTGCTCTCAAAAGCATTCCTTTATTATAGAAACAGAAAATCCTCTTAGACACGGAAGGTACAATGTAAATTTTCTGAGGAACCCGAGAGCTTTAATTTCCTAGATTTCACTGTTGCAATTTTGTACTACTAAGACAAAAAAAATGTAAATTGCATGCAAATGCTAATCGTGCAGCACTGAGGTTTTGAGAGGCCATCTCACCATAGCAGCGAACGGTTCAGTTTCCATCCAAGAGACAGTCTGAGCGGATGTATTTAAATTAGGGGGAAGAAGCAATTAAGTAGCAGGAAAAGTTTGATCCTCCTGTGGACAGGCACGCTGCTGAGTGGTGATGTAGAGCTCCCTTTTCCAGAAAAGCCCTGGAAGAAAGTAGCTGGGGAGATGCAGTGAGAGCAGTTCTGCATCTGGAGGGAGCCTTGTCAGCTCCTCACAGGTGGAGGCCACTGGGCAGAGGCTGGAAAGGCCTGTTTGCTCCTATGGACACCCACAGAGAAGTGTAAGTGGAATTAAATAAGACTTTTGCTGTGCTACAAGTGAGTTTTCCTCATATATGGAAATGCCGTGCTGGTTCAAAATGTTGCCTTTTTTCATTTTATTTTATATTTTCCCTTGGATGCAGAAACAGCCCCAGGGGCAAACACTGTAACTGGCTAACTCAGAACAAAAATAAAAAAATAAAGAAAAAATCCCCCTTTACTTAAATGTAATCATTTAAGCACATAAAAGCTGTAAACTGTCAAGAAGATTGTGAACCACAGGCTCAAGTACATCCCTAGCCCAGTTTCTCTAGAGCTCCTTCTCTACCAGAGACTCAAACCGACTGTTTGTTGGCGACGAGTGTTCTGTTTGAGCTACAAAATAATTACCTTGTCAGATTTTTCAAAGCATTTAGTATTTGAGTGTAAAACAAGAAGGTCAGACTCCCTTACTAGGGATCTCTGCTGTAATTGCTCTATTACTGTTTTGAATACGTGGCGGAGTTGTTTCTTGGCAAAACAAGCACATTAAACCTTACCTTTACAGATTTTTGTTTTGTTTGCTGAACTACAGCTCAGTAAACACAAAGATATGGAATTCTGGCTGGTTTTAAAGCTGCTTTCATTTATAATTTTGTTTATTCCATATTACTTGAACCCGTTGGCAAAACAGAACATGCGGTAGAGACTCAGGAACTGCGTCTCGAGTAATTCTTTTTTCACTTGGTTGTTGTTGATTTGTTTGTTTGGTTTTGGGTTTTAATGCTGCAGCCCAACTGCATGTGAGGTGGGGGACCCACCAAGTTCTTAGCTGACACTTTGTGGGAGCAAACAGCCTAAGCACGCAGTACACACAGTACCGTGTGTCCTAACCCCGGTGATGCTGCTTTCCCTAGTTTTGTGGAATCTCTTCAAAGTGATGGAGTGACACCAGCTGCCCAGGCTGTTTCTCTCCTTTGTACACCTCTGTGCAAAAGGGTTGTGATGGTGTGTGGAGATTGCCATGCCACGCAACTGAGGTTCGGGATTTGCTCCACGAGAGACAGGTTTCATATATAGGAAACAAATCTTCAAGTGAAGCCAGTTCCTTGAGCTATTTCAGTGGAATTTATAGTCAAAGATGTTACTTCAGTATCACCACTAGATAAACAAAGAGCATTAGTATGGTCCTGCTGTCAGTCTGGGGTCTCCTTCCTTCTGCCCAGATGACTTTCTTGTAGGTGACTTTCAGGTTATTTCTGGGCTCTACAACACAGAGATAGATCAGTTGCCTGTATGCGTTTGACCTTTGGGATCCCCTATGCTTTGGGTCTGTCTGTGGCCCTACTTAAAGCTTTCATTCCCCTGGGTGGGCTTTTCAGGTGCTTCAAGCAGTCTGAAGGCCATTTCTGAGAGGCAGTATAGGTTTCTGTAGCTGTTAACCTACCCAGAGTTGGGTTTTTTGTCTGACCTTAGGCTGCAGAGCTGTGTAGCAAAAGGATAGCTGTTTATGCAATAGTACCCTGCCTTGAAGACTTGGTTTTTGGTATCAGGCCAGATGAACAGATCCCATTGTCATGCCTGTGACCAGACCCAGATGGTTTAGGTTACTGTCAATGAGGGAGAGCAATTTGTTTCTAGTTTGGCAGTTCAAATCCAAATTAAAGCTCTAGACCAAAATAAATTATCGGTTCACTCCCAGCTTGAAGTGCTTCCGTCTGAGATCCTGTGTCATCCTTGGCATTTGTTTATTAGCAGGCAAATGTTCACAGAGACTGACTACACTGCTAGGGCTTGGCTCCTTCAGAAGGGGACAGAGGTGTTAGAATTTGTGTTATCTTTTTGAAAATCCAGCTATTGTGTGGAGGTGGAAGATAGCCTTCTAGCCTTTCTCACAAAATATGACAGGTGACAAGATGTAACACCCTACCCACTCTCAGAAAACTTTTACTGCTGTAACTGTACTGATGTAGTTAAAATGGGAAAACAAACCCAACTGCAGTGCTGTTACTATCAGTGTAGGAGTAGTGACATGTTCAACTCATTCCAAGGCAGAACTATATTAGCAGAAATTTAATTTCAACTAGAGCTTTTACCAGTTAAGACCATGTTGATTAAAAATAGAAACCCAAAACCAACCCAACAGCAGCAACCAAAAAAAAAAGAGAGCATCAGACTTCCTGGAATAGTTATACCAGTAATACTTTACAGTGTGGCTAAGTAAAAGTTTGCATGTGATCCTTTCCCTCATCCGTCTGTGGAATTATTCAATTAAAATTAATACACACAGCTCAAGTTTGAAAAGCCTGTAATAAAGTATTTGCAAAGTAGTTGCTGAAATGTATGTACAATTTATTTGGCAGATAGTTTCAATTAGTAAGTTCTGAGAAATACCCATGCTCATGGAAAATTCTGTGAGCTGGAAATCAAGCCAAAATGCTAAAATGAAAGATAAATTCTGCCAGTTCTTATTAAAATATTATAGCTGGGAAACCCTCCTGTGTAGTTCCAGTCCACAGCATGGGTGGGTATTTTCTGTGAGAGCTGTAATAACAAATTCAGTACCATTGTTAATTGATGTATATTTTACCTTTGTCCTGCAATGTTATTCCAGTCATCAAAAACCCTGTTCTTTCTTTTTTTTTTTTTCATTTTCTTTCAACTTTTTCAGATAATTAAATGGGTCAGGTCTCTACAGGATGCTGGCTGCTTGGTGGCTATAAATATTGCAGCGAGCAGCCCAGAGCTTCCATCCATCCCTGGCCTCTGCTGGGAGGAAGCTGAACTGCTCGACTATTTGTCAGAGACAGTCTGGTGTGTTGCTCTTGTAAATCGAGGCGAGCTCTACATTTAGCACTCATAAGTTTATTGAAAAAGTAAACCCTGTGCTACTGAACCGGAGATTTAATTTCAGCTCAGCAGGCTCAGCCCATGCTGTGGGACTGTCCCAGCGAGAGCTGAGTTTGGTGTGTGCTGTGTGAAATCCTGCATGGCCACAACACACAGTTTATCATGCGGTGTGAAATCCAGTTTGGTCATGAATTTATGACAGTAGCTCAGAAGTGTAACTCAGCTGAACGCTAGCTGTGTTCAGCTAATAGCAGCAGCTTGGACCTAAAAAGGAAATCTTGAGCTTGCCCAGTCTTACCATTTATACACCAGGATTATAAACAAACTGGGTAGTGATAGCTCCAGTTTACTCTCTCAAGGAGTGAACTGGGACATAATGTTCTTTGTCATGCGTTACCTACCTTCTCAAACAAAATTTCTGTGTAAATGTTACATTCTTAACTCCTTTGTCCACAGAAAGTACATGGAAAGAGTGACCTCAGTGTTTACATCAAACCAGTGTGTCCCAGATACTCACGACTGAACTAGATTATTTGCTTACCTGATGAGTAAGATGGCAACATGTCAGAGATGCTTTCTCCTGTAGAACCAAACTGTAAAAACCTGAAACTCAACAAATAAATATTTAAATGTTATTATTTAAGTAGAGAAACCGGCACTGTTGCAGATGGTTGTTGGGTATCAAACTAGAGCCAAACAGGTGAATCTCTTCCTTGAATGGGTCATAAAAGAGGTGGGATACAGCCTCCCCTTTCCCAATGACAGAGCATGCTTCTTTCTGCCTACTCACTCTTTATGAAGTGCCAGTGAAATGAAGGAGAGTGACTCTGAAATCTGCTCTAGGGGTGAGCACTGTCTTTGTCACCTACTGTGCAACACCAAGTGCAGCAGAAGCTTCTGTTTAAGGCTTTTCACTGCAGCTAAGGTGTCATGAATTAGCTGTAACCATGACTGGTGGATTCCCATCCGTCCCACAGGGAACTTATGATTCCCTGTATCAATTAATTTTAGAACTGTGTTTCAACTGAATTTAGCTATTTAGAACTAACTCTGAACCAGTTGTAAAGGGGAACTGTCAGTTCAGAATTTGGGTGAAGTATCAAAAATCAGAACTGGAACACATCTGCAGGTTTGGAAGAACCGGCTGTTAACATTGGTGGAATGATGGATTGGGATACCATCTCGAGTTTGGTCTTGGTAGCATTTCCATCTATTAATTTTTACATTACCGTTTAAACCCCTCGACTTCACAGGCAAATGTACTTTCCTTTTGACTGTAAAACCATTCAATTTCTCCTACAATTAAGATATAGTTCAGAGTAAAACCTTGACAGAAGAGGAAGTAGTTTTTTATTTCTTTCTTTTGATGGAGATTAAAACACTCCATTCTGTAAAATCCCTTTTTTCTCCCTTCTAGCTGAACATATTTCATTCATGTTAAATATATTATACCTTTGTAGAGAAACCAGTATTCCAGGCTCCTGAAATGCTCAGTGATTAATTAAAACACTATGTTTTCCTTGCTTGGCTGATATTATAAGAGCAAGATAACATATAAGCACATGCTGGATTGACCACAATTTCTGCCAGCAATAAACTTCTGTCATTTATTAATTGGTAGTAACAAACAGTAAAAAGACTTATTTCACAGCTGTCTGAAAGGTCAATGAGGTAGATCCTGGGAGGAAGGGGAAGAGGTGGTGGTGCTGTTTGCTTTCCTTTCTCATCATAATTACTAGTGTTGGGGCAGCTTTGGGTCATCCTTTTTCTTCTGTCTAGTACAGAGCTCTTGACCTCACTCAGAGCAATTAGTCCTTGTTGTGAAGTGACCAACGAGCTGTTGTGTACTGGAGCTAAGAGAAGCTCTCCCCAGTTCATGATGATGTAAGTAAAGGCAGAATTTGCCTCTGACCTTGCCTTGTAATAGTGGTGATTAATGTCTGTGACTTCCTCTTAGCAGAGTCAAGAAACTTTACCAAAATAAGGAAAACAGCAACATCCCAAAACGTCCTCTTGGCGCTGCTGAAAGTATTTTTCTTAAAGCTTTCTTCCCCTGCTCTTCTCAAGCCTACAGTCTTATGTTGTAAAAAAGAAACAAAAAGGAGGAGGAACAGTGTGACCCTTCTGTCCTTTAATGTCACAGTTTGCTTCTAATTGTTGCCCATCAGCTTCTCTCTCACAAAGCAAATATTTTTCTCCAGGAACTCAGTGCTTCTCTGGTAACTGAAGGATTGTTCAGTGTGGTGTAACAGCAGAAACCTCCCTGGGAAGCACTTTCTGTCCAGTGGATATTGTTTGACAGCCTAGCATTAAACAGACATGGAGAAAAAAGGAAAGGATAAAGGTTTTGAATTGCAGGAGAGCTCAAATCTTCTCTAAGTGTTGGTAAGGGCTGGCATCTTTGCATTAGAGCAATTTGCATTTTCTGTGCCTTCTTAAGTCGCTCTTGGCAGTAACCAACTAATTTTGGTCTGAGCTGCTTTTATATCACTTCATTAGGGCTTGAGTTCCTCACTGTGCTTTTAGGGGCTACATGAGCTGGGCACTTGCACACGTATTCATATCTTACTCACCTTATTACGTGGACCTAGATTTAAAATTAATGCTGCAGTGCCTTGCTGAAGTTCATAGTGTCAATGTGTCACCATGTCTTGTCCCTTCATCTGCGACACGTGAATACCCATAATTATGTCTGAGGCACACTGCGTCTTAATGTTGTTTTGAAAGCAGCAAACTTTATTTTGTGGCTTTTACCTCAATGTTTTTGGAGCTGATGTGACACCAGGTTCCCGTGTGACAGGAGTAGTCAACCTGTTTGGTGATGTGCTTAAAAGGACAGATGGGTTGTAAACCAGGAGCGAGGCAAAGTGGCCTTTGTTTGCAGCGCTGATTGCTGTCAGCAGTATTGATCCAGCTCAGTTAGGAGTATACTATGGTCATTGAAATTTGCAGACTCCAACTGAATCAAGCTCTTTCTTATAATATGAGTTTTCCCCAAGGCAGATGTACTGATACGAAGAAGAGATTTCTGTCATATATTATTTAAATATTAAATATTTACCAAATATTTGCTCTGAAGAAGTACTTGATTGCACACAGATATATGTATAGATTTACCCATTAATATATATTTACAATGGCACTTGGCATGTTATAGTTTTATAGCACAGTCTATAGTGCTGTGCAAACATAAATTAAATGAATCCTATCAATAAATAAAATAACTAAATAAGTACTTATTAGAGTATGCCATTTTACTTGGGAGGCAACTGAAACAAGAATATTACAGCCCTAGTGGCCTGAGATTCTCCTCATATTAGGAGATACTGAGGTTACCCAGCATCTTTGAAGATGCTGAAACTCATCTTGCGAGTCCTACAGCAGAGTGCTACCATGTGAAGCAACAGCAGAGAGGAAAATTGCAAAGAAACCAGTCCTGGATTGAATGATCTTGGTGAGAAGGTTATTTGAGGTGTGAAAATTTTTACAGAATATTATCACCTTGAGAGATACTTTGAAAACACAGCAGAGCATTAGAAGAGCGACAGGATACCCAAAGGAGCCCCATTGCTCCAAGCAGGAGAGAGGCACTTACAGCAAAAGTTTTATTCACCTTTGGTAATGAAATGTAGAACTGGCAAAGCCACTTTTGGGTTGCCATCCATTTCCTCACCTTTATTCTTAAAACACTGACTGCCACAGGCTAAATGAATTATGGTTAATTAACTGGGTCAAGTACTGACCGACTTTCTGTGACTCTAAAGAATGTCTGGAGTCTGATTTCTGTCTTTTTTATTTTTTTTCTTCCACGGATTTTGCTTGGTTTTTTGGTGGTGGAGATATTTTTGTTTTAACAAGATGGTAAAGTTCTCCCAAATTGTGAAAATAATTCACTTTGTGTTACACATACCGGTTTTCAGAAAATTTAATCAATCCAACTTCTGACAGAATCATATTTGCTTCATTATTCTAAGTGATGTGTATGTTTGTCTGTGTGGTTGTGGTTTATCTGTGTCTGTTTGTTTGTGTGGTTGGTATAGAGCCCAGTAGCTGAATGATTGAAGGGGGCTGTCTCCTTTTCCCCGTGGCTAAAATTGTCAACACAGCTGATAGAAGCTCACAGTGACTTTTCTGGCTGCTGAACTCCAGGATTTTTCTTGGCGCCCAGGGCTTGACTGAGGTGCTCTTCTTGCAGGATACTCAACATTTATGTAAGAGTGCATAATGATGATTGCTCAGCCTTCACTTCAGGCTGCCAGCCAAACAGTAATAATCACCTAATCCAGGTAATGACAATCTGGATTAACCCAGACAATCCAGCGTAAGTGCTGGTGTACCAGCAACAACATTCTCCTCGAAATCTGGGGAGTATCCTGCTTTTAACAATTCACGTGGTGGAATCGATAAAGGGGTTTACAGTTACCGGGGAGTAACAGATAAAACTCTCTAAACTGCACAGATCCATTCACACAAACTAGAGTAACTGTTTTAAAAGCCTCAAATGGCTTCTCCAGTTCACTGATAAAACTATCAGCTGATCTAGTCTTGTCAATGATGACTTATATGACTGTTGGGTGCTTGCAGCATGGGGCTCTTCAGTGGCAAACTTAATAGTGATACGAATACAGTAAAATATTACACCTGTGTGATCCATTCAGGTGCAGATCCAATTCCAAATACAGCAAAATTGTAAGCAGACCAACGGAGCAGTGTTTCGTAAGTGCTTGGAAGCACTGGGTGTGATAATGTAACAACAAAACTGATGAGAAAATTAGAACTAGCCATTTAACATCAGAATTGATCTACCTGAACACGAACAGCTGCGCTTCTCTTACAGACTGGAGGGAAGGGGCTGCTCCTGGGACTCAGCTCTGCTCCTCTTTTAACATGGCCACCTAAAGTAGGTCAAATGAATTGTGCTTTGAAAATACCTTCTTTTTTTTCTTCCCCCTTTTTTTTCTTTTTTTTTGCCATGAATTGTGCAGGGAATTCAGATGAATTCCACATGGACAGACTGGACATGTCAGTGCAATGAGTTCGCAATTGGTTCTGTTTCTTCCATTTACTTCCATGTGTTTACTAAACTCTTCACATCCAGCTGTAGGGAAGACTGTTTAACCTTGTGGTTGCTACATGCAAGAGGGACTAGACAGAAGGCTTTGTTTTATCCTTTTGGATAAAATAAAATCCAGAGGCATATATTCTGCAAAGTCTTTGGGTGTCGCTTTTGACTTGCACACCGTTTCTAGAGATAAAGCCATTTTGCTGTGGAGGTGAGGGAACCCTTCAGAAACCATTGGAAACTACTTCTGTTGGTTTGAGAAAGACTTAATAGAACTTTTAAAGCAAGATTTCTTCTTTCTTATAGTATAACCAATATCCTAAATAACAGTAACAGGTGGCCTTGTTATCATGGGTATTACAATATTTCCATTGACCTCTGGGTCTCTCTACTTAGTCACGGTCCTTCCTTACTACCACCACCTACTTTTAATTCCTTTAAGAGATGGTTGGATATTTATATGAAACAGAGCTCAAAACATAGGAAAGTATCTAAGTTAGACATTTCTGAATTATTTTGTAGGAGAGTGTTTCACTGGGTGTTAGTCAGTTGATTTCACAAGGATCATCTGATGATATTTTAATATGAAATGTATGTTTTGGGGATGGCTAACACCTCCACCTGTCAGATTTGCCAAGACAAGGCTTTGGTGGAGGCCGCTGAAGAAGGCACAGGTGCAATGAGAAATGAGCCAGGAAGACTTGAGTGATGCCACTCAAACCTGGGCCTGACTGTGCCAGCTCTTTGGAGCTTGTGCAGATCCCTGGCTCCACCTGAGATCTTCATGCAGAGCCTTCAGAGTAATTATAGCACACTAATGAGAAAGTGTGAAATCCTTGCCCGGGGCCGTGGGGACACGGTGGACTGGATTTCATGTTGGGTAAGCTCGGGCACAGCTTTAGTCCTCTGCTATTTCACATTTCTCCACCAACGTTTGAATTAATCCTTTCTTGTTCGTGCTTTGTTCTGTGTTATTTCGGTGCCTGGGGCTGCCTGTGTTTCTTCTCTTACATGGCCCTCGTCGCTATAGTGAGCGAGTGCTTTTGACTTCAGACTTGGCTCCCATCTGTGTATTTAAAAGTAAAACGATTTCTAATGCTAATTGGGGTGAGGGAAAATGAGAGAAAGAGAGTTTGAAAATTCATATTGAATATTTATAAGCATCCTCAGTGCATTTGGTAAAACTCGGATGAAAAGGTTTCTAAAAGGTTTCTAATTTCTGCTGCGAGGCACTTCGTCGTGCTTCAGCTACAATGGCAACAGAAAGAGTGAGGCCCATGGGGTCCGTAAAGGCTCCAAATACATTTACTTGGCCCAGGTTTAGGTCATATTTTCCACTGGTGTAATTACTGAGCAGTAATGGGATGGAAGAGCTCACCTGTGCTGATTTATGGCCCCTTTTAAAGAGAGGAGTAATGCTTGGGCAGTGCTTGGACTCTGTAGGGGAGGGATGTTTGGTGTTATATTCTTTTAAAAAAAATAACTTCTGAAAATTATTTAGGGGATGAGTATTGGTTTTTTTTTTCCTCCTCAGAGCAAAGGGATTTTCTAAGCACCAGTGTTTGAACCATCACATATTTACACTAAGAAAGGCAAGGAGCCCTGAGGAGGGTCTTTGTCAGCCTGGCTGGATGAGAGTTTTCCATGAATCTCATTCACTGGCAAATCTGTTTATGCTGATTTTGGTGACCAAAGAAGGTGTTACGCTGGGCTGACTTGCTACAAATCTCCCTTTGCTTGTGTTTATAAATGATTTTTCCCCAAAGAAAGTTGTTACAGGCAGTTGTCCCCATTGGTAACTTGGGAGAGGAACTTCAAAAGGTTCAAGTAAACTGGTCTTAGGATATTGCATTATTGGGGAGAAAGGATTGGAATGGTGCACAAAAGCAGGCAGTGTGCTGTAGGGATGCTACATTGCATGAAACAACATGGGAAGGCTGGGCAGAGATCATTCCCATTAAAACGGGAGGGACCAATCCAGGCTGCTCTTAAGGTTTTTGTGGGCACCATAATTTGCTTGTGAGACATATGTAGATTGAGCCCTAAAGTGAGTCAGTAAAATTTAACGTTAAAGATAAGGAGCCAGTAAAATGTAACGTTAAAGATAAGCCTGGGAACCAAGATTCCTCTTTAGTTTCATATTGTATTTGTCACCTCTTAAAACTAGCGACAAGCTGTGAATGCTGGACCTCTCACTGAGAGCCAGGTAAAATACTGATGCCACTGGCAGCTTTATTCAACTTGGTTTTTCTTTTGAAGCATTTATTGCTGCTTCATGATGCTTTTGCTACAGATGGGCTTTCCTAGCCAGGTGATGCTGATTCTTTTATGGTTGTTGTCAGTGTTAGCTCTTCCCGAGGTGGCCCCAGTGCTGCAGTTTTAGAATGAGGAACAGTGTCTGAATTTAGTCTATCTGTGGTTTCTTTTCTTTAAATCCCTGCACTGCTTTGCAGCTGATACTGCTGTCCTTTGCTTTGTGATAGGTAAAACTACATCTGGTGCCACTGGGTATGTTGTCCAAGGCAAGACGAAGAAAGAAGGGCAGTTTGGTTTTCTCTGTCAAATGGACAAGATGGGATGGGAGCCATCAGCTCTGGGGGAGCCGTGGGTGCTGCCCCATTCTAGATCAGATGCCTGTGGGGAACAGACTACCTTATACCTGATTTTTTCTTCTTGAAATAGATCTGTAGTAGGGGGCTCAGCAGTGGACTATTTTTTACGCCCTCCTTTTCGCTTTCAATGCCAGGGAATACCTGGGCCTGGCAGGGGGAATTGTAGCTGCCTGTTTACAGCCCTTCTTCCCAGGAGTGGCATCTAGGGAAGCATAGAGTGAATTTCCTGCTCCCTTTCCTTGCTGGGGAAAGACTGTGATATGTGAGGAGGAGAGTGCAGAAAGGTTGGGGACCCTGAATTTAACTGATTTTATTTCAGTAATGATTACATCTGGCCTTCTGTGGTGGAGCAGTAGTCTGAGAACAGCTAAGATACCTCAGGCAGAGGTATTGGTGCTAAATCTGCACAATATGAAGCTTCTGCTTCTTTCTGTCATTTGAATAGAATCATAGAATTAAGGTTGGAAAAGACCTTTGAGATTATCAAGTCCATTTTTCTTTCAGGTAAGGCTCTTCCATTGCAAGAGGGTTTTTTTCCTCCATTTAGTTGAACATTGAATTTTTAAATGGCATTTTCTGGTCCATGTCCTTTCAGGAAGGAGGTTAAACATATTTCGTCTTTATTCAGAAAGTGTTACTATTAACCATAGGGAAGCTGCAAATGTGAAGAAAAGGAGGAGTCAGGTGGATATATAAGGTTTTGCTCTATTTGCTATGTTGTATTTGTGATTCTGGTTTTGCTTGTGTATATCTTTCAGCAGTAATTCTATACAAATATTGAAAGTAACAAAGTGCCTGTAATTGCTGAGAGTCCTGCTTTGTACTGGACCACATTTATACATCCAGGCAATAGTAAGACCTTTTCTAATTCTAAATAATCCTCCTCACTTGAATATTCAAGTGCTTTCCAGTAATTAGTTATCTTACTTAATTGCTGGTTTTTCTCTGAGGGCAGGAAGCTGTGCTTCTATCTCACAGAAAGAAGCCGAGCCCCAGGGCTGGGTGCATTGCTGCTCCACGCTACATGCCGAGCCTGCTGCTGCCAGAATAGAGTTTTACTCCAATGCAATTCCAGCTTTACAACGGGAATATTCCAGGGTAGCTACCGCTGGTGACACTTTGGAGCCTTTATGTACAGGAGCCCTTCTGTTTTCATTTCACTTCATTACATGCACTGTTCATTTTGCTATTTGCCCTTTTTGCTGTAGCTCCAAATCAGAGGAGACCTCCCGGGGAAGTGAATAGTGGGAATGCAAACCCTGCTGGGAGCTACCTGCATCCTGCAGCTTGGTGGCTGCTCAGGAGCCATTGGCTTGGTAGCAGGAGTTCATCACAACTGGAGGCTTCAGCCATTGCTTTTGGTGTTTGCAGATCTCAGTGCAAAATCCTCATCAAAACCTGTGACATTTTAGGCCCTTTGCTGGTTTCTGACTTCTCCCATGCGTACATTCATTAATTTGGGGGATTTACTGCAGTGTTTAGGTTCTTCCTGCAAATTGCTTGGTTTCTGGTATTAATTATTCACAATCCATGGTGTTTGATCATGTCATCTTTTAGGTATTACCTCACTTAGCTGGTCCCCCCCAGTCTCATTGATGCAGTGTGAAAACCATGCGAACCGTAAAATATCTGAGTTCCTCAAAGATTACTGGGGTAACTGTGGAAAGAGTGAAATAGTCAAATTTATTCATGACTTTGTCCATAATCCTGGTCATTGTTGTGCTAACTGCAATTGCAAGTCAGACTTGAATACATGAACTTTAAAAGTTTGCTATATAATATATTGCTTCCTTCTAAGAGGCACTGGAGACTAACCCCATACAGAAAATGGACAGCAGATACATGTTCTGTATTTCCAGATTGCTGAGACAGTTCCTTAATGGAAGAACATCAAGATCAATATTTGACAGGAATTGATTTCAATGGTTGATACTGAGATAAAAAGAAGGAAAATGGCTTGATTTCACTGAGAGAATTAGAGGGGTAATTGGGCCACATCTTGCACTGGATGGTAATGGTTTGTACGCCAAGATGGATTTCAAGCTGTAACTGATCTGGCTATTTAGATGTTTTGTGGTTTTCTTCTTCCCCTTCTGTGTTTTTTGAGGTATGATGTATTCAGTGTGGGGGAAGGGCCTTTTCCTGGAGAGTCAGATCTATTGCCAAGCTGTGGATTATGGAAGTATCTGATTACCCAGTTGGTAAAAATGTCAAATAGAAGCTTAAATGTAAATCTGCTTTTTAAAACAATTACCTAAACCCTGACAGAATTTGAATCTTCAGAGCTGTGACTCTGAGGATTCATATGAAGTGTCAGAGGTTTCTGCAGCCACAGCTGTGAGCTTTCCTAGCCTTCTTTCTCCTTCTGCCTCAGCTGTTGTGTTCTTCACATGTGTATGGAGATGATGCAGTATATTCTGATTATTCGCCCAGAAAAGCTCTCCAGTCAGCCGTGCAGAAGCAAACCAAGGAACCACAATGATTTTCATGAAATCTCCTTAACCTTTTATATGCACTTAGAAAGGGATCTTTTTATCATAACAGAATCATTTGATTTTTTTTTAAAGCTACTTTACATGGATTTATTATGTATCGTACACAATGGAATTTTAAACATGCAAATGAAATGCTTTGATTTCAATGACAGTAAATGCTTCAATTAACATAAACAAGGACTTTGTAGGGGAGAAAAAAAAAACAACCCCAAACTTGCATGCTCATTTTTGGACTGTGAACAGATTTTACATTTTCAGAATTCACTGTCTTCCATTTCCACACTGCTTGACGTGTTTGTGGACCTGCACCAGATATAGTGATACATTGACTGAAGCAGGAGATAATTTTGTAGAAGGAAATTTATATTTGTGCACTGTATATACCTGTATACAGGAACAGAATCTGTTTTTATGACAGCAGCATCCTGCTTCCCTTATTCAGCCCACGTTTTCACAATGCTTATTCTATCTAGGCATCAGCCTCAGTATTTCAGTAAAGAACTTAGAACTCCTGCTAAGATGTTTACGTTATCATGAAGTATAGATAATAAAAAGGAGAGGAACAGGGCTGTCACAGCTGTTCTGGAATATCTCTTTTAAGTAGTTATTTTACATGCAGGATAGTCAAACCTTTGAAGTTGAAATGTTTGCAGTGTTAACATAATGAAACTTCCCAACGATTTTTTTTCACCTTTTACAAGAAGCTTAGTTTAAAATGCACAGTTACTTGCTTAAATTTAACCAGAATGCCCCTACTGAGTTTGAATGAGGAAAGAGATGTAGAAGTCGAGATGCAAGTGAAGCCTCTTAATTGACTGCTGGAAGGGGGATGCTGTTCTCCTAATATCACGTCTTTTAGCCCTCTCAAAGCTAAATATCCACTACCCTTCCAGTCTCTCTCTGCCAGTCCCGAGGAGAGAGATGAATTTAATAATGGCCATACACCTTCCTTCCCCAGCACCTGCCTTCAGTGGGGCTGGGAAGCCCTCAGGAGGTGCTTGCTTGCTACCTAAATGTCTTGGACATTAAAGTTGCACCAGACTGTTCCCACCTGGACACTGAGCTGTTTTCTTGGTGTGCTTCGTATGTTCCATTTCGTGGTGTTCAGAAGAAATTCCAAGTATCATATTTTTCTGGGAGCAAATCTCTTTGCTCTCTGCCTTACTCGTCCAGCTTGTGTGCATTATACCAGCTCAGCAAAGCCCTTGCTGCAGGATGCTCTGTGTCGTTTCACATCATTTGCAGCTCATTTTGTTCCCTTATTCTGGCTTTTTCAGGAAATAGGGAGTCCATCCTGTTGTGATTTGTGCTGCGTGCCAGGAATATTGCCACTGCTGATCTTAAACATAAGGTGGAAATAGTACTGAGTGTATAAAAAGTGAAGTTACGCCTTGTAAACCTGTGGCAAACAACTTCGGTGCTGCTGGGCACGCTTTTCAAAAGTAATTTAGGAGTGACATTCCAAGAGGGATTTAGGCTCTTTGGCATAACTCCTTATAAGTCTTATTGTAGATTCCTGACTCACTTCACAGGTAGAAGTTTCCTAGTCATCCTTATTAACAGCTAATAGCTCCATAATGTTTTTTTTTTCTCTCTCTTCCTCAGCTCCCTTTTTTAGAATCCGGATACTTCTTTTATCACAATGGCATTCCTAAAGCCAGGAGAAGACGCAGTCTTCAGCACAAGCTTCGTCTGGAAAAGGACTCCAGGGTAAGTGTTTCCTCTTTATGTGCAGCTATCGTGTTTTCTTTGTGACACAGATAATTTTTTATGAGATCAGGGCGATGATCAAATCTGTGTTTATGGCTGCATTTTTTTCCCCCATGCTCATTTGAAGCTCGGTGCCTGCTCTGTGCACACACCTCCCAAACAGCCTCAGCTTTTATTTTTATTTCCCTGATGCAAATAGTCCTACATTCTCTGAAACGTTCCCTCTCTCCAGTAAGACACAGTCTTCAGGACCACTCTGTACACTCTGTACTGTGGGGAGAAGCCATGCAGGGTACATCTGATTGTCCCCTCCGTGCACACTGCTATCCATGGATTCTCCAGCCCGGAATACCTCATGGGGTGAATGGTGCCACTTTCTCTGCAATCCCGCTGGAACTATTTTGCAGGGAGCGTTGGACACACCAATTGCTAAAAGAGTGCATGCTGTCAAACTTCAGTAGTTCTTTTATGGGCTCTTGATTGCAGTCTGCAAGTGATGTGCTCAGTTTTCAGGAGCATAAACCCCTCAGACAGGAGAAAAAGGCTCCTTTTGAAAGGCTATGAGTTGGCAAATTCCTTTTTCTTTTATGTGGAGTTTTTACACCAGTTTAATACTGGGCTGGAGTTGTGCCAGGCAGCACAAAAAGTGCATTTACTGCCCAAAGAAAGTAGATAAACCCGAGGAATGATATCATGACAGCAAATAGATTATTCTTTAATCCTTTAGTAGGATTTAAACTCTCTACACTGTGAGCAAAAAAGAAGGGGGAACAATCTTATTCCAGACAGAATTTGACTGTCAGCTGTTGTGTGGTTTTGGAGCACCTATAACAATGAAGAACTTGAGTAGGAAGAGAAGGAAAACAGGCTAAATAAGACCATAATTGTTGTTGTGGCACCAGAGCAGGCAAGGTCTGACGAACTCCCAGCTTAACTTTCTACTTCTGCAGTAGTTTCAAATGGTTCTGGGCCCATGTCCAGCTGAGATGGCCATGGCTGGTCTCTCCTGAGGCTGAGGGCCTTGTGAGTGGAGAAGCTTCCAGGTGCTCCCTCACCCATCCCTTTATCCTGAGGTGCTCATAGCTGAGTGCTGGCAGGTTCTCAGGGGTTGCTACTGGTCCTCCAGTTCTCTAGGATGCCTCTTCCTGGCCCCTTTCTCCAAAGCTGATACCGGATACAGGTGTGAGGGGGTTATGAGGACCAATTTAACCTGCCTTGAGTAGAAATTCTCAGGCTTCCATCATTTTGTTTACTAAGCAGGGATCAGAAAGCAAACTGCTGAGGAAAATCTCCGGTTAGTAGATACTAAAGCGAAAGTCCTGAGAGAGGTATTTCATTTCCCTGAATCACCCAGTCTTGTAAAATCACTTCAGAAAAAGCACACAACTAAGTGAATACATTGCAAACTAGTGACTGAGTACAGTCATTGTGCAGGTGACTCTCTATGGGAAATAAATAGTTCTTAAGCCTCTGAAAATGTTACAAATACCTGTAATATTTGTATGAATCTACCAATTCTGTCTGCAGCTTAATGTTACATGTCTGAGTACTCCTGTACTAATTCCAGACTGCCTCTTGCAATGATTACCTCTAGACTAAGTGTCTGCACTGCTATTAAGAACAGCTTCAATGAGTCTGCCTTCATGTTCAGAGATGTTCTCTTTTGTAGTCATCTGATATTTGCAGTCTCTAGACTCTTGGTTGGCTTCTGTCACGTGCAGTGAAATCTCATTTTTGCTGTTAATCTCCACCTCATCCCAGTGCTGCATACCAATGCCTCGGCTCTCTGTGCCTTCCTCCTTTCATCTCAGGGAATAAAGCCCCGTGTTTAACTGAGAATGTCTCCCGTGTGAGGAAAAGGATGATCCTGGGTGTGTTTTGACTTCGTGGTTTACGCTGGAGGATGGAAGGGGGATGAAGCAACGTTTCGTTTCCACATGTAACACGACATTTTCCCATCTATCCCTCCTACTTACTCTGTCCTGTTGGGTAGTCTTTGAGCTCTTATGATACCATATAGTTGCTTTATGTAATACAGTTTGAGGGCAATTAAAATCATTACTCTTATCTCCCTTCTTCCTTTATACGTGGAGTTTGGAGAAGTCATTAAAATTCCTGTCATATTTGAATATAAGTGGAAACATGAGTTGTGTTGACAGTACTTAATTTCAAACTCCAAAAATAATTTCTAAATTTAATGGCAGCTTTCTAGACCATTTACAATCAATTTTACTTAGCAACAAATGTCAGCACTGTCATGGTTAATATGTTAACGCATGAAGCCAAGAATAAAATGTTCCTGTTGTCAGTCTATCCAGGAAGAAAACTTCCACCACAGGGCTGTAAAAATCTCTCAGGAACAGTTATGATAAATGCTGTAGTTGCTTGGCCCTACCCAAATGTTGTGAGAAAGTGGGCTGCACCTTTTCTGTATACTTTTCACTTTGAAGGAGGTTGCAATTCCTAGCTAATTTTAATTATTAGTAGAAAAACAGCACAGATGTTCACTCAATTAATTAATGTTCTTTAATCAAGGAAGTCCCTTGAGGAACCATGTCAGTTTTTCAAGAGTCTAGGGAGACAGATGACAGAGCACTGTGCAAACAGGTTACTGCATCATTTCCACGCTCTGCGTGTCTTCTAAAATTCTTTGTTGTGTAAAATTCGCTGTATGTTTTGACCAAAATAATTTGGAGATACGCTAAACACATACCGCAGTTGTGTGATAAACATAATTGCTGTCAAGGGGTGGGAATGGAACATCATTAAGATGCCTTCCTAGAGACCCAGCAAGAACTCATCTGTGTCCTGAAGAACAGCCTCAAATACCATGGTTTTGACAGTATTTAACACAGGTGTGTTGCTGAAGCCCAAAGCAGTCCTGGCAGCAGGTGAAGGCACATTCAATGGTGTCTCACATAGTCTGTGGGGCTACTGAACTGTTCAAGAAGAAAGTGCAGGCACATGAAGCACCTTGGCTTTCTCTGCCCTGTCAGTGTTACAAATGCCACAGTGAATTGAGCTACTTCACATGGAGACTGTTTAGTTATAAATTACATTATCTGAGGTACAGAGAACCTTCCAGCAGAGGTTTGTTCAGGAATAACTCTTTTGCGGTGCCAAATAAATTGGAGAGAGGATTTCCTTTAACATTTTTACATGTTTAAGCTGGAATCCTTAATGAGCTAACAAATAACAACAAGATCTCCAGCATTCTCCGTGTGAAATTGCATTTTTCTCTGCCTTTGTTTGTTAATTGCTTCAGCAGAAATGTCTCAGACCAAAAGGTCAGCCATTAGACTTGTTTGGCCTTGGGAGACTTCACTTAAGGAGCTGCTGTACTTTGCCCTGGAGCTGCAGGCAGAGACACAGTCCTTGCCATGACCCATGGGCACAGACAGCTGGGAGGAGGTGACAGCAGGGTGACAGCAGGGACAAGGGCCCCAGGCAGCATAAACCATGAGGAACCAGAGTAGAATGGGACCAGACATGGGTGTGAAGGTGAAGGGATAGGCTGGAACGAGAGCCCGGAGTCAGAGAGAGGTTTGAATTATTTGGGCATAGAACTGAGTGGGACATGGAGGAACACAGGGATAGGCTGGAAAGGCTGGAAACAGGGTGTCCACACGGACATCAAAACATGCTGCCTCCTGAGTGCAGGTCACAACACAACCTTAGGGCAAGGTGAACTTTAGAGAGTCTACCCTGTGAGCAAAGGAAGATACAGCTTCTCTAAGAGCAAAGTCAGTTTTTAATAATGAGGGACAGTGCTGTGTTTCTTCATGTGATTGCCCTGGAAAAGTAAATCAGAAATACAGAGATATTTCATATTGTCTTGCTGGTTAGTACAGGAGTGGCAGGGTGGGAAGTAGAGACCCTTCCTGCTCTGCTATACCTAAAAGAAAAGAAATCTATGGGATTTGCATAATTTTGGGGTTTTTTTCAAAATTGACTTCCATTCTATATTAATACAGCCTCCCGTATTAATACAGCCTCAGCTGTATTATTAATAAACATTTTGAAAAGTGGCCACATAAGTAAAAGGAAAGGAAAAAATGCATGGTCATTATGTTACCTTTCAGAGTAATACTTCTGTATTTTTGCTGCTGGTAGGTATTTGCTGCTAGTAAAGTCTTCCACTGAAGGAGCAAGGGTTGAAACATAGTTTGTTCTCTCGGAAGATTATTTTGCTTTCTTTCAAGTTTTAGATAAAACCATTTTCCTCCCACACAGTCTCTCTTGTCAGACAGCTGCCAAGATTAATCCCACTCAAGAAAGAGGCTTTAATATACGGGGAAGAGCTGAGTCCCATTACTGATATCTATATGCGAGTGCATCTGTGTTGGTGTTGGGGGAAGAAATATATATGTGTGGAGAGGGGAAGGTGAAATGAAAATCTTCCAGTGAGAGTGAGTGAGTTTGGCACTGAGATGATGACTTCTTTGGAAATAAACATCCCAGTGATGGCAGAAAGGGATTAGAAGGGGAGACTTGGCTGATACCTGTGCTGATACAGGAGCCTGGGGAGAGTGGATGCAGAGCTTCTTCCAGGGCTAGTTTGTGGGTGACCATGGCTAACAATACTCCCAAACTGCTTGTCTCATGGGACAAGGAAGAAAAGAGGGCTGTAAATCCAGAGAATCTAAGCTTTTAATTGAATAAATCAAAATCTTCCATACCCTTCATCACCTGAGGTCCTTCACCTACCCTCTTAACGTGACTGGCTTGTTTGTGATGGGACCATTGCAACCTGTGAAGGCAGAAGTGTCCTCTGATGCCAAGCAAGGGTTAGGCAAGTGCTGCCAGAGCTTGGTATTTCATCCATGGCCTCCTTTAACAAAGGAGGGAAGCTTGGGAAGAAGGAGCACAACTGCTTAACAAGCAGCAGCCTTTAGCAATGGCAGAGCAAGGTAAATCAACTTGCCCTGCCTCTTCTGGCAGCATTGGTGACAGGCTTGAGCTGGGTTAAAGGTGAGGACTTTTGCCTCACTCCCTTAAATGCCAGCACTAATGAAAATGAAAAATTAAAATCTTCTCAATAAGATCAGGAAAACTCAGTTTTCCTCAGTTCTCCAGCCAGTGTACAGTGCAGTGACCTGGGGATACAAGGGGTAGGATACATCAGAGCTTTCCTTGCAGCTTTGGTGACACCTCTGTGATTGCTGTGGAGGTTGTTTCTCCAGCCTTCCATTACTGGAGACAGGCAACATTCTGTCCCTGGAACATAGCAATAAGAGCAATACAGTTACTTTTATTAAAACAGCACTATTTGGCATCTTGACTCCTGCTTCATGCCCCACATCTTGATTCCTCAGCTTCCTGACCACTGCTAGTGACTTTGATTCCGTGGTAAGTTTCTGATCAAAGCTTCGAAGGTATCCCAAGATGCTTCCTCCTTCTGAGAAGAAATCTGGTTTGCTTCTGAAAACAAAAGGGCAGCAGGAAAAAAAAGGGCCAGCACTTGACCACTGCCCTGTTGTAATCCTGTTGTTGGCTCCCTTTGTGAGTGGAGGGATTAGTTTCCGTGCAGTTCACCACAGCAGTGACCCTAGAGTCATACACATCTTTCAACCACTGTGGAGATAAACATGAGTGCATGTAATGTCCAAGGCTTGCTAACCCACTCCCAAATCTTCAGGGAGGCTTCAGGTTCCTCATGCAGTTCTCTGCTGTGCAGGGAGTTATGGATGTGTGTGTTCAGATAGAAAGGCAGGACAAAAAGCGCTTCATTTTTTCGGCTCTTTTATGTAAATTCATGCTGCAGATGGTAGAGGTGACTGAATTCCCAGTGAAGTCTATTTAGCATTTCACTGTAATATCTGCTGTCATGGGCTGGCGTGCTGGTAGGATTATGCTCAGGAAAAGTTTGGAGCTGCCATCAATTTTATGAGAGTGTAGGGCAGCATTATATGAGCATTGGTGTTATCCTTTTGGTAGGAAATGGAACATTAAGTAATAAAAGCTCTGCTTAAGTATTTGTAATAAATATTGAACAGCCAAGGAAAACTCATTAGAGAGAATGTCTTCTTTGAATGCTGAAAAAAACCCAACCACCCCCGAACCTACAGACTATTCACTGAAGCTGCATTGCCAGCCTGTGCACCAGACAAGGATGGACATTTTTTTCATCAGTCACCCTGACAAAATGAAGCGTGTTGTGCACAAAACAGGCAGTGACTTCCAGAAATGGATCCCTGGGTTATTTTTTGTGGTGTAAGCTGTCTTATGCTTTATCCCATGTATTTGAGGAAGGGTTCCCAAAACTCTGTTTCAGTTCACAGAGGGAGGATTTTCTTGTAATATTGACTTTTTCAGGTTGATACCATCTTTAACTATATTTATTTTGCTTTCACATACAGCTCAGGGCCATTTTTGAAGATTTGGTGTTTCTAATTCATAATAGAGGCAGTTGGCAAGCATTGTAAGAAAAAAAGATGATTTTGTTGAGGAAACTCTAACCAGCTTTATATCATCTGATAATTGATCTGGTGTGTGTCTAATTGCTGAGAGAATTTAATGCTTCAATGGGCACGTTTTTTTAATGATATTTAGACCCTTTGCAGATGTTGGTGGGTGGTTCTTGAAGTGTGCAGGTTCATTATCTGAGAAGCTGAAAAGAAAGCAGTAGCAGAGATTACAGCACAGTGTTAAATAAAAGGTCAAATGCACTTCGAGTCAGTTCGTGGGAAGGTGGAATTCAAGCTGCACTTCAGATGTGGAAAGAGAAGGGGTCCTACAGCCAGTAGGGCAGAGATAAGTAATTGTAGGAAATGTGCTGCATATGTTGAATGAACTGTGTCATTCCAAACAAGGAATCAACAGGGCTCCAAAGAGGAGATTTAAGAGTCTGATTAAGTGAGGACAAAAGTTTTCCCACTCCTTTGCCCTTCTTGCACTGCTGACAGAAGTAAAGGGCTGTTGCTGTGCCTGCAGAGTGCAGAAGATAAATTAGTCTTTAGGTCATGAGATGTTTGTTTCTGTGATAATGTCAAAAGAAACGCGTCAGAAATTCAGTGAGGTATCAAGTTTGGTTCATGATTCTACTATACACGTGGCATGGCTGTTTGTCACTGCAGATGGTGATTGCTGAATTACCTGTGATTGCTTTTTGAAAACTGCATCCTGAGTGGGTCCTATTTCTTGTTGTCCCTGGCTTTTGTAGACTCTGTACTTGCCCAGCAAAGGCTGATGGAGTTTAACTGCTCATGGAAAGCCCTGCCCAGCTGTGTTTTGTGTCATTGACTAATAGGGACTCCAGCTGTAAAGCACTTAGCTGCTCTTTAATTGAGATATCCCAATTATTATATAAGAGTCAGTTTCTGCAATAAGAATAAAACGAGCTCTCTTTCTGATAATAAAAAATAATGAGGCCTAGAGTTACTCAGATATTTGAGCTGTCACTTAGGTTGACACGGTAGTCCCCTTCACTGCAGTGTGAGTGTGTTAAGTATATGCTGAAAAATTCCAGTTTCTAAGTTTAAATTCCTCATGCTAAGTGTGGCATTGCTGGCTTGTATTTGGACTGCATATGTATATTGTATTTGTAATGCACAACATAGTTCTAAAGCAAAATATCACAACACTGTTGAGTATGGAATATTAACTATTTCAAACAATTTGCTATTGGAGAAAATGCAAGTATATCCAGCACAATGTAAAAGCTAAGCTTAATTGATCTATTATTTCTATTTGTTATTCGAAAGACTGGGAGAAAAAACCCCAATCCATCAACATCAACATTAAAGAATGTTGGAAATCTTTTATATCAAAAAGCACCATTAGCTGCACACAATAAAATAACAGACTATCAAAACGAGATCAAACCCAAACATACAATGTCTTTTATGAAAATACCGTATAAGTGAAATTACAGGGTAAGCTAAAACTATTTCTATTAGAAAAAAATATAAATGAGTGTACTGCAGGGTAATAGACTGATAAGCAAAGGCAGTGCTGTGCAGATTCTTGGAGAATTTTCCCAAGAGAAAAGTAGTGATGCACTGCAGTCCTGGTGCCACTGGTGGCTGGGGGAGTCCACGTGCTCTGTGGTTTTAAGACAAGGTCAGGCAGCGATTGTGGTTGAGTTGGATGGGGCTGATTCCTCCCTGCAGCCCTGTCACACATTCCTTCATTTTCATACTGCTGAACATGGTACTTGGGGAAAGGTGGGGAAAGGCAGTAGAATGAGCTTTGTCCCCCAAACCATGTGGAAGTTCAGTACTTTTACAGAAACCTGTTGGGACAGCTGACCACGTTCAGCCTCTGCTCTGCTGCCTGTAAATTGCTGAATTGGCCTTAGTTAAGTTTCTGCTTTGTTGTTGACGTCTGTTCTCTTGACTACAGCATCTCCCCAGTCTCCCTCTGCCTTTTCCTGTCTCCCTGTTGTTTCCTGCCTGATGAATAGAGTCTCTGTTTTATGGAGCAGGCTTTGCTCTTGTTATGTGTCTGTGAAGTTTCCAGCCTTGGATCTTCAGATGGGTCTGTTTAATATTATAATACAAGCAGTGGCAGTGGAGAGAATGTATGGTTTAGGGTTTTTTGTTAGGAGGATGTAGAGAAGAATGGACAGTGTGAGCCAGTGGCTTTGGATTAACATGGAACCCTGTGTGATGAAGAAGTTTGCTTTGGTTTGGGACTTTTGGTTTGGTTTTGAAAAAGGAATGCAATGCTTTGATGTGCTGAGCTAAAGCTCATGAGTATCTCAGCATTTATTGGGTCCAGCAATTCACAGTAGTAGTGTTGGTGATAATCATGCCTTGGGAAGCTTGAGCCAGCTGCAGCCTGTGTTGGTGAAAAGAAGGAAAGCCCTCTTTGGGCTATCACTGTGCCAGCATCTCCTGGCCCCTGTAGTGGCCCTTTCCCGTTCTCTTGCCAGGGCTTAGTTCAGGACAGCTGGGATTGACTTGGAAGAGTCAGTCATGGCCTGGGATCACTTGTGCTTGATGGGGGCAGAATATGTGGTGGTTCAAAGGTGACCAAGTCAACACCATTAGAGCTGTGATGCAATTCAGACTGCCAAGCGCAGGTCCATCTTTGGAGTTACCTTCGCTTTCTCTTCAGCTGTACTTTCTTTTCTCCAGTACAAGTAAACTGTATGCTAGGAAAGCTGCCTCAGGAGCAAAGCAAGACATTTTGGAGTCTGGTTTCTTTTGGCAAACCTCGAAGCCTAACAGAAAATGTGGAGGCTGGAAAACTGCCTTTGCATTAAACCCGTTTGGAAGACTGCAAATACATTGTTTGCCATATAACAGAAGATTATGGAATAAGTTAAGATACTGTACCTGATAGCATATGATGCTCATGTATTTTAGGCTGTGGGAGGTAGGTCTAGTGTGAAACAAAATTAATTTTAACAGTTTCTTTCTCTCTTGCCTTCAGAAAATCAGCTGTTAAAACAGTTGACTGGGTTTCTTGTGTTTCACAGTGAGGTGACCAGAAACTTTTATTTTATATGACATTGGCAATAAATAAAAGATAAATCAGCAACAACATAAGACTGAAACGTTTTTTGGGGTGGTTTTTGGGGGTATCTGAGCAGGCTGTATCAGGGCTTGTGGCACAGGGCTGTGACTTTAAAAGCCCCACCACCTTTCTGCTGAGAGACTTAAGCTAAAAGAATCGATGCAGTGGCATATGCTACTATATCAGACAATAAATGCATAATGTAGTGCATCCACATGCCATTTAACATACTTTACTGTTTAAAATTTGATGAGCGTTTTCTTTGTGAACAGCATTTTGGTCTATTGGTTTATTGCAGTCTTTTCCAAAACACTGTTGCTACAAACATTCTATTCTCAGATCTTCAAAGTGTGTATGCAATATCTTAAGTATAATATTAAGGATTGAGGGGTTATTTTTGCCACCAACTCAATAGACAACAAGGAGTTTTAAATCCTTGGGAAATCACTGCTTGTATACATGATGTGTTCTATGAATACAAAAAAGGGTTTACAAAGGTCACAAAAAGTTGATTGCAGCATTTGGGGACACAATGGAAATGATTTAAAGGTTGAGTTTGAAATTATTTCTGGATAGTTTGCTGCAGTAATTATTTGATGCTGTGTTGGAACATGGCTTTTTAGCCAAATGGGTGTCTCTTAACGTCTGAGAATAGCCAATAGCAATTAAAATGCTAATATGTGTGTTGTTGAGTTGGTGAAGTTGAATAAATGCTTCTTGGCCTTGTGAACTTCCATATTGAGGGAGAGAACAGGACTGGGTAGAATGAAACACCGTGGAAAGACTAAGACATGCCTAAACATCTCCATGGTACAGATTTTTCCTATTTATTTGTGGAGTGTAAGTCCCATACAATTATAAATGGACTCTGGTCAATATTGCAGTTTTGCTTATAAGAAATGATAGCTGAATGGCCACATATATGTGAAGATAAAGGTTTATGTTTTATTTTGATTGGCATCTACTGTCTGACTGCTGATAAGAAATACACTCTTATTATGTGTGCAGGTTTAACATTTCTTCAATGTAAGAAGTCTGTCTTCATGCTTTTTTATCTTCCTTGATACAAAGGAGTACACGTAAGGGATCCATGAGCCTTGCAGACCTGAAGTCTTGACAGAAGAACAGGAATTGCCAGATCTAATTACTATTGTTGTGCTCCTGGTCTCACAGCAGTATCACTAAGCTGATTACTGCCGGGCTCCAGGTTATGTAACACTGCAGTGCTATGCTCAGCATTGGTACCTGTTTCTCTTCTTCCTCTGCCAGCTCCTCACATTCCTATTCCTTCTCTTTGGAGCAAGTCCCAGATGCACTGGATGTATCCTCACTGAGAACCCAAAAAATAAAATAAGCCGCTGGGGCGTGGAGGTGCCCTGTGTTTTGTCTTGGAGTCTCAGGCTGAGAGATTGATTACATTTGTTCCAATCTGACTTGGCTTTGTCATCCAGCAAATGCGATAAACTCGATGCTGAGCCCAACTTTGTGTTAGGCTGCTGCTTTCTCTGGCGCTCAGCCAGCCTTGCCCTGCAGAGCTTGTGGATCACTTTTGTCCTCCCTGTGGTTCCACCAAAGTCAGGGCTGTTATGTCCGGAGGTATTTTCTCCTGGCAAAACAAGGAGCTGGAGGAGCTGTCAGCTTCAGCTACTCCAGGCTTTGGGAAAACCATGATCTAGTCGGTGACTGCAGAGTGACTTAAAAAGGTGAGATACCTTTCATAAACTTCACAGGTACCATTAAAACTGCTCTTTTTTCCAACTCCAGACAAGTTGAACTCTTGTAAAATCTTCGTACATCTGCTGGATCAGGTGCCATGGGGCAACAAGGATCTCTGGCAGAATTTGGACAAAAATGCTGATTCTCTTAGGCCAGTTTATACTGACATAGTTGTACGGTGCTTGCTCTGTTTTCTTTTCTCAGCTGTGATGCTCTCCTGGGAAAACGTTCATTGGAATCTGGTTTATTTGTTTTGGAACATGAGCTTTTCTTGGAATAATTCCCTTGGTTGCTATTGGACTGTTTACTTTCTGAAAAGAGGAAGGGAAACATTCATGTTAAACTTCTATTTCCTTGTTTTCAGCTCTAACCAGATACATATCTCATAAATCTCAAGAGTCCTTCCCTGAGTTGTGCAGAGCATGTTATAAGAAAGCTTATGAAAATTTTTTCATTGGACAATCAACTGATGAAAATTACTATTTTCCCAAAGAGAAATATTTTTAAGATTTCAACTAATTGTATTTCTGATAGTGAATCACAAAGAAATACAAATCTACATTTTCATATTTGAAATACTTAATGAGGAAAAAGTATTTTATAGTTGCAAATGAATTGATTTAGCAAAAGTTTAATTTTGTTTCAGCGTTTCTGGTTGGAACCCTACAGATTTTGTTTCATGGTCAGTTTTGACTGTTTTATTCAGTTTTATTATTTCTTTCCAAATGAACATCCTATTCCACACATCTGTAGGTCTGATTTCAGTTTCCACAATGAAAAAAAAATATGTTTCATGCAAGGAAAAATAACTAGTGGGAGACAACCTCTGAAACAAGGATCTGATGATCAGCCAGGACTCCAGACTTCTCTTGCTCATAGAACTGGGTAACTCACTGCTCACTTCACTGCTCTTGTTAATTGACTCTAAATGACTAAGAACAGAATTAAAGGCAGCAGTGCCACTGTGAGGACTAGAGCTTCTCACAAGCAAATCCAGGGGAGTTCAGCTCACCCTGTGCTTTCTAAAAACATTAAAGGAGGCTGAGATTTGCCTCAGTCAAAGCAGAATTACCATCTTCTTGAACCCTGTTCTGAGGAGGTGATGGGAACTGGGTCCTGCAAAGTAGGAAGCGCTTTACTCATAAACTATAATTCACTGAAAACTAAAAAACCCAATAGTTAACTTGAGACATAGAGAAGATAAGATGTGAATGGCTTGGTTTTTTTTTAAATTATTTCCCATCTGGAGATGGAGAAAAACCTGGAAAAGGGGATATAAAAATATAAATTATTTGGTTTGGATAGTTAAGGATGAAAGCTTTGTGTGCAGTGAGCAACCTGCCATAGCGAGAAGATGTTTTTTTGTTTCATTTCAGAGTTGCCATGTGCAGTCTCAGTGGAATTTGGAGTTTAATGGTGAAATGTTTTCACTTGCATATGTCAGCGAGGTTTGGAAGCAAGTTTGAATGTATGAAAGAAATGCAAATTCCTGATTGAGATGGAAAGGTATGAAAAAGGGCATTGCTTTTAGAAGTATGAGTCAATCTGAAGTCTGCTGGTGTCCTGCCATTCGCTGTGGAATAATGAACATTTTTGCATAGAGAGAGGATGCATTTCTGTAAGAGCAGCTGTTTACATGAGAGTGTTGTTTGTCAGAAAAATCTACTCCTCATGGTTTCCCTATTAGCACTGCACTTGAGAAGTGTGTGCAAGGTGAATTACCCAGCTGATTTGCAAACACTGAATAATTTAGTGTGAGCCAGAAAGTCAAATAAATCTTCCCAAATACTTTCTGTCTGCCCACAAAATAGACAACGGTGAGAAAGGGACTGCTTTGGTGACTTAATGCTTGCAGATCTCCCACTGATATGGTCTGTCTGTTCATCTAAAATAATTTGTGGTGTTCTACAGTATTTAATGAATTAAATATTTAACTACAGGTTTCAAAGCGTGTTTCACAAGTGCTGGAAATGAATGTGGGAGGAAGAGGACTTTGAATTTTCCCAAAGGTCATACAGCAAAGCAATGAAAAAGTAGAAGTTGATCTGAAATGCCTAATCTACTGTCTGGAAGGAAAAAAAAAAAGAGGTTGGATTACAGCCATTTGTGGTCTTTACAACACCTGGGCAATAAGAAAACTGAGATGAGAACAGTGGGGGAAAAATAAAACCCCAGAGATTAGTGCAGATCCTCTGAAGCCCAGAAGACTTAGACAAAGGACAGTAACCTTAAACTGTAATTACTGTTGTCGTTTAGTGTTTCCACACGCATGATCTGGAGTCTCAGGGGAAATTACTGTGCTAGAGGCTATCTAAGCATAAAATAATAACTGAATTGTGTGGAGTCATTTGTCCCTGGGTATAATCCAGTACTAGTGATCCTGCCTCTGCTCCTGTCTTTGCTTCCCCATGGCTCATTCCAGCTTTTCGCAGGTGCTTCTTCAGCCTGGGCAACAGCAGAAGCAGCAGCAGATGGAGGAAACCTCTCTTGCGTCAACAGAGATTTGAGGGAGAAGACTTTGTGCTCAGGAGACTGTAACCTATGTGACATTTTTTAATTTACCGCTTCATTCTGTGCTGTCCTGTCAACAACTCACCTTCTATATAAACTATGCACAAGTTATTTGACTGAACGTGTTTCAGTTTCTATATCTAAAATATATAGGTGCAGTGTTTCTCAGGCAGTGATATCCAACAGCTCCTTTGTGTTTTCAGATAAAAAGAAGCAGCAAATCGGGGAATTGTGTGTCTTTGTACTTCCTCAGACCTACTTTTTGACTAGACTACTGACCCCGAACTTGTGTTGGTCAGCTGGGGAAGGTGCATCTCCTATTTGTCAGAGAGTTATATCAGTGATTTCTTGGCAATTAAGAGTTGTGTAGGTGTTGCACGTTTTTATGATAATATTTGTGCTGGAAATTGGAGCTCTCCTGGGTCTCTGCAAGGTGGGGAGCTGACATTTAGCTCCTTGCAATTCTCCTGCCCCAGCTGCCAGGAGCATCCAGTAGAACACCAGGACAAAGCATTGTAGCTCCCATCCCAAGCTGCAGCACTGCCTCCAAGGCCAGGTTTTGCTGTCTTTTGAGTGCATTACACTCAGATGGAGCTGGGAAATGAAATGATAAATAGATTTTAGCCCTTTTGTGAGGTGATTTGAAACCTGTTTTAATATGTCTTGCCTGATTGAAACAGCAGCTGCCTACCCAGCCTGACTAGGGGAGCTAGTGATTTTGGTGAAAGACGTGATGAATAATTTGCTTGGTATTTATGTGGGGTTTTTTGTTAAGTCCTGAATTAAATTGAGATGGGCATATGAGGGGGGAAAAGGAGAGAAATTTATTCACCTCTGCCTGTATTTTTTGTTGTGAAGGTTGACAGGAGGAAAGGGTTTGTTTTTCTTTCAGCCCTGTTTTCCATAAGGACCTCAGATAAGTTCTTCTGAACAACACAGTAGATTTCAAGGACTCTGTTTTCATAACAGATCTCAAGAAAAACAAAATAACCATCTGCTTTCTTCATCCTTGACAAGACTGTGGCCTTAGTTACACACTCCTGTAAGGTACGAGGAGCTTATGCTTTCATCCGTTCTGAATGTTGCCTGCTTTGCGAATTGGGATAAAGGGAAGAAAAATTACTCTGGCCACTTCTCATGACCTATGAAGGAAGAGGCTACCTGGCTTAAATGGAGGGGAGGAGAAGCGTGTGACTGAAGGAACAACATGTGCCTCAGGTAGACAATCACACTGGGATTTTTGTGGCATTTCTGTGCTGGTCACAGATGCTTAGGCTGGCAATTCCACAAGCTCTAAGATGGAAATTTTGGTGAGGAGCCACCTATGAGCCACCACTTACAAGGTGCACAAGCAGCGTGCTTGCACTAGGAGGTCTCTGGGTCATGTCAATGTGCCATTATTGCTTGATAAGCCTGAATGTGTTGATTTTTGAGGCTCTGCACGCTGTGGCTTCATAGTCTGTACCTCTTCTGGGCATCTTCCTTCCCCCTTAGCATCTCAGTGTCTTTTCCTCACCAGTGGCTCCTGTGTTCTGATTTGCTTAGTTCTTCAGAAGCAGGTGTTCTCCCCTGAAGCCAAGAATAATTTGTCCTCCCAAGTTCAGCAAGTTTGAACTCGAGTTCAACTGGAGGGAGGCTTTTAGCAGTGTTTTTCCTCACAGGGATGGTGTTAAACACAAGAGACAGACGTTTCTCCAATTTGCCGCAGTGAAAATCTGAAGTAATTTCACTGAAGTGAATGGAGTGAGTCTGTATTTACCCTTGGGCCAGAGGAGGTGGAACCTGGGTCTTTGCACTTCTGGAGAATTGAATCTCAGCCAAGCAGCACCAAATGTACACTGTTGTTCCACTCTGGTGGTTCACCTGATTTTTTTTTTCCTCTGCTGTTTCTAAGTATTCCTGCCTCTTCTATCCTCGCTGTTTGTTCCTCTGACGCCATTCCCACTTTTTTTTGTTGTTGTTGCAGGGATAGCCGGT
Organism: Sclerurus mexicanus; assembly: GCA_013396755.1. Lineage (NCBI taxonomy): Eukaryota > Metazoa > Chordata > Aves > Passeriformes > Furnariidae > Sclerurus > Sclerurus mexicanus. Next base: position 35,520 of record VWZF01003406.1, read on the forward strand.
GTTAGGATAGGGAATGTGATTGCATTTTTAAAAACTTCTTTCTAAGCTAGGGCATTTGCCTGATTTCATTTGCAATTCAGTCTAGGGTGGCACATGGCAAGATGAAACAAGAGAGAATAGCTTAAATTGGGTTGACCTTTCCTGAAAGGAAAGTCAGGAATGATGAGACACCCTACCCAGTAGAGAGGAAGGAATTTTTCAGTCCTTTTCAGGCACCCAGGGGCTTTTTGTCTGATTTTTGTTCAGGTTTCCTTGTTTTGCAGAACCCTGTTGTTACCCTCAGCCTCATAAAGTGTCACTTTGAGCCAAGACTTTGGCAGTGTCGTTCCTTAGGTAATTCTGCTGTATCTTTGGCAGCGCTTCGTTGTTTGTCATTTTTCTTCTATGATGGCCATTTGTAGGTACAGCTCTTGAAGGGAAGGTCCAGATCAGAGGACATCATCTCTGACATCACTGTGTTGATGACAGCTTGCCAAGTCCCTGATTCTGTCATCCAGCACCGCATGTTTTATGCTTTTTCAAACTGCAGTGGCCCAAGATTTGTGGGACTTCATATCCCAGTCTTCAAACTGTCATAAAGTCAGTCCTTCTGTGGTATTTATTTTCCCAAATCTCCCTTTTGTTACTCTGGGAATTTCTAGTAGTCTCCAGCCAGTTCTTGAGTGCTTGCTGTAACACAGGTTAACACTGGCTTCTTGGGAATATGAAGAGCCCCTCAATGTGCAATCCAGTAGGAATTGTTGGTCTTAACCAGAGATTCATCCCTTCTCATACCAAAGAAATACAATTTAATGAGGGAAGCTTTTCTGTTTCAATTTTTGCTCTGTGGAAGCCGTAGCATGAATTGAGCCTCAAAGTTTGGACACACAATGATTTCCATATAATTGGCGTGCATCATTTTTGATTGCCTGCTGTGGGAATCCTGAGCAAATTATTTCCTTCCATGATTTGCTAAACATTTGTCTTAATGGAAATAAACTAGGAAGGGAAAGAATTATATGATGAGGATAGCAGTTGTGGAAATCTTCAGTGATAAGCAAAAGCATATTTAGGGTTTAGTCTTTCTCAGTCCCTTGGGGTGCAAGCTCCTTTCAATGAATGTGAATAGAGAGGTCCCTATTAATATTAATGCAAGTTATGTATGTGCACTGGGAGCAAAATATACCCCAAAGTCTAATTATTTTATGCTAATAACTGAACTGAAAAGATGCTTCCTCATTCCTGGCCAAAAAAAGCAGCAATAGTTCAAAGAATTTGCAGCAGGATGATCATTTCATCACTTCATTTAAAGCAGCCTGTGCTCTGACCTGCTGGGAACTAGGGAAAATTCTGGTACCAAATCCCTGCCCAGTGCACGTGCAACTGCAATTAATAATGAGTTTTGTAGTCTTCAGGGGCCACTTTTCATTGCCTCAGGCAGTGGATAAATAGAGGGGCTTGTGACAAATCTGAACTACTTGGATGACTTGCTCCCTTGAAATGAAGGCAGAAACCCCTTTGTTTCTAAGATTTCTGAACATCATTTTAATTGTGCAGACGTGCTTTGCAGAGAGGCAGGACAGGCTGCTGGAAAACATGGAGCAGGGATATAAGAAGCTTCTCTGCTGACGGGGTGTTGAAAAAATCCATAAAGAATTTTCAGAACACACTTCTATGCCTTAGAATCACAGCATGGGTTGGAAGGGACCTTAAAGATCACCTAGTTCAACACGCCCCCACCCCCACTAGAAATGGTTGTTCAAAGCCTCATGCAGCCTGGCATTGGACCCTTCCGGGGATGGAGGATGCCTTGTACTGCATCTGTGTTGTCACAGAGGAGGGTTTTATCTGGCATAAACTGAGCATGTTAATATTTGTCTCAGTTTCATGGGTTTTTCCTTCTCTCTGTGCTCTCTTTTGCTGGGACCAGCTCTGTTCATCTCTCCCCACATTGTTGACCCCATCGCTGCTCTGTGTTAGGTCTCCTGCCTCCAATCCATTACCAGATGTGATTCCTTTGCCAAATGGCTCACGACCTGGTGCTGCTGTTGTCAAGAAAAGAGCTGAAGGCTTTTCCTGGGGGAATATGGTTTCAATACACCGCCCAAGCTGAGCACTGGGCAGTTCAGGAGTTCAGGGGCAGAGGGATGTTTTTCTGCCACTTGATGGCAGCCAGATTCCGGGATGAGGTGGGGAAAGTGTCCTGGTGTGGGTATCTCTGCCTTGGCTGTGCTCCCTGCCGTAGTGCTGGGCACCCTCGAGCTCTGCAACTGCACTCTGCAGGCTCCAAAGCTGGAATTTGGAAGACAACTTTTGAAGATTAAAATTGAGGATTCTGATGTACAGCCTCGTCTTGACAAGGATCAAGCACAGTCCTTTGAAAGTATCAAATTAAAAACTGATTTGGATGAAGGCCAGAACAATGGGACATCAGCTGTTTCATTCCTCTTTGCAAACCAGTCTTTTATTCCCTGTTTTTTCCTACCTTTCCTCTTGATACAGAAATTGTTCTCTAGAAACAGTTCTGTTTTGATGCTTCCTGTGTGGCAGATGGCCTGTCCCTGGCAGCTCTACTCTGCAAACCCAGTGCTCTGCAGCAGTGATACATAAACCTCTGCTGATTTTATTAACGTGCTGTGTGATGGGGATCCATAAACCTCTGAATCTAGGGACTGAAAAAGTGCAATTGCAACCTGCACAGCCCGATCAATATAAATAATCAGTTGCTTCCTACTGGGCTGGGAAAGGCAAGCATGGGAGCAAGCTCCTGTGTCTTTTCTGTCCAGTGTATTTATGGTAATAGAATAAAGAAGCAGCTGTGCTATAAACAGCTACTCTGCTGTTGGGTGCATGAGCAGATACGTGAATGTGAGCAGCAGCATAATTGCAGTTTTCCCTCTGTCATAAGAGCGGCTTCTGTTTTGTGTCTGGCTTCTAGTTATGAAATTTCCTGAGAGGAGACATTGTACAGCCCATGTCGTTCCTACCAGACAGCACTTTAGGAAGATCAGTGGCTTGCAATTCCATATCTCATCTCCAGTGCGATAGCACCAGAGCTCTGAAGGTGTTAAAAATGGACAACAAAGGCTCACTAATATATCACTACCACTCATGTGGACATTGACGTTTAAGTATTACAGGTCTGAAATATTAGAATAAGCTTGGACTCTTTTGGCAGCTGTTGCTATATCACTCCAGGCAGGCAACTCTGTGAAAGCAGGCTTAGTTTTTTATTAAAGCTAAGTGGGCTTTCTGCAGATGTCATTGCCACCTGGCTGGGAGGTGTTGACAGCAGTGGGCAGTAATCCATGCTAGCAACCTGTCAGCGTGGTGCAGTGGGGACCTGAGTCAGAGCAGAGACTGGAGATGCTCCTGGAGGAAGAGTGCGTGGCTGTTTGTGGTGTCCTCGTTTCCCTGTGCAGAGGTGCCCCCTTCCACATTAGCCAAAACAGGTGCCTTTCTGGGAGATGCTCTCCCCAGTTTCAAACTGCACCGTTTGCTCACAGAGCAGAAGAAACAGGGAAAGGAAAAATTGTATTGAGCAGTAACAGTGCAGAAGAGGTTACAAAAGGGAAGAATTGTGTTCTCTAGGGCGCACATGAGGTTGCAGCTGGGAAAATGAGAACAAAAGGCACTTGCACCTTTCCTGAGACCAGTTTTGATAAAGCCTGAAAGTCTGCATGTTGGAGCCAACCTTTTCTTTGCTGTCACCCCACAACTCCAGGTTTTGAGGACCCACAGCCAGTTTTAAATAACTGTTTTCATTCAGACTTCCTTAATTTAGATCAGATTAATTCTCAGCTTGGTTCATGCACTGCATGTGGGACAGTAGCACTGCCATTAGCCTGCCTGCCTTCCCTCCTAGAGCCACGATACCATTTTTATTCTGAGAAACTGCTCTTCAGCTGAGATTCTGGCAACAATTCTCTGTGAAAATACTTCACTATCACTGGATCCAGAAGGAGCAGAGGAAGCTGAAGTAAACTTTTATTCTGAGCCCCCACAGCATGAGAGGAGTCCCAAACAGCTCCTGCCATGATTATTGTGACTGCATGCTGTCATTGGGCTTCAGGGGCAGCTCTAGAAAAATGTTTGGGCTCTTAACTCAGGAGGTGCTTAGAAAAGGAGTACGGGTGGAGAGCAAAATAAATTCCATAAAGGACAAGGGCATCATTCAGCTCTTCAGTGAGTGTGACATTATGGTGTATTTGCTGTAACATGGGAAGGGGATAATCCATGCCGGTAATTCCGTGAGAGAAAATGCGTGTTGTATTTTTCCAAGCAGATGTTTCAAGGTAAGTGATGAACTATTAGGTGACATTTGAGTGGGAAGGAGGCTGTGGAGAATGAAATGGAAGTATGATGAGTTACAGCACAGGACAGAAGGCAGCTTTTAAGTGCAGAATCACTTTGGAGAGCAGGGGGCCTATTTTCTGCACATCCTGCAGGCTTAGTTTAAGGTCTCATCCTCTGCTGACTCAGTTTCTCTAAGTGGGGATGCTACCTACACACGTGTATTGCAGGGCACTTCCAGTCTGGCCATATGGAGTACACTTAAACTTCATGTCTGCAGAGCAAATTGGCATCTTCAGGAAGGAAATTAAATGCATGAAGGTAGAAGTAAAACTGTAAAAATGATGCTTTATGACTCCAAATGTGTTTGGGCATTAGCACAAATATTCACAAATGTACAAGAAGCCTTTTCCGTGTTTTAGAGTGAATTAAGGGTACACTTCAACCGAAAGTGTAATTTTAGCTGTCAGTTGAGTCTTCCCTTACAAACCAAACCAAGCAGATTTTTCTCCAAGTGATATTTTCTCACGGTCCCCACTTATCTGGAGACTATGCTTCGTGAAATAAATTAGCTTAAAATCAACAGAGTTAGAGGAATCTTTAGCCTGTGAGCACTCCTGTTCTCTTGGGATGTATCAGATATTCATCGCTTGTGTGGAAACAGCAACTGCAGCAATGAAATTTAAAAAGCTTTAAAAAGCAGGTTATATAAAGATGGGCTCTGTAGTACGTATCTCCTTGTAGGACCAGTGAGCTGTTGTGGAGTAGGAGGGAAATCCTTTGCTGGACAGCTGCCCAGAGGTATAAAAAACAGTCCAAAGTTACAAATGGGCAAATGACAGAATAATTAAATTAGAAAACTCAGCATCATGTGAGCGCCTTTCTTCTTTGTACTGCACAGGTATAGCCAAAAGGTTTGCAGTCTTAGAGATGAGCTGGGCCTGATTTTCATTTTAACTAAAGCCCTTTTATACCAGAGAGGCTGCAAATAGAACTTAGACCTACTTTGGTGATCACCTCAAAGGTTGATGGTGGCCTTTGTTAGAAGTGAAAATTACTTCATGAGAAGACTTTTACTGTCGAGGGAGAAGAAGAAGGCAGGTTTTTATCCAACCACGATGATTTAGGAAAGGCATGCCTGTGGCACTTGGCAAAGGGATGTAAGAGAAGGGAAGACCGACTTGCAGAAACTAATTTTGCAGCTAAGAAGGGAGGCTCTGCAGCTGATAATGCCCTAATGCCACGCACGAGGCCCAATTTTCTTTCCTGTCACCAGGCATGCTGTTGCTCGTACCCGCACTGAGGGGTGGCTATTCTGATTGATTTGGAGAGGCTGATCTGTGTGACCCGTGTAACTGGTGAGACAGCAAAGTGCAGAATTTGCCCACGAGCTGCTGATAAAGTGTTCCTGTGGTTTGCAGTCTCTCCAGATCTACTGGAGAGACTAATGCATGTGGTTATAGCCCATCTCCAGGGAATGTCTTTCTTGCAGAGATCGTTGATTTTGTAACTAACTGTTCTGCTGTCTTGCAGTAAGACATTGTTTGAAATATAAATGACTTTGTCTCTTCTGTCATTGCATAGAATAAGAAGCGGGTTTTCATTCCTTTGGAAACATCTTAAGCTTTCAGAAAGGCTCCTGCTCTCATGCTGGCTTGTCTAAGCAGTGTAAAAAAAATTGGAAGCAGAGTTCCTAGAATAGCCAGCACCTGTGATAGTGTAGATCCTGATATGTCCCTCATGCCAAACTGAGGAGAGAGCAGAGGTGTGAAGCTTGTTCTTGAGGCAGTGCGCTGCATACCAAGATATCCAGGGCTTTTTTCTCTGTCTCAGTCTCTCCCCTTAATAAATTCGATCCTAAAAGCAAAAAAATGTTGTCAAAGAGGGCATGATCCTGTGAAAATCTCTGGTTTTATCAAGTCAGCATTCTCCATTGCAGCCCATCCATGCTCGGCATTCATTTAACATTACAGCCTGAACATCTCCCTTGCATTTCAAAGTAAAAGCTGGAGGAGCTATTGATTGCTTAGCTGAGCAGGTTGAATATGATCTGCAGCCTCCTCTTACACATTGATTCCTTGTCTCTTTACTCACTGCTTCCTGAATGTCACTGAACTGTGAGAGGCCTGCTAAATGGACAAAAATATTGATTCCTTTCCCCCTTATTTTATTTTTGAAAGCTCCTTATTTACCAAGCACTGAACTAATATCAGGAAAACAAAAGGTCACAAAATAAGGCAGAAACAAGTCAGTTCTTGTGTACATTTTTAAAAACATATGAACTTGGTTGAAACTGCAGTCCCTTAAATTGTGTTTCCATCAAGAAAGGTTAATTGCTTGAGCAGAACCTTTGAGCTCAGGCTGTCCAGCTTCATATTTTACTATTGTCTGATTGAGGATGGACTTCTGGGGCAGCTTCCTAAACGGCTCTAACTCTGGTGTTACGATTTTCCGTGATTTTTCTAGAGAAGTTAATGAGCAGTCCCAGCTATGCCAGGATTTCCTGTGGAATGCAATCAGTAAGTCTTTTGTTAGATTTTATGGTGTTTTGTTCCTGTTCTGTTCACCTGAGAGTGTGATGTTTTGCAGTACCAAGTCCAGAGAGAAGGAGAAAAAGGTCAAACAACACAAGGTGGAGTAAAATAAAACTGAGAAGACATGACAAGAGGGGTGACTGGGAACAGCATAAGTGTCCAGAGACTATAGTTATCTGATGGTCTGTGTAAGCTTAGCAGTGTTTGGGCAGGCAAATGGGGCTTGTTAGAGAAAGTGGGAAACTAGAGCTAGTCCAGAACATCCCCAGTGGAATAAGCAAAAACCCCAGCAGGTCCTGGATATCCAGTGACTCGGTTGCAAGGAGTAACAAAACAAAAAAGTAACAGCAAGGTGGAGGGATGGCTAAAAACAGTGAAAAAGGGATCTGTTTCAAGAGCACATCAATGCAATTCTCATGCTGTCTGTGTCATTATGAAAATACCCATTTAAAAGTACATAAAACAAGAGCGGTACAGGTATATTATGGAAAGAGATATACATTTTTGCTTTCATGAAATCTTTCAAATTGAAAAACAAAAAAGAAATTATTCTTCTGTCCTTTGCTTAGAAGTGGTGGGGAAGGTCTTGTTGATAAACTTTGAAGTTTCTAAGGACTTGTGCTTTAACAGGTGCTACATTTCTTCTGTAATGGCTCTAAATGCACCTGCCAAGGACCAGCAGGACAGCCTGGGGCAAGAGTCCCTGTACAGAACACTCCCCAGGGATTAATGGATACAGGTAGAAGAGGCACTTGGACACTCTTATGCATAATCCTCCAGAAACACCTATGTTTAGCAACTTGTTGCTAGGTATGGAGAGATCCATGAGAGCCTTTGAAAGTCATTACCTTGCTTAAGAGGAGCAGTTGTCATTTGATTAGTAAGTATTGGATGGTCAGTGACACTCAGAAGGCCCCTGACAACGCTGCTTGTTCTTTCTGGGCCATGAAACAGGCTCAGAAAGATTGAAATCAAGCAGAGGGATCCAGCTATGTCAGGACAAAAAGCATCAATTTTCTGTGTTGCCATGGCTGGATGGAGTTTAGCAGCTTCACCACCCCAGGTTATTGGTTCATTTATAGAAATGAGCTGTCCCCATTGCCATTTAAAAGTGATTCGGTTTGGCTCGGTTCATCTGACTTTAGTTACAGTTCAAGTAGATCTGTACTGTTTTTTGCTGGGGATGAACTTCAACATTGTTTTCCTTTTATTTTGTGGCGAAGTCACACGAAAATCACTTACTTTGTGGCTTTAACAAACATGTAGAATGTGAGATGAGTGCTCCTCTCTGGCATTGTATTTCCCTAATATACACATCTCTTTTATATTATGTGGATGGAGTAATGTGAAAAAATTAAATGTCTTTTTATTTACTTAGAAAGGAACCAGAGATGAAAAAGACACTCGTTAACTCTGTGTGGGGCTTAGGAGCAGAGTGATGTCATTTATGGATAATGCCCCCAAAAAACTGCTGTATGCACATGCTGTCACATTCTCATTACTCTTCAAAGAGTTGGGTGTGCAGGTCACTGGCTCACTTGAAATTCTCTGCCTCTCTCTTTCATTGCCACCGTGTTTCTTTGACTGTCAGGAATTAACGATACCAGCAGTCAGGACAGGTTTCTGCTACCTGAAGGTGGTTCATTTGATGATGCTTTTGTGCATCTGGACATGCTGTTCCAAACCACTTTCAAAGGATGTTGATCTTCAGTTCAATTTTTGGGGCCTAATTGCAACCACCAGCCTGACAAAAAATACAGGCTGTCAGTTTCTAACTTCTTATTTCACCTTCAGGAACAAACCTGCGTCGACTCTGAGGCTTTAGAGAGTAAAGAACTGTGACTTCCCTTGATTGATCAACTCACTGCTACGTTTCTGGGTTTTTCTAAAAAAAATCCCAACATGCCTACTAGATGTCATCAGTTGGGACTGCCTTCTTACTCTGGAATTTGGCCCAAATTCTCCTGTTCTGAAGTTCTTGGGTTTTGAGGTTGGGATTGTGTGTACTGTTCCACTTTTGTACACCCACTGGTATAATTTAGTAAATCTGTCATTTCTGCTCAGTATAACAGAGTCATTTAACTGCAGGAGCTCACCAGTACAATTAACCCTGTTCCATCAAAACGAGGAGCTGATTATCTTGGCATTCATGGGAGCAGAGAGCACGCTTAGAGTGCTGTGGTTTCTGGCCCTCCCAGAGCAGTACTGCAGTCAATTGATTATTTTGCTAATTTGTTCTGCATCAGTATCCTGCTGCTTTATTATCATCCAAGTGACATTATGCACCATGCATAAGTACAAGTATATTAAAAATCAATACTTGAACCTTTTTTTCCTTGTAAAGGTCTTATCATCCATGGGCTACGTTCTTTGATACATGACCTTGAGTCTGCTTAAAACACAGTTAGTAACTTTTTCATTATTTAGTCCGAGGCTAATAAAGTAGACACTCAGATTCTGAGCTCTACTTAATCCTGTGTCCTAATGAAAAAGCGATTAATTAAGAATGAAATAAACAAAAGGCTGTTATTGTAGATAAGTAAGCCTAATTTTGAGATGGTAAAATTCATGCTATTTTAGTAAGAAAATCTTGTTGCTTCACTAGGCTCTAATAAGTCTCATGCTTCACAGGCTCGAGTCATTTAGAGACTATTATCAGAAGCCTGTCTTATGGATGCTGTCTTTTCCTGCTTCACTTAGAGAAACAAGTATTTAAAAGATGGCATGAGGTTGTGTTGTGCGTAGGATTGATGGCTGGATTCCAGATCTGAACTTCACACGGGTAGATGGGATTATGGCTGTTAGAAGAAGTGAATGTTTTCCAATACCTGTCTAGTGTTGGACATGCAGAAATGTTCTCTCTTGTATGTGTTTTTCAAACGTTTCACCCATGATGTGGTACTTAATGCGTTTATGTTACTCATGTCGTGGGGATGCCTACTTTTCTTTAAGAATAAATCCATGAAATAGAAGCAGAATCAGATACTTCACGGAAAAACACCATTTTTCTAATGCAGACACCCAGTTGGTGAGAAAACTAGGATTTTACTCAGTCAGTGTCTGCAGCCCTAAATGGGCAGTTTTGCACTTGGATCATTGGATTAGCATTATCATTTTCCAACTTTGTCCTTTGGGGATCTTTTTTTCTGGAGTATATGGATGTTACCTGTTCTTGGGATTATTGCTTTCTATACACGTCTTCATGAGGAGAAAGGCAAGTTCTTACCTCGTGCTGGCCAAGATCTTCCTACAACTGAGTGAGGCAATTTGAAGCTGAGAGGACCTTACCCAAACCTTTCAACTCATCTCATGACAAAAATACCTAATCTTTTTTGGATTTGATTGTATAATTTGAATTTGATTTGTCCTTTGCAAATGTGTTTCCGTAGGGAAAAAGAGGGCCCAGAGTTTCTGAGATTGTTATACTCGTGGGTGGTGGCAACCTGTGCACCCTTCCTCTGAGCAAAACATTCAGCGAACAGCCTGCAGAGTGGTTTCAGTTCAGAGAAGGTTGTACCTCTTTGAGGGGTGTATTTCCTTGTCTCAGGAAGTTATAATATAATGTAATACAAAAGTAAATTATATTCTATCGTGAAGACGGAACAAGTCAGACAGATGAGATGATCCTGAAGAGGGAAACCAGCCCGCGCTATTTCTGCACATCGCTCCCCCTCTTGCTCCAGGTTGTCTTAAAGACAAGCCAGGGCTCTGCAGCGTTGCTTTTTAATTAGCAGAAATCCTTTTGTACCACATCCTAACTCAGTGCCTTAATGCAGCAGGTCCTGCAGAGCCCGCAAGCTTGCGTGGGAGCACAAACACATGAAATCTTTTTTTCCCCTGGCATCCCTCTGAGTGAGGGTTGGCTTCTGTTCCTAATTACGTTCTGTGGTGACAGCTCAGGGGTTTGCAGTGGCAAGCAGAGAGGCAGGGGTTGGGGAGGGAGGGATAATGACAGGTGATTTCTCTGTTGTCTCCATGGCATCACTGAGCCTTATCTTAGAGGTATCAAACACTGTGCTTATACCTGACTTTACTCTGTACAGCTGCTTGGCGCCTCTAAGGACACCAGGGATGGGTCCTGCTTAGTCACTGTCCTCTCTCCAGCTTATTTCGTGTTAGGTTTTGTCTTTACTTTCTATCTGCTGTCCTTTTAATGAACCTGCACGAGTGGTGGGAACACACATATCAATGAAAGCACTTACAAATTCAATGTTTTACCATTTGTTACCTTTAGTTAAGGAGTTAAAATTCATACAAGCAGATTGTTAGAAACATTTGACTTTTCAGGGCGTGCTGTGCCCCTTCCTGCTCACTGTGAATTGGTATTAGGTTTTCAGGGTTATAACGAAGCAATATAGCAGTGAGGAAAATAGCTTTTAGCCCCCATCGCTTACGTCCCAGTTTAATCTCTGCCTTGGACACCTCACTGAGCACTGTCTTTTGAGGCTCCTGCTTTAATTAACCGAGGCAGAAAGACACCTCCAAGAATGACTCAACTGACCTAAGATCTGATTTAGCCTTTGGATGAATTTCTCCTCTGTTGATTTTGACTGACACGGTATATATGAGTTGCTGCGACACAGCGTTATAACTCCCGTATACGCATTTTTAATCAGAAATACCAAAGCCACCAAGGTAGAAATGGTTCTCTGAGTTATTATATTTATTTAATAACCATGCATTCTTTTCGAGAACATGCCTGAGGCAATGTTGGGGGTCTTACTGCCTTCTTGCTGCACCTCAAAGTGCATTCAGTTTATGGTTCTAAGCATTCCTCTTTGATCAAGAGCACTAGATGTCTTTTGCTTTTTATTTTTTCCATTAAATGCTGGGACTCTTCATGCTATCTTGTTTCCAGGTGTTAGGCTAAAGTACAAAATGAGTGTGCCAAGCTTGACAGCACTTCTGTGAGGTCTGTGAGTATGTTATCACATGTTACAACTTAAATTACAACCCCTTCAGTCATCTCCTTTAGGAATGCTCTTGTACATGGTTACAAATAAGGTGATCATGGTCTGATATTTGAAATTCCTGTCTCTAAAGATATTTGTGTGTCTGACTTATTTTATACAGTGCTTACTTAAATATTTTTGTGGATTTATTGCGCATAAAGAAAAGGATTAAAAAACCCCCGCTATGGCTACTTGTGTTTCATAACCTGTGTTTTCATATCTTACACTTTAGCCAGTTTGATCAGTTTAGTGGCCAGTTGACAGTGTACTTATTTATCACTTACTCATTGCAAGGATAGTCCCTGAAAGTAGCTCACTTTGCAAGACACATTTTTGAGAGCCTCAGGAGCATGACGAAAGCTCACACCACCAGATTCTTTTCTCCCAGCAAACCTCTTTGGCAGGAAAGGCTATTTAGTTCCCTCATAATACCCTGGAGAGAAATCTGAAAAAGTTAAAGTGTGGTTGAGACCTGCATCCTTATTTTTACCAAATGTCTGCAGCTGGGAACTGTGGCATGTTTGGAAATAGTTAAACAATTTTAACTTCTATTTTGGTGGCCATGAAAAATAAAAGTATGGCAAAAAGATCAGTGATAACAATGATGCCTGGATAGGGGCTTGCTCTTATGTCAATTGTTTGGTGTCTAAAACATGTTCAAGCTGTCATTTTCCTCCAGATAAGGCACTCTGGGTGTCTCTTCCTCTCACAGCTGTTGCAGAAGTCCTGGAGCTCTCCACCTCTTTGTGAATTTTGACTGAAATTAGTCACCAGTTTAGAAGATGCAAATAAATGACACAGAGACAAATAGCGTGACTTCATGACCCTTATCTCTCATGAAAGAAAGGTTAAAAAAGCTTCACGGTCAAGAATGTTGAGCTAAATATGTAAAAATTAACCCTTCCAGGTGAGGAAAGCTGTGCAACAAGAGGGCTTCAGCAGAAGGAAGAGGGGATACAGAGACATCAATGACATTGACATCAACATGAATGATCCTTTATTTACGAAGCAATGGTACCTGGTAAGTTTTGAAAGAAAATCACGGCGATCAGAACTAAATAATTGTCATTCAAGCCATTCTGTGCTTTTTGCGATGTTTTACAAGAGTTCTTTTCCACCCACACCATGAGAACTTGGGAATGGATCCAAGCCTGTGTTGTGCTTTTAATTGTATCTTTTTTATACGGGGAAGACCCAGCACCTCTCGAGAGAGAAATTTCATTTCAGTCAATGGAAAGATCCTTAGAACTGTATTGATGGTGCTGTGGGCATTCCTGGTGTGCTGATGGGGCCCCTACAACAGCATATGAATCATGTCTTTGAGCTGTTGGCAGGTAAAATATTATAGATTTATAAGAAAAAGTTCTCGTGTCTTGGCTAGCAAAAGTTAAGGTTTTTCTTTTCTTATGGAAAGTTGAATATTAATTGATTAAATCAGAACAGCTGAAAAATGATGAATTTTGGCTTCAGTGAGTGTCAAAAGAAATTAATATTTTTCTAAATTGTTTCCTTTTCAGTGTGTCATTTTTTATAGGGAGAAGTCTTTAGTCTTAAAAGAGAAATTATATTTTTCTGTGAAAGTAAAGGAAATTCTATGAGTCTGTTAAAATGATTTTTCTATTTAAGCAGCTGATAAAGTAATTCTTGTCAGCTTTAATTTTGCAATCTATTTATGATGAAATACTTAGTAAATGCAGTACTGCTTTGTTAACTTAAGAAGGGTCTTTCTGCAAAGGAAGAATGTTTCTTGTTTTTTTTCCTCTTAATCCTTTTCTTATGTTCTATGAATCCCGCCAGTATGGCTGTGGGGTTTTTCCTAAGGCAAGATGGGAGCACATTAGCATGGATGGGATTTCATCCTTGATGAGTTGATAAAATAAAGTGTGCATTAATTCAGTTTTTTTTTCTGGTACTTAATCAAAATGTTGCAGTGATAAAAATAAGAAAAGTTTAGGAAGCTTTCAAGTGAAAAGTATTTCCTGCTCATAAAAGAGTTATCTGTAAAAGTCACCGGTCAACTTTTTTCTGGATTGACCCACATGCTTACGAGGAAAAGTCCTTTTTTGGGGTCTGAAAGATTCAGTGTTTAACCAAATCTTATAAACCACAAGAGTTGAATTTTCCCAGTGTTGGGTTTTTTAGGGTTTTTTAAAATTGCGTTATTGCAGCAGATACGATTATGTACAGATGTGCACTCCGAAACAAATGGGATATATTTTTCCATACCAAAGATACATGCAAAGACATAACGAAAAATTTGGTGGCTGTGGAAATATGTCAGTCAAGTAAGAAAAGCACTTTTTCTTTTTCACTGATGTTATTAGATTAACACCGGTCAAGCAGATGGGACTCCTGGACTTGACCTTAATGTAGCTGAAGCATGGGAGCTGGGATACACAGGGAAGGGAGTAACCATAGGAATTATGGATGATGGTAAGTGAAGACTGAGTGCTCATTTCATATTTTTAAGTAGCTTTTTTCATGTAGTCAAAGATTCAAAAGTAATAATGAATTTGCTTATAGTGGTGAGACTACCAGCCTCCATAAAGACTTTGAGATCTTCAGGGAAAATATGATACAAAGGCTTCACCAGAGATACTGAAACATGGATATCCAAGTATTAAAAGTAGTTTGCAATTAGCACTGAGATATCTTCCAGGGCAAACTATAATGGCTATTAATCCAAAGGAAAAACTGCTCTTGACTTCTGTAGGCACTGACTGGGGGATGTAATTGCTGTGCAAGAAATACTTAAGAAAACCTTTTCTGACTTACATTATTCTCAAAGTCATACTTGACAGCTGAAATAATTAAACACTTTCATGCTGAACGTCAATAAAGATCTGCATATTAAATATATTACTAATTTGAGGCTAAGTTCAGGAAAGATGAACATAAAAGTCAGAGTTGTTCTACTTACAATTTCCTTACTGAAGTACAGAAAGTCTCTCAACACTTTTCTTTGGAATAAATTTTGAATATTTTCCCTTTAGGGGGACTGAATAATACGAAATAAGTAAAATATCTGATGACGTAATGATGAAAATGCAATATGAGATTTGTGGTCATTTCTTTTTATGTTTTAACTGGGTATGTAATAGGTCAGTTTACCCCATCTGAGTGTAGATCCATTGCTTCTCTCACACCATCCACTGGGATTTGTACGTTTGCCATATGTAGGAAGATGCCATGTATTAGAATGAGTATATTCCACACCAGTGCCCTGCTACAGTCTTTCCATGATTATTTTCCTCTGGTTGCAAAGGAATCTTGTTCTGTGATCATTAGAAAATCTTTTTTTGAAAGTCTTAACCTTTGGTTTCTGCTCTGTCATTATCTTATTGCAGGAATTGATTATCTGCATCCAGATCTTGCATCAAATTACGTAAGTACATGCTGACCTTTTCTGTGAAATGTGGATTTTCTTATTATTATCGTCCCTCTGCTACAAAATTTTAAATAGTGAGCAGAATAGCAATACAGCTGAACTCCTGATCTTAGAGAAGATGCATTTCCCATTGAAAGGAGCAGACTGAAAATGGGACTGCCTAGGCAAGGAATGGCAAGGTGACAAGGCTCTTTGTGGAAGAGTGACAGTGCTGCATCACATTGAATGAGCTGCAGCTTGCAATATTGGATTTAGGACAGAATCGAGTAACCTGTGAATTGCCTCTAAATCCCGCTATTAAGATGCAGAATGCCCCTGTCACTTGGAGGGCTGTGGGCTGTGGCAAGGCTTTTGAAACCTCCAGGAACAGTTTAATTCCTTTCTAACAGATGTTTTGATCCAGTGCTTCAAAGCACGTGCTGGGCAGATTGTGTATTCTCAGCACACGCTGCGCCAATTGATTGTTCCTCAAACCTCAGGCTTCAGATCTTTGGACTAGAGATTTTTATATTTTTTAACTCTTCCAGGCTCTCTCCAACCCCCTGTTGGTGCTGGCACTCCTATCTCCAAGTGCGTGCAAGGGCTCCCAGCACCCATGGGCTGCTCTCACGCTGTGCTTGTGCCAATCCCTTGGACAATGGGCAACGAGAGGTCCTTGCCAGGGGGCTTGGAGTATCTCTGCTTTAGGTCTTGTTTTTCTCCTGCAGTCAGTGTCTTCCTGGGGGAAGCCCAGGTTGCTTCAGCTGAGCATTGTGGCTTAGTTTGCAATTGCAGTTAAATGAAAAGAACAAAGACAGCCGGAGATTTTGGTAAAAAATGTGAGCCATTCAGGCAGAACAGCTCCAAAATGAGAAAGGCAGTTATTTTTACAGACTTGCAATTTGGAAAATAATAACACAGGATGAAAACCTTTTTGTTGCTGCAAGTAGCAAAGCATGTTTGGTAGATAATAAATGGATATAGAAGGTGTTTGCATTGCAGAAAGAGTCTGGGAAACAGCTGACCACAGAGTGCAGATTAGCCAGGTTCACTCCTTATGAACTGGCTTAATAACTTGATAGCAGCTAATTAAACCCTGTGGCCTGACTGCAGAATTCCCTCCCGAGAGAAATAACGCAGTAGGATGTTCCCATAAATTGACAGGAAAAAAAAATTTCTCAAAGGCAGCCTTTTTCTTTTTAAGAATTGTGCTCTGTGTATGTTCTAGAATGTGATGTGGGCACAGCACATGCTCTGCACTCACCTTTCAGCAGCAGGCATGGACAAAGTATGTGGGAATATTCTTTTTCTAGAGCAAAAACTCTGTACAACATATCTGATACAACAGTTCTGTTGTTAACAGGGAACTCAGAACCCAAAACTGGATTTCCCTGTAATACAGTGTTTTCTCTTTTAATTCCAAAAATATTTTCTGTTCGATGGATAAATATTTGTCAGGCTTAGCAGAAATATAGTATTTTTAGAGTGGCATTAGTGAGTATTCTGGAAATTAATGAAAAATGACACAGAGAATGACAATGCACAGACATGACGCTAGAAGTCATGAAATAATGGAGCTGGAGAGAAATCTGAGAGTTGAGAAAAGAGATATTGGGGTGAAAATTGGAGAAGAAAAGCTGTCTGGGCATGGAGACAGCAAACCTTTAATGGCAGTCTTGGAAGACTTGTGAGGAGACTGACCTTGAGATGAGACTCTGAAAAGGTTTGTGTAGGATTGACTTTGTCCAACGAGGAGAGGTTCTGTAGTGGAGCAGGGTGTGGAGGGACAAAAAGAGCTTGTCTGGCCAATGCAAAATGCAGAATTAGGCAACGAATGGTTGGTAAGACAATCACTGAAGGAGCGGCAGAAACCCCATGTGAAAGACCACAGCCTCAAAGGAGGTAACACCCCAATGCTTCCAATACAGAAATACAAAAACACGAGCTGTCACGTGAGCTCCGTGGCTCCAGGCTGTCACAGCACTGTGTCTGAGAGGTGGCTGAAAGTTGAGTCCTTGTCCTGCTGCTCGAAGCTGCCATCCATCCCCTCCCTCTCCCGAGCACAGCACCGCAGTGGTTTGGTTCACCGGCGCTTTGCCTCTCGCCGCGAGGCCGCACAGACCTCCTTGAATCCCGGGAGATCCTGCTCTGGCAACATCTGCTGTCTCTCAGGGGCCACAGGGATGTTTTTTTCCCAGTGGGTGTTAATTTGGGGCGTGAACTGAAGACACGGGCTTAAATTCAGCTGGAGGAAACGTCAGTTTAGATGTAAAAATGCAATGAAACGAGTCTCTTAAGGATGAGTTGTAAACTCCCTCCAGGCTGGCGTAGCAATTGTAATCACTTTTGTACAACTCCTGTACCACATGTTTGGTGTTTCACAACATCTGCACTTTGGGGCAGCTTCCTCTGAAGTTATGTTGTTTATTTTTAGGCAATTAAAAGCTGGCAGCTTATGTTGCTCAAGTGTGCGAGTGCCTGCGTACCCTGGCAATGTCTGTACATCTCGCTTGGAAAATTGGGAGCAATTAGAAAGTCTCTCAAAGGTGGTGCTTTTGGCAGTTGAGCACTTTCAAGTATAAAAACTTGGCATTGGTTACTCAGTTTAATTTGGCTTTTATGATTTTGACTTTCTGTTTTTTTCCCTTGGATAGTTTAATGGGGGTTAGCACTTAGATGAAATGGCAGGTCAGGAGAAGAGAAAGATCTTTCTGAAGGAAAAAACAAATTGTATTTTCTCCTAAGGCTCCTGAACTTTGACCTGTCAGATGGAGTGCGCTTCTGTGCATATTTTTCTTTGCAGTTTTTAAGCTTTACTGCTTGAATCGTCCATTTCTGGTTTTAATGCACTTTATATACGTGGAAAGGAGTGTGCCTGCTTACGGTCAGGATGGACTGCTCTCCCAGCACTGCCTCCCAGCTTGCTGCAGTATAGCTCCTTGCTTTTCTGGGATAAGGGGGTTATGGCAAAGCTGGAATTTTCCATTCTGCACTGTGAATGCAGAGCGGCTCATTGTCAAACAATCTATATTTTCTTGCAAGCCTTGGAAACCCTGCAGAGGTTCAACCTTCAGGAAATTATTTTTTTCTCACAAAGAGAGTCCTTCATTATGAACTGATAATTAGAAAGCTGGAGCCTGATGTATTCCATGGTTTTCTTTCAACTGAGAATGTACATATAAAGCCAACAATTTTCAGGACTGACTTCTCCAAGATACAGCATCTGAGTGAGAAAGAAAAGGGAAGTTCCAAGGGCTGCATGTGAGATATACCTAATAAAAGAAGAAAACAGCAGCTGTGGAGGATGGACATTACAAATTTCAGTACATTTTTTAAAGAAAAACCTAACAGAGCCAGTGTTAACGTTTACAGAAACACAAGCTGAGCTCTCTCTCCTATCAGTGTTTATTGTTGTATTTTATGGTTGGCCACTGTCTGCTGGTGAAGGTCAGTGTAGCAGCATTATCCCACTCAGAGCAGCAGGGAGCTGATGGTCTCCTGTAAGCGGGTTTGTCCCTGATTAGGAGTAGTGAGGAAAATCAAGATCCCACCAAGAGACTTGGGCCAGAAGTGGAAAATTGCTGGTTTCAGTGTCTGAACTCTGCCTGAAGCTGAAAGGCTGTTCCAAAAAACATAGGGAGGGAGAGAGAACAAGAAAAACCCTGTAGGAAAACTGGAACTGACTGTGAGAGTTGGTAACTTCTTCACAGAGTATTGATAAATGTAGAATGAGACTCATGCAGCAATTCTTAGCAATAGATAGTAATTGGAAGTATTCAGATAAGAAAAAAGATTTTGAAATCTGTGCAATTACACAGATGTAACAGGCACAAACAAACATGCAGTCATCTGAGCAGCCCTTCATTGCTGGCCTCGCCCAAATGTTCTGTCTTTTCTTCTCTGTAGCATGGGTTTTTATGGTGCAACCTTATCTTCCAAGGTCCTTGCCAGCTGTCACTCAATAGGAAAGGCCCTGTGAGGGAAGACTTTTTGGATTTACACCAGGGTAAATTGGAATTTTCTGTCATCTACTGTTTCTTATTCAGATGTGAACAGCAGATGGTCTTACCTGTCTTTGCTTTCTACTTTGTTGACATCTCCAAACACAAAGCTCACAACTTTTGCTAACTTGTCACCAGCTAATATGATAACAGCTCCCCCTGCCTCGCTGAGAGGCAAGCAGGAGCATATTTTTGGGATAATTATCTTATCACATAAGCAGTGAAGCAGGGAAATGTTCTACTTCTGTTATGAGCTGCATTTGCCATTGTTTGCTAGAGGAACAAAAACATCATTGAATAATCTTTGGAGCCACAAAAGAAATAAGAAATAGTACAGGCGATAAATTATATGCTGCAATATGTGCAGCAAAGCGTAGCGACAGCATAAAGGATCTCCTTTCTTTTAGAAAGTCTGTTTTTTCCTTCATTAGCATGAATTTCTGAGTAGGCTTCAGCCTCCCTGCCTGCCACCGAAAGGACCAGCAAACTGTTCGTTGCCCGATTGCAATGATTTACCAGTACAAACCATCAGAATCTCCACTAAAATCACTGGGGCCCAGTTGTGGGGTTTTGTAAGTTGGCAGAGCTCCACTGACGTCTGTTGAACCATGTGCTGCTTGGACCTGGATGATCACCCCAAAATCCCAGCTGGTGTAATTGCCTGAGTCAAACAGAGTTCACATATAGCTGGTGGGGAGGAAAATGTTACCCTTGCAAGTCTGAAATTTGTTGGAAACCCTCTGAAGACCCTGAAAAGCTCCCAGGGTCTCTGAACTGTCATCAGGGGATCCACAGGGATCTTAAAGCCAAACCGTAGCAGACTTGGTTCATCTTTGCCTGGCGTCAGGGAATGATTCCAGTCAGCTTTATGAGACCCGATTCCTACAGCAGGATTTTCAAAAGACCCCTTACATTGCCATTTCCTACTGCATTTCAAAGGATTATTGAGCACATGCCCTAGACGCTAAATTGCAATAAAATTTTACTGCTAATACATCAAATGTATTTGTTTTATGGGCAAACTCTGTGTGCTGCCCATCGTTGCTAGTGCCTGTCTTTAATTGTAGTGTTGAAATAGGATTGATTATCAAAAAGTAAAGAACAGAATAAACTTGGTCAGGTGTTTCAGCACGTCACTAATTGGATTTTGTGTTGACTTGGTTTCATTTGGGTTTTATGCTGTTGCTTCGGAGCCGGGTTTTTGCTAATAGGTTTTCTAAAATAAACACTTTATAACAATTAAAAACTATCAACCAAAACCTGGGATAAATTCACAACACATCATTCTGCTAGCACTGAAAATGCAGTAAGAACACTGATGGATGGATGTTGTTGGGAGCAAATTGAGGCAGAAATTTCATCATTGTTGAGACAGAAAAACCTCTCTTTTGCCAGGATGGAAGGATGGATCGAGTGTTTAATTGCCCGGCTAACTGATGCTAACTGATATTCATGCTGCTCAGGTGACTTCTGGCAGCTCAGGGGCTGGTTTTAGCACTTAGAAGATGATCATTTGGGACATGCAAGACAATGAAGTTTCACCAGCATAAGTTAGAAGTCAACTGGGAAGAGAATGAATTGTCTCTTTCTTGGCTATTTTTTCCTGTTATTCTGTGCAGCATCAACTTCTAGGCTCATTTCTCTGTTCTGTGCAATCATGTGTTTGTTTGGTTTTTTCTCAGAACATCTTAGAGGCTGAAAAAGAGATGATGCCTTCTCTGGTCATATCAGCCAGGCAAATAAGGTTCTCTGTGTGCTTGGAAAGGTGTCCTGAGTTTGTCACATACAGAAAATGCTTCAAATCTTGGAAAATGTAATGGGCCCCTACAAACCATCCTTCCCTGCTCCCAACAGTAACTGTTTTTAAAGGTACTTGTGTATTGAAGTCTAAATAAGATGACTTTACAGTTCCTCTCTTCTGTGCCTTATAACTACTTAACATGAGCACTGCCAACAGGAAAGAGAAGCCTGTGTAAAGGAGCTGTCAGGTCTTCCTCCTAAATGAAAGATAAAGATGTTTTGTAGTCGTAGATGTTATCGCAGCCTTCTACCTTTCAGCTCAATTAAAAAGATGGAACAGCAAAAAGAATTTGAAGACTATTTCTCCTCTGGATTATTTCATACGGCCAGAGGGCACAGAAAGAGGCTTTTTCTGCAAAGGAGGCTGTGACTCGTGAAGGAGGTGTGATTGCCTTAAGGAGAGATGATTTGTGTCACGGAGCTGTGTTTGCAGCTGAAAACTGGATTTGTCTCGCTGAGAGTTGTTATGCAATGGCTTTGCTAAAGCCCTTTTTGAGAGATGTGGACCCTGAATGCTTGGCAGGTTCTGGGTCTTGGTGCTCAGTACCATCCATACAGCTGGAGCTGGCATGGCTCCACTGGTGTGGGCCTCCCCAGAAGGATGCACTGCTTTATACTGCCTATAAAATAGCCTCAAAATACAGTTCCTTTGGATTCAGGAGATACTAACATATTGTACTTTGTCCAAGATCATTTTCAGAGCAATGAGTGCTGGCTAAATGGTTCCAGCTTTATTCTATATTAGATCCACCTGGAAGGGATAATCTTAAGTTAACACACGCCTGGTGTGCAAGCAACATGAGATGGTGCCAGAGACGCTCCCTTTGCGAGTTCAGGACCACTCATTGTCCACAGAGTTTATTTTTCTCTATAATCACTGTACTTAATTAATCAGCTGCACGCTGAGAAAGTGTAAGGTGGCTAATCTTTTTAATCATTAAGCACTGGTATTAATTTTCACTTAAGGCATCATCTGTGGAAAGTAAATTAAGATTGTTGAAATGAGAAATGCGCAGTGATGGAAGGGAGCAGTTGAAGATATTTCTGCATCAGTTCTGGCTGGTGCTTTTGAAATTGGCTTGTGCCTCTCTCCAGGGTTTCTCCGAGTAAGTCTTTTGGAAATAATTTCTCCTTTTATTTAGGCAAGAAAAGTAGAAGAAAGAATGTTGGTCTTCACTGTTTGCTGTGGAGGGACCTGGCATTGCTTTGTTTTGTTGTTTTTATTTCTAATTACCTGCCTTTCTGCATACCAATTAGCTTCTGGAACTGGCCACAAATCTTCTATTAAAACAGTATTTTTGCTAGTAAAGGTGAGTGGTTTATAAAATTAAAGTGTCCATTGGAAAATGACAGTGAAATATTTTTATTTTGGATCAGTTCAACTTAATTTTGAATGTTGGACTTTCAGAACATGCCGAATTAAAACAGCAGCAATCAAATCCCACTGTGGTGCATGGTCCACTTGGGAGAACAGGGTCAGACACAGGGTGCCCTGGAGGCAATGCACACCAAGGGATTTTAAAACCATATTCAACAAATTGAAGGAAAGCTTTCATTTCCCCAAAGTGAAATTAACACATTTTGGGTTGAAAATGCCAAAAAAAAAAAAAAAGAAAAAAAAGAAGATTTTTCCATTTGAAAGCTTTTATTTTCTGTTTTTCAAAGAATACTTATTTTAGTTTCTCACAGTGTGTGCAAGTCCTTGAATGTCCATCAGCATTGCAATGGAACTTAATTGAAATTCATGCTGTAGTTACATTTTGGCTATCCAGGTGTCACCAGGGGAGTCTGAATTACATGGTGCATTACGTGGTGGGGAACACTGGTCCCTCACAAAGCTTCATCAGAATCTGAGGGGCGTTACAGAGATTTTTGCTTTGAGTTGTTTGATTCTAGTTGTATTTATGTTCTCCATATTAATATTTTACTCCTTGGTAGCTATGTAGGTGGTTAAGATATTTTTAAACACCTGCCCTATTTCAGATTGCCTCAATTTAAATGTAATTTTCTCCATTTCTGTTGCATTCCCAACAGAAGCAATAAGCATAAGGAGCTTCTCTTACTGGGGAACAGAACAGCGGTGCACAATATCTAATAAAATGTTGGCCACATTGAAGTCACTGGTAGCTTTTCAGTTAAGTTCAGAGAAATCAGAAATTTGGCAGATCATATAAATAACAGGTTTGTAATATTTGTTCTACTGTGTATTCCTCTTTTTTTTTTCTTTTTTTTTTTTTTTAATCATCACAGTAAGAGGCATCAGCTCCAACAGAGCAAATAATGATACCCAGAGCTGTGGAAACATGACTGCCTGACATGTTTTGCAGTAGAGCAGAAGCTTGTATTTGATGAAATTTTGGCTACTTCCAGTGCTGTGTAGCTCCTGTTTGGTGAAATTTCAATGGATATGGTAATGCAGGCCTCAGTCCTTATGTGTAAGCATTGATGTAGGTTGGGGATTGTTGGAAATGTTTTGCAGGCAGGTTGTGTTCTGAATTTTATTAAATGAGGTGAATCTCCCTTTGAATATGTACAAAGGAGAGCACTAAGACTGCACCGTGTTCAAGGACTGCATCATTTCAATGCTAGCACGTGTTTTTTAGAATTGCTTCTTGTGAGAAACTAAATCACTTTAATTCAGTGGCACTTAACTGGGTTGCAGAATTAAGTCAACCGTGATGCCACGTCTGACTGATGTAATTATGAATCTCTCCGTCAGTCAGTTAATGATGTCGAGGACATTTCTTGAATTCACACATCTGGTAAATTGCTGTGAAAACATTAACTGTGATCAAATATACTAATCTTTAGGAGAAGAATCTGGAATGATCAGGTACTATTTAAAAGCATAAATATTTGCAGAATGCAGTATGTATGGATTTACGTGAGAACATTCTGAAGAGCCCACCTTCTCCGCCTGTAATTTTGGGTTTAGCTGTCCATTGGTTTGGCTGATTCCACAAGGAATAAGCAATGCTGACTTTTTAATTAATGCAAAGGCATATAAATCGGTGCATTAAAATCCCTGAGAGCCCAGCATGTCTTGACAGATATTATTCACATTATTAATACTCCCCTGGGATGCTCACAAGCTATGCTAATGAGGTCAGCATGCATCTGGAATAAAACAGAACCGATCTTCAAGACCTTTTAACTCCAAGGCTTGTAAATCAACCTGTGTTTGCTTTTTGTGGCAGTAGAAATGTAGGTAGTAGTTTGTGTTATGCTTTTTGAGTCTCTTCTCTGAAATTTTCACCTCCTTTTGGTTTACCTACAATGTCCCTTTTGTGGCCATTCATCTTCTTCCATATTCATGCAACCAGCTGCGTGGTTGTTAACAGTTTCTTCTCTTGTCAGCTGAGAAACCTTTCACAAGATGGAAAATACCCAACCACTTTTCTGTCTCGTCTCACTTCCAGTTCCTCTACATCACCATGCTAGGTCTCCCTGTCCTGCCCTCTCATAAGTACCACAGACCGGGTCTCTCTGGTGTAGCTCACCCCCCAAACCTCCTAATCCTCTTGGATTTCCAAAGCCACACTTTGCCTGTTCTGTAACAACCTCTAAAATTGGTCATCCTTAACAACCTGGCCAGGTTTGTTTTATGAGTGCCATTACAACCCCACGTCCACTATTCCTGCCCTTTGCTGTGAGCATTGCTGCTAATTGATCAGTTTTAATGACTCTGTGGTGCCAGTGCCTGCTGACCGCACACTGCGGCAGGGTGTTGACTCTCCCAGCTCAAGTGACTGGACTACTCTTTGCCCAGACCATGTCGTGATAAATGACTGGGCTGGAATGATTGCTGAGCTTTTGTTGCAGGCTCTGAGCTATAGATTTTCTTATATTGATGGGAAAAAAATTCTCCTTTATCCGCCACATGCCACGTAAGAGACCTTTATGCTGGGTGTGATCTGAATTGTGCCGTGTGTGGTGGGAGAGCCCGTGGCAAATTTTGGTAGGTGTTTGGTTGGGCTCATGACAGGAGCAAGAAGGTGTAGCTTCCCTTCTCTTCCCACTCATCCCTCCAAGAGGCTGGAAGTGCTGGCTGCCATCAAAACACTGCAAAGACAACCTTTACTGCAGCTCAGCACCCAGCACATTTTTGATGTGCTGACAGACTTGTCAGCTATTTCTTACAGGGACATAACTAAGAGTAATGGGCCTGGACCTTATTTCTCTGCTGCCAGTTTTATACCTCTATTACTCTCTCAACTCCAGTCGGTCACACCAATACATAATCAAAGTATCTGAAGGGGGAAGAAAAATCCATGTATTGGAAAGGGAATGTGGGCCAGGTTTTTAATAAAATGGAACACTAAAGCTAGATGAAATGTGTGTTCATGGTATTTTTCAGTAAAAGTCATTGCAGTTTGTATTTCCTATTATGATAAAATAGTCCAATGGCTCATAAATCTCTGGCAACTCATATGCCAGGTTTTTTTTCTTTTTCCTCCCCCCTGAATTAAAGAAGTCAAGGAGTTCGTTCCATAATCTGAAGCTTTAAAGCTTTAAACCTGCTACGTATCCTGAAAATATTTTAACTGTAACTAGTTACTTTTATTTTTGTTTTACTAATTTTATTATTTCAGCAAAATTACTCTTTGTGAACAGGCATCCTTGTATATTGTGGATGCAGCTTAAAGATTCTTGTGCATGTTCTCTGAAAATTAAGGAGTGTTTGGCTGAGCAGAAATAGGTTTCAGTGTTCTGTAGGTTAACCTGCCTTCAGAGCTCTGCCTCTGAGTAATTAACGACTGGTGATGTGCTTCAGGTTTTCTCCACATCAACTTGAAAATTGTGGACCAGGCTAAGAATGCCAAGAGATGAACCATGAAGCAGCGCCTCTATTATAAACACAAGTTCATTTGTCTGTTGGCTTTTTAATCAAGTCTCATGCCTGCCTCAGTTTCTTGCTCTTTTTCCTACATGAGATAAAGACGCTGGGGAGAGGAAATGAAGGGTATTTCAATAAGCTAGTTTTGTTTTTAAAAACTGTTTTGGGGGGGGGTAAAAAAGTCTCCACCTCTTAAAAATTCTGCCCAACTTAAATTTTCTCTGAGTCTTTGTGGTCCCTCTTTTTTGGTTCACACTATATCTCTGAGCCAAGCATCAGCAAACAGCCCTAGGGTTTGATGGCATTTAGCTAGAGGCATTCGGACTTTCATTTTGTTCACTGGGAGACCACCCAACAATCTTGGTTCCTAAGAATGGAATTGCTAATTTCTTCTGTTCTTTGGAGCTGGAAAATGTTTGTGCTTAGATCTACCTGTGTGTTAGAGAGCACTGCTGCACTGACTGCCTGCTTTATCCCCGTGTGAAATAAAAAGTGTTTTTAGCTGCAGCCTTTCTTTTTGAAGGTGCTCACATGCCGAAAAGCACCAGCCAGCAGTGTAACTCATGTTGGTTTTCTGATTTTGTCTGCAGGGGAAGTAGGAAGGAAATTAGTGGGGGAAAAGTAGAATAAGTGATTGTGTGACATTGTAGTGTGAAGTGATAAGTAGAGAGGATCATCCGTCATGTGACAAAGAAATCTGTTTAGTGTAGAAAAAGAAAACTATGTGAAGATGATCTCAGCAAAGCTGTTTTTCTTCATAACTGTCAGTGCTTTAAATGCTTCTTAATGAAGATAAATGTAAATGTTAATGTGAGACTCCATGGGGTTTTTTTCAGCTGCCTTTTTTGTTTGTTTGTTTTTAAAGCTAAGCAGTGAAAAACTTCCAGCTTTGCAAAATAAGTTGTTAGGTCAGAGGTGGGGCAGCCTGTGGCAAACTGCCCCAGGCCTGTGGATTTCTTGACAGAGCAAGAAGAATTTGACCTTGGCCAGATTGTTGTGTACCCGTGAAGATAAACAACTTGCAGAGACTGAGAGAACCCAGGAGAAGCAGAAGATAAGAAACTTGGACGAGTTTGTACAGACAGTAGTTTGTAACTGTGGCCAATAGGTGGTTGTTGGTGTGTAATGAGCACCAATAATGTTAGTGCACGTACACTTAGGAAATATATAAAAGTAGCTGTGTGAAAAAATAAAAGGGGGTGTTTCACTTTTATCTGTTCGTAATCTACACCTGCTTTTTATCGAGTCCGTCCCAACAACAACAGCAGCCAATGTGCCTTCCTATAAATTCTGAATCTGGATTATTAGAATTCTCACTGCTTGTTATCTCAGCTATTTTTACTGTTCTAAGTTAAGCAGTAGTCACCTGCTGTTCACAATCCTCTTTTATCTGTAATTCCACTAATTTTCGCCTAATCCCAGATGCTTGGTGAGTGCTGAAGAAGTTGAAATAAGAGCTTTTCCAGTGATAACTACAGAATGAAATTACCATTGGGGTGCATGTGCTCTGTACTTGCTCATTCTGTGGCCGAGCAGAGTCTCTAGTAAATACCTGAAACTGGAATACCAGGAGGGTTAATGGGCACCTCAGGTATTATTATGGACCCATCACACTGTTCCATCCATTTCAAGTGATACTCTGATGTATTATTTGGTGCCTGTTTTGAAAAAGAGAATAGCAGACAAGTGTGCTGCTGTCTTATTCATTATTCAAGATCTGGCTGGTGGTGTCTGGCTCAGTTTTGGTTGTTTGTTTTTTTTTTTTACCTGTAAGAACTGGGTAATTTCTGTTTCTGGAGAGAGATGGCAGAATTCACCAGCTGTGAATTTGCTCTTGAAGGTTAATATTTTTGAACACAACCCATTACTTTGTGGATATATACTCAGTGTTGACGAGGTCTTGAGTACACCTCTGAATTTGCTGTATAGTAATACAGGGCATGCCCATTAGTTCATGGGGCAGAGGTATTTAAGAAGTTGCAGGGTTTTTTTTTTTCATTTCCATTTAAAAACCCCTAGAAACCCAACGAAAACAGGACACTGTGCTTCCTGTGGCAGAGAGGAGAGGGCTGTATGACAGCTGACTGAGCAGCAGTGCCTCTTTTTTCATTAGTGACCTTTAAGCCTTATAGCACCTCTCCTAGGCTAAATATCATGTTGCCTCCTTTTTCACCTCCTGGTTGAGCATATTGCATTTTCTTAAGCTTGTGTGTACAAAACTGGATTTCATTTTGCCACCACATGACATTCAGAGTTATTTTAGTAGACTTACCCCGAGATGTTCTATGTTGTAATTTGAGCCCAGGGGTTTGCTTGCTCTTTGGATCAGTAAAGAAATCAAACAAGCAAAAAGGTATCTTTTTGCCTCAGATCTCTGAGGATTTGCAGTTGCCTAAGAGGGTAAGACCAGGTGCCATCTGTGTTAAAAATGTTTCACTTCTTTTAAAAGATACAGATCTCTGGGCTAAATTCACCAGTGCTTTAATGTAATGGATAGAATCAGACTGACCAGTGGGATGTGTCTGTAATTGTCTCCTGGACTAGCATGTGGGCATAGATGTATTTCTTGGGTTGCAGAGAAATAGAGAAGTATATGTGAATTATGCTTCAGAGGCTTGTAAAGTCATATAAAAATTTATGGGCTTGCTGCATTATTCAAGGTACATAATTTTATTACAGAGCTGAGCAACACATGGGACAACTGATTTACTGTTATAGCCGTATTTTACATAATGAATGTTTTCCACAGAAGATTTTACGGCGTGTGTTTTAAAAACTGCAGGGCAATTCTTTGGAAAATTCTAGTCTACGCTTATTTTTAAGGAAAGCGGAATTTTATGTGCAGGCAAAAGTAACCTATTTGTGCCATGGCATACAAGCTGTTACTTAATAAATGATTGAAAGGGTCTCATCATTTGATCCAATACGCTTCTGTTAGCATTTTATTTGGTGTAGACGCTAGAAAGTTAAAAATAGGGGTATACCTTAAAAAGCAATGCCATTCCTCTCTGTAACAGCGTTTTTATTATATAATAGATGTTGTTTATAAGTGACCATGTATAGATGGTGACTGATAAACATTAGATTCAAATTACTTTGCAGTAATGAGCTGGTTTTGATTGAACGTGAGGGATAGGACTCATTCTAACACCGAGTGCTTAATGACTAATCTAAGGCCAGACTCCACTCTGTGATCAGCGTCTGAGACTGGTGGCTTGAGTTCTCCTTGGAGGAAAAGATCAGGCAACTACCTTAAAGACTGAAAACCAAGTGTTAGACACTTGGAGTCTGAAGGAACTGCCAGTAGACTGGTTTGGCATTAAAAGTGGACACTGAATCACCTGAGTGGAAAAGCAAAGTGTTTTCATTTCAATGTGTTGCAGATCCTCATCTGCACTGGCTTTGATTGCAGTCTCCCAGGTTCCTACCCTAATTAATTTTCCATGTTAGCAATAAATTCCTTCTTGCTGCCTGCTGGGGACTCCAGCCTGTGGAGGAGAATGGCAGACCACAGATTTTAATAATTCCCTTCCCAAAACACAAGATGAAATATTTCAGCTATCTGCTGAAGCAGTTTCCTTTTTGGGGCAGTGTTGAAACTGATTTAACTTCTCACGCCTTAAAAAAAAAATAATACAAAATTAAAAAAGGCTGAGACTTAGATATTTGTGGATTTGATCTTTAAATTAGGAACTCGAAGCAGTCCATTTGTACTTGTCTCTGCTGTTTCATTACCAATTTCACTGCTTCCATAATGTGGGCGGAATATTCCTTCACAAAGCTGAAACTCGCTGTCTTTTCTCAAAGACCCTAATGAAGATAAATTGTGCAGTCAGCAGTTGTTTTCTTTCCAAGAATTCTTCTTAATTTTGCCCTTTGTGGATGGTTCCTGCTACATTAGATATGTTTTTTCCTTTGCGGCGATTCAAAA
The DNA here is from genome assembly GCA_013396755.1 of Sclerurus mexicanus. Lineage (NCBI taxonomy): Eukaryota > Metazoa > Chordata > Aves > Passeriformes > Furnariidae > Sclerurus > Sclerurus mexicanus. Next base: position 65,214 of record VWZF01003406.1, read on the forward strand.
TGAGGCGAATGAGAGCTACAGGATATGGGAGAGCGCTGCACAAATCGGTTTAGAGCTGCCTAAAGCCACCTTTCCATAAGCTGGCGTTGGGATCCATGGGAAATGCAGCAGGGCTGCTGTAGGGTGTCTGAATCATCCAGGCTGGAATCCCTTTGCCTGTCACTGTTGTGGACACGGGTGGTTTATCAGCACCGTTGGGGGTCTTTTCATCCATAATTTTTGCACAAGGGAATTCCAGAGTCAGGAGTGGTTCGTAGCAAGTATGAGGTGCTTGTATGTCTGGTGGTGTCCCGAAAAGTCAGCCTCACCAGACCCCCTTTAAGCTTAGGGTATGTAGGTAGGGCTGCATTTCTTCCATGACTGAGTTTAAATTCTCAGTTGTATGATATTTTTAGAGTGAAAGCAGTTCTGAGGGAATATGAAGCTGCCGATACATTGAAATGATTACATTTAGTACTGAGTTAGGTCATGCCTGAAAGAAATAATCTGAAATCACTGGAACTAAGCTTAGTTCTTTGCAGCCTGAATAGTTTCCAGGCCTCACCTGGTCCACGACAATCTTTCAAGGAAGTTTCTTTAATTTGTGATTGAAATGCATTTCTCTCCAAAGGTTGCCAGGCTAGGCTCTGTGACAGAGTAGGTTTTATCTGCTAATTAAATTACTCAGAGAGAGCCACCATTTCTATTTGGACTTTTCCCTTAGAATGTGGTTCCTCGCCTTGTCCTGCTGGAGTAGATACTGCACTAGCTAACAAAGACCAGGACTGGATCTTCTGTTGACAAGCTCATTTCTTTTAAATGCCATGGATGAAGCCTGACCCCCTGCACAAATCCTTGTCACAGCTGCCCTGGATGCTGTGGAATCCAGACTTCTTTTGTTGCATTAGGATGGGATTCCTGTGCCACCCATGCCCAGAGTCTAGCTCGGGATCCTTCTTCCAGCAGCAGCCAGTGGTGGATGCTTGAGGAGCAGCAAGGTCACCCAGTCAGAGGCTGTGTGGTATCTACCAGACTGTGGCTTCCCAGCATTCTGATGTATGGACTCTTGGAGAAGGAAGTGCAGCCTAATGCTCTGTCCAGATTTACCTTTCAGTAGTTTATCTAACAAGTTTTTGGTTTCCTTCAGGCTTTTAACCTCTGTATTGCTGGGGAGCAGTGAATTTTGTAACTCATTTCTGGGGAAAAAAGCACTTCTTGTTTTTTCTGCTTCCAAGTCTTCCCTCTGGTAATTTCTACGGATTCCCATTAGCTCGTTTTATTATGAGAAGTAGTAAATAGTAACTCCCTGTCCACCTTCTCTGTGCTACTCATGATTTATAGACAGCTGTCAAATTCCTCTTTTTTCCCTGGCTGAAAAGTCATGTTCTGTTTACTCTTAGCTCATGCAAACCTATGCCATTCAAAGTGCTGTATAAGCAGTTGTGGTAATTAAAAGAGGTAAATTAATCAGACACCTGGATGCAGAGAAGCACTGAGAATTTGTGGCTGTAGCTGACAAGATTGGAAGGCATCTTCGGGCTGAAAATCAGGGCCTTAGTGTGGAGATACGGAGGGATCAAGAAGGATCTCAAAAAGGGATTCAGCTCTGAGCTGGAGGACAACATCAAGGCATGTGAGAGCCAGTCTGCAAATCTCTGCTCCATTGAAATGCCGAAAAATATTTGTTGTCTGTTCTGAATGTAAGCAACCAGGCTTTCTGAAATGGGCACCCAAAAAAACCCCACTCTACTGTAACTTGAGAGATACTTGGTTTTACTTTCCAAGTATCAAGGACAATGCTGTCCCAGGTTCATTCTTTTTGGGCATTAGGGATTTTGAATCTAAACCCCAGAGACTTGGGTGCTGCCAGTGGACTGTCTATTCCTGTACCCCAGGAACTGAGAATCAGCTGAAGGGGAATGTTTTTAGGAGCAAAGCTCTTCATACAACGAGTCTCAAATTATCTTCAATAGCATGCTCAGCCAAATCTTAAAAGAAATACAAGTACACATTAATTAAGAATTAACATAATTCTGTTCCTTGAGTGTGGTGATTATTAAAATATAAACTCAGTGAACATAGACGTGAGACGTAGCTGCTAAATATTTTTAAAGCCTAATTTTTAGTCACCCTTTATTTATTTTTTGATTAAGAGAGAATAAAAAAGATGGCACTTGACTTTCTGAAACTTTCCATTTGCTTCTCAGATACAGCACCAAAAAGTTGCTGAGTGTTCTTAACTGCTGATAGGGCAAATCAGGAATGATTTAGATTTATATGGAAAGCACAGACAAGGGATGACATTTTGAAAAGCACCCAAAAGGCACATTTGTGAAGCTGCTCAGACAACTAAAGGACTGAGAAAATATGCAAAGGGATTTTCAGGCATATGAGCTGACCATTAATGCATTTTTCACAGTTGAATTTTGAGAAATTTACATTCATAGGCATTGAAATGCTTTTAGAAATCTGACTGTCCTATTACCACAAATGAGTTTTTAAAAAATAATTCTATTACGGAACACCCATGGGTTTGATCACTTCCACCACCGTCTGGAAAATAGGATTAAACCTTTGCCTTGCCGCACCAAGGATAACATCTGAATGCCCTTGTAAGTGTCGATGAACAGCCCCTCAGCAGTGACTTGAGCTCTCACACCACCTCACAATTAGCCTGTTTGGAAATACCAGGGATCCACAGGAGGCTTTGCTCTCCAGAAAGCATCTTTTCCCAGGCTTGCTGGTGTGGGAAACGGGAAATGGCACAGCACAACAGGGAGTGGTTTCTGTCTAGACACATCTTGCAGAGTGAACAGAACAGAGTTTACTAATGATTCTCGGCTTCCCCTTCAATTTGTGTTTCGCCTTGCCCTTTGTATCTGGTTTTCAACTGACTTTCTGAACTTCTTTGTGTTTTGCAGAATGCCAAAGCCAGCTACGACTTCAGCAGTAATGATCCCTATCCCTATCCCCGCTATACAGATGACTGGTTTAACAGGTGAGTGGATTTTGGACAGCCTGCCCTTCACTTTGGTTTGCTTAAGAAGTTCTGAGTATTTGTGGAATGTCTGTTTTCTGCTAAATTCATGGTCACCAGAACAGATGCTGCAGGCTCATTGTTACTTCAAAATTAGAGGTTACTTATGTCTTCATTTTTTAAGGTAGCCTCTAAATATCACTGGACAACCATTTTATAGTTTACAAAGGAAGCTGCTGCTTCAGAAAAGTGTATTTTTTAGACTGTTTGCGTAGGTGATAGCTACATCCCTTTTTGTCAGCTTTCCTAGGGCATTCCAGTAACCCAGACCTGTATAAACTGTGTCTTGGGCAGTATCACTGCTAGCTAATTATAAAAGGAGTAAGCTGGAGAGAGGAAAGACTTTGGTGGAAAAGAGTCTTCCCATCTGATTGTATACTAAGAAGACAGAAAAGCAGCATGGTATAGAATGACTAGATCTACGTTAATTAGATCTAGTTAATTAGATCTATGTTAAGTTCTGAATCATGTCTTTTCCCCTTGATTTAAGGACATTCTTGTAGCTGCTGGAGAAGTTAAAGTCCACATACAGTGACTGGGAAGTTACTCTGTTGTGTTTGTATACCTGGAATCACCAGTGCAGATGTGCTTTTATTATTTCTCCTGAATACATTGTGATTGTCCAAGACCCATTTTTTCTTCAATATGTCCTGAACTTGGCTCTGAACTTAACCAGTTTCCAGCAGGAGGACTAGTCCTCAAGGTATGATGTAAATAAGAGTGGCCCAAAAGAAGGCAGGTTCTAGCTTGGATTTGCAAAAAATTGTTTCAGAATTTTTTCAGTGAAATTTCCAAGTGTTTTCTAGGCAGATGTTTGTCAATATTTATGTAACAGCAGGGCTGAGGATTATAAAGGAAAACATTTTAAGGGATTCAGGGCTCAGTCTTACTGCTTATCAAAAATTATTACAGGCCTATTTGATGTGGTTTTCATCTCTTACTTAGGATGGCTGGATGGCCTTCGAGTTTTGGATGGGTTTTTTTGTTTTTATGTCTAAAGAAATCAACTGTGGTTCTGTCAGAGTGACACAACAAAGAAGCAGCGGTGCTTCCACCTCAAACACAGGGCTCCTGGAAGGATCAAACAGACTTAGGAGCTGTGATGTCTTGCTTTGTAGTCCTGCCGTTTTTCAGCCAAAGCAAGATCCCAATGAGATTTCTCCTTCATTTTGGGAAAGGACATCTTAACGCTTTTAAAGCGGTATGAATCCAATTAGTGAATGGAAAGTCAGAGAAAGACTAGGGCTCTAATTTGTGAAGGTCTGCTGCCTTTCTGGCTTTATTTATGCAAAGGATCTTTATAGGAGAAAGATAGCACTTAGCTGTGGAGAGGAGGAAAATTAAATTTAGTTTTAGTGGGTAATGGTAGTTTCTGTCACTTTCAGTGTGGAACTGCATAAAACTAAGCGTGTTCTGCCAAGCCCCATTAACACTGATTGTGCTGCTATCACGTATTTTTATAGTGGGGCCCAGTTTACAGTCCTCACCTCTTCTGCAAAGTGGTCCTGGAGGCTGAGTTGCCTCCTAAAGTCTCTTCAGACAGACCTCAAGCATTCTGGATGTGGCAGGGATTATGGTCTCTGGTCCCAGGTGCCTCTGGCTAGCTTCAGGCACTCAAGTGAAGAATCAAAGGTGAGGAACATGGTCCCTTGTGACCTGAGCTGTGGTAATTGAGAACGTAATTCAGGTTTTCAGAGAACTGCAATGCTTTCTTCTGTTTCTGGAGGGAATGGGATGCTCAGTGAGCAAGTTAGGAGGAGGAAGGAAATGGAAAAGTTGCTCTGTAGACCTTCACTGTTCTTTGGGGGAAAAAAGAAATGGATAGCTAGAAAGTGTGGCTTTCTTTGCCAAGGAACCTCTGTCATGATGGGATGCTCCATCCCAGGAAGTGTTCAAAGCCAGGTTGGATGGGGCCCTGAGCAGTCTCATCCAGTGGGTGGCATCCCTGCCCATGGTAGGGAAATTGGAACTAGATGATCTTTAAGGTCCCTTCCAACCCAAACCATTCTATGATTCTTATGAACCTTGAGATTCCCTTCATGAGACAGGGAATTTTCTGCCTTGCAAGGGAAATCACAGGAGCACCACGTTTAGTGAAGTGTCCCTTTCCTGCCTTCACGGTATAAGAAGGCTTTAAGATGCAAGATTTCCTGTTTTCTTCAGGTTAAGATGCAAACCAGCACATCATATCCAGCTGTTCAGGCACAGTTGTGACTGTTTTTCTCAGAGTATTTCCTTGCTATGCAGTTAATCAAGCTCTTGTACCCCTGTATAAGCTCTTGCCGTGCCTTCTGACTCCTGAATTATTATGATTAGTTTACAACGGTCTGCTCTGACAGTCTGTCCCTGGGTGTGGCTGCACAGGTGCATCTGGATAGGGAATGATAGCCCAGAAAAGCTGTTCAGAGAAACCTGCAAAAAAGGCTCCAGTTTGCTCTGTTTGCAGTCAGTGGTGCATCTCCATTGAATTTTATGCATTCAGGAGAGTCAGACTCAAAATAGGATAGCGTAATATCCCTTTTTCCATGAAGAATACGTTTCTATGTGAGCAATTCAAGCGATTTGTGGAACAAGAAGCAGAGGACTGATCACCGAGGGGCTTTTGTGAGCTGCCAGCTGCATGTGCAAAGTGTCATTAGACTTTAAGGAAAAATGGGAGTTTTTGCATGGAGTATTTCATTAATCACAGCTGCTCTGCTTGTAAGCACAGATTCCCCTTCCATGTGGTGTTTTTTAAGGTTGCTGGAAGGACTTTGGTCTTTCCATCTAACAGCCAGTGGCCTATGAAACCAAGCTGGGAGAGTTTTGGAAGGAGAGAGTGGTGCCTCAGACAGAGAATGTCAGTCAGACCGTTCAGCTCCTGCTGCGGGCAGAGGCACATAGCTGGCCAGATGTACAACACTCTGATTTCTCCTTGTGAGCATGCAGAAGGCACAGCTTGGGCTCCCCATCCCAGACCACTGAGATTACAAATTTCTGCCCTGATCTAAATAACCAACAATTGCTTCCACTCCTGTTGCCTTTGTATTCTGTATATTCTCTCACTCAAGTAAGAGTTAGCAGGGCAAAATTCATTCACTACCTTGGAAACCCATATTCTTCAGAGGTAAAAATGTCTTTTACTAATTATGAACCCAAACCGAAGTAGGGGAACGCTTTCCCTTCTGCAAACCATCAAATGCTCAGAAGCTGACAATGTCACGTGAGTAAAAAGGGGATGGCATTTGACAGAAGTGTCCCTGTGAGCTCTACATATTTAACTACTGCCCAGTGCAAGCAGCTGAAGTGGTCAGGATAGTCAGATGGTCCCAGCTCTTCATAGTCCTCCCCTGCTGAAGTTTGGATGGATGGGTCCTGTCCTTTGCTGTCTGCAGAAGCATTTCAAAGCAGATGAAAAGGGAGCTCAATGAAAATCTGTGCCACTTTCAAAAAACCTGTCAATAGAAGGGCACACACAGTAGCATTGGCAGTGGATTTTAGAAATAGTAGTTTTCAAAGACAAAGCAGAGTGAAATTTTCATAACTGGTACAAATATTTAAATGCAGAATGCAAAACTGTTTTTGAATCGAATTCTCTTCTGGCACATTATTTTTTCATCAATGTTCATGTAAAATGTTTTTGCTTATGTAAAGTTTATGGAAAACTTGCTCTCCTTGCTAATATATGACTTGCTCGACATGCTAATATATGGTTTACCTTTGAAGTGACTTATTCAAAAGTGAAAATATTCGTAATTGCTTTCTGTCCTCTTGTTTTAAATTGGGAAGAGGTGAACACTGTAGAGAAAGACTCTGATTTGTACCCATGACATGGGTTACTTCATAGAAACAACAATTGCTTTATCAATGATACATGAACACCAAACAGTGCTAAGTTGGAAAAGTCTGCTTTTTTGCCATTAATAATTCAGTCAAATGCATTGCCACTAACTCCTATGTGGTTATGTGTTTTTTTCCCTCTAGTCAGCAGCATGGTATTGGAACTCTGAGCTGCTGGAACAGGCCTGCTTGCAATCTCCATCCAGTGTGATGGGGAGGCCAGGTGGGGGAGAGGACCTTCTGGCAAAAACTTCACCAGGAAGGTCCTAATGAAATCGTTCTGTCTGTGACAGAAAGAGCTCACCTGACAGTGTCACTGATCTTTTGCACCCCGGCATCAGTCGAGCCAATTTTTAACAAAGCCATTTATTCTGCTCTGTGTCTTGTAGCTACCCTACAGGTGACTAGATAATGAATACCCAGCAACAGAGTGGTTTTTTCACACTTCCTTGAACAAGGGCACGAGGAAAAAAATCTGCTTGATTGTTGAAAGAAATTTCTGCAGCAGCTGAATAAGAAATCTGTGTCTCGGTCCTCGCTGCCCCCTTTGTAAAAGGAACTTATTTGAGATTTTCAGTCTGTTGTCATTAAGACACTGTGTAAATTCAAGACCAGTCATTTTCTTTTGTGGAACTGCTCTTAAAAATATATTCTTCCAATACAGATGGAAAAAAACTATGTGTTGCTTCTCACCCATTTATTAATGTTACTCTCACCTTAGCCAGAGGTGCTTAAAAGGAAAAAGAGGAAAAAAAGCTCAATTCTGCTGCCTCCCAGTGTGGTCCACCTGATACCCAGTACAGCCTTTACAATACCTCACTGTTAATTGCATGAATCCTTAACTTGCTATGAGAGCAATGGCAGTTTTAATGTACAGAGTAGATTGATGTGAGCAGTAGGGTGCATTCATATTGATTCAACATTTTAAACTTAAAAAAACCCCTGACAGCAGCACAGGTTTTACTAGTTTCTCTGCTGTGCTATTTTTTAAAAAACTAGGTTTTGTGGCCCATATTTATCTTCCCTGCAGTTTAACTTCCGTGATGAGTTAAGAGAAAGGAAAATTCAGTCTGCCTTCCTGCAGGACTGTCTCAGAGTCACTGCCAGTTAAAGGGTCTCTGTTAAGAGCTGTAAAGCCCTTCAGAGACACCAGGTGTTTTTGAAATGCCATGTGTCAGCCCAAACCTGTGTCTTCGTGTCAGAGCAGAGACATTTCCCACTCGTGCAGAAAGAATTAGCACCGTGAGCTGCCAACTGGAGCACCTTGGCAGCTCCTCTGGGAGTTAGGCACTGGAGGCGAGGGATGCGGCTACTTTTAGGTCTGAGAGCTTTGGGCCTGGTCAGCCAGGTCACAGCTCTGCTGCTGGGGACTGCAGTGACCATTTTGGCTCCCTTCTGCTATGCCAGCTTGATACTGCACCCACCCCTTCCCTTTAGCATTTCATTTGTGGGCAGGGATATGTTCCTTGGACGTGTTCAAATAGCTAAAGGTCAATTAGCCTTTGTTCTGTAGGGTTCAAAGTAATGAGTGTTGCACTGTCGAGCCACAAAAATAAAGGAATTAATATCGATCTTATGTTTACACTGCTCTGTCAGGGGCCTGTTTCTACTGACTAATAGTTGGTAACGAGGCGGAACCTCTCTGACAGAGTTAAAAAGAAAAGGTCTGAATAACTTTGCAACTTCAATGCAGTCTTAGTGTGCATGTTAACCTCAGAGCAGGCAGAGGGGAANGGCAGAGGGGAAGCTGGCCATCTCCTGCTTCAGGAAGGGCAGAGCTTGTCCAGGTATCCAAGCACAGCACTCAACAGCTTGCCATGGAATGGTTTTCCTCTGCAGTGCTAGGACCTGAGGCAAAACAAGCTCGTGTTGGTCCAGCTCATTTCAGCACATGCCTTGAGCTGGGGTTCACGTGGTCTCTCTGTGTTCCTTTTCGCAGCCACGGGACAAGGTGTGCTGGAGAGGTGTCTGCTGCTGCCAACAACAACATCTGCGGCGTGGGAGTTGCCTACAACTCCAAGGTGGCAGGTACGGTCACAATTCAAGGTGTTAGTGGTCACTGTCCATCAGGCAGAACTTCTCCTGCAGAGACAGGGCTGCAGGTTGGCACTGGGCCACGTGTTTATTGCTTTTCACAGTAGCTGGGGAGAGGAATTTCTCCATAGCTTTACCTTTTCAATCAAGGACCTTACAGAGCCTCTTTAAACATTTTGCAAAGGAACAGTTCTGCTCCTTCACGTGCCAGCTCCTTTTGGAATACGGATTTTCGGTGCTTCTTCCCCACGCAGCTTCCGAATCATTTGTGGCCAGTCTCGTTTTGCAGGAGGTAAAGTATAAATTCCTGCTGCACTCAGAATCTATTTGAAAAGGCACATGTCATGCTTTAGGCTTTCACAGGGCAGGGCCTGCAGTGCTGTAAATCGATGTGGTTGCTGGTTTCCTCTGTTTTAACAGTGGTGCAGTGGTAGGAGCAGATGCAGAGGATGAAATGGGGTGGTACCCAGCATTCACACCTCAGGTGTGTTGGGGATTTTGACTTCTAACAAGCTCCTCTTTGTGCAGATAGACTGACCACAGTGCTTGGAGTGAGTTGGGCTTTTGGACACCATGTGTCAGTTTTGTTTAATCCGAAGACATCCAGTTTTCCCACTTCAAGACTGTTCCATGTTGAGAACTGAGCCACAGCAAGCAGAGATAGATGCTTATGAATTTCACTTAAATTGCCCTGATCCACACCAGGACATCAGTGTGGATGCACCCATTGCTCCCTGGGAATGGTTCACAGCGCGTGTGCATGGACAGCTCTGCTCTGCTTGGCTGATCCTTGTTCCACTGCACTGTCAGGAGAGTCTGGGGAAGGCTACATTTCATGTGTCACCTACACCATGGAAAGCTACATCTCCACTGTAGAAGGGCATCAAGCAATATTTGCTGTTACCTGAGAAACACCACCGAAAGTTGGCAATCAACCAGACAGGTCTAGTGCATGTCTCCCGTCTTCAGTAATGGTAACGTCCCCTCTAGGGTTGGGGCATTCCACAAAACTTACATTTTGGCAGTAGCTACTCTCAGAGGAATGTGAATTGAGGCATGGGATTTTGGCTAGACCTCATCCATATTATTCACTTAACTCTGTAACTTCAAGATGGACGCTTAAAAATCAAGAGGTGAAGACTTTTTCTGATGACCGACAGCCTACAAATAATCTTCTGTAGTTGCCCACTTTGTAGCAAAATCCCCAGAGGATTTTGGAAGTGCCAGCCAACCTTCCCTGCCCGAGAGCAGTGTGCACCTGCAGCACCACCGTGTGGTCCATGGGGATGTGGAAGTCCATGAGAGCTGAGAGTCTGCTGCTGTCATGGTTCAGGGTCAATGTTTGCAGGTGGAACTGGAAGTTGGTAGCCAAGGATGTGGAGTATCACTTGTTTTTCTTCTCGTACCTCTCTTTTTGCCCTGAAGATGGCTTGACTCATCCTGTTGTTCCCCCACCTCCCCAGGGTCAATAATTAATTCTGTGGTTTCAATGCAGATGTGCATTTTACATGTGTATGTAGGGATTTCTTAATCATTGAATTTGAATTCATCATTTCTAGCTTGAAATAGTAGATCAGGAATATGCAGCTTCGGTCTGGTTTCTGTTTGAAGTTTATACCACTGTTTCCAGCCTCATATATGGCACATGGGTTTTGTATTGAATGCAGTAAAACAACTGGTGTCTAAGTCAGGGTCCTCACCACCATTCACACTGTTTGGCTCTGTGCTGTTGATTTATGTCCCATCTGTGTCCTAAACTGTTAGGAAAAACTGAACCTCAACTCAAGGCTATAAATGAAAGCTGGAATGAAACCCTGGTTACTCAGGTCTCATCCAGAGGCCACCAACAGCTTGGCTGTTGGTGAACCTCTCCTGTACATGGGGCATGATGGATGTCAGGGCTTGCAGTGCTGTCTGTCACACTCTGCTTAGAGCCAACGCTTTGAGGTTCTATGAAGTTGACATGTCCTAAGATTGTATCCTTTAAGCTCTTAACTCCAACTGCGGTATGGGTTAAAGGAAATAGGTTTTAGTTTGCTTTTTTTCTCCAAATACTGGCTGTATTTTGCTATTGCGTCTGTATGTTGACACAATGATATTTTTCCAGGAAATTGCTGTGTAGTGTGTTTCCCTCCTCTGATTAAATTCTGGAGAGCCACCAAAATAAATAGAAAAATTACTTGAAAAACTAATGACGTGTCAACACAAAACTGAGTATTAATTAGATGAGGGGGGCCTTACTCTTTTTCCCCTAGTTGTTACAAAATACTATTTTACATACCGTTAGTGTTATTTAAATGCTGTGAGTTTCTGAAATTGCTGAATACTAGTATTTTTAAAGCGCTCTCCAACAGTAGATGGAAAACACTGTGTAATTAGAAAGCTAACAATAGAGTGCTTTCTCCTTCTGGGCCACGCTGCCTTGCTGTGGCTGGGTGTTTAATGCTGGCATCCTGCTGGGTAAGCACTCCCTGGTGAAATGGGAATGACGAGTTTGGAATTACTGAGTGACTGAAACTGCCAGTGAATTAAAATGCCTGTAACCAGGGGCCTTCTGCAGGTGCTGAGGTTTCATCCCGTGCTGGGTAATGCATAATTCATGTTTATGTTGATTAAATCTACAGGTATTCGGATGCTCGACCAGCCATTTATGACAGACATTATTGAGGCTTCCTCCATCAGTCATATGCCTCAAGTCATAGATATTTACAGTGCCAGCTGGGGACCTACTGATAATGGGAAGACTGTGGATGGACCTAGAGAGCTAACACTGCAAGCCATGGCAGATGGTGTGAACAAGGTATCAGTCATATCAGTAATATGGGTGCTGGGGCAGAATGGTGTGTACACACTCGTGCTGAAACCAGTGACTCGGGAACACGGTGCAGTTGTGGAAATTATTCCAACTTTCAGCATATTTCAGTGTTAAATGATGTTCTCTCTGCAATATTTTGGCAATATTTTGGCATTGCTTTTATTGTGTAGTCTCAGCATACTGTGTTTCTCTCTAGTCTGCTTACACATGCTTTTCATATGCCAACACAGTCAAAAAGGAAGAGCCTGATCCTGTAAATATTCCCCGTGTTGAAACATGCCAGCTGTGCTACTGATGCCACATTGTCTGTTTTGGTGTGTTAGCAATTTAATTATTGTTTTGGATTTGGGATGTCTTTCAGGTCACTCGTATAAAGTCATTATTCTAGCTGTGAGTGAATACAGTTGTTCAGATGTCCATGGAGCAATATCATTTCCCAGTAGCAGGAGCCTCCTTGTTTATTCCCACCTTTCCACCTCCTTCTAGGAGCAGTCTGTGGTCTTTGTAAAAGACACTCAGTATCAGCCTGTAATCTGTTTAATGTGTACTCTATTAGAAGGTTGGGGAAGATGGTGCCTGCCACAACTCAAAAGAAAACAAATCAGCCCCAAACAAGCCTTGCGTGGCTTTGTCTCCACCTCTTCAGTGTCATGCACTTGCTCCTGGTGCTGTAGGGCATGAACCTCCCCTCCTTGGTTGATTATAGATGGGTTCCCATATGGACAAGATGTGAAATTCCCCAGAACATCTGGGGTGGTTTTGTGTGGGAGCTCCGCAATGACTCATTTTTCCATCCAAATTATTTCTCCCTCTAACTTGTGCCAGTCTCTCCCACTCTTCATCGCCACCTGGTTATGAGCACCACATTCAGTTTGCCATGTTTTGTGACATGATAATTAAATCTACTGCTGTGGTAGGTAGTGAGGCAACTGAAGCTTTCTCAAATACTGAGCCTCAAATGTTTTGCCTTTAACAGAGGGGTTATAGTCATCTGCATACTCCTTCTCATAAAATTGACAAGATACTGCAATGACGCAGGAAGATTCATCACAGATTCCTCCTGAGTCTTCTCAGTTCTGTAATATGAACTCCACAAACCTCTGACAAGCTCAGAGTCCCTCTGAAGTCATCTTAAAAAAGCTGTGTTTCTTCTTGTGACTTCCTTTCATTTATCTAGTGTTTCCATAAAGATCCCTTTAAATACTTTGGTCTTGAGGAGGATCTTTCTTAGGTATGTGACAGTTTTAGCAACACCTTGATGTCTTTAGCAACACCTGATCTTTCTTCCACTAATGTTGGTTGGAGCAGACATATACTCTGAAAATAGAAAAATTTCCATTTAACTTCGTGGTGTTCTCCTCCTATGCAGAACTTGTCTATAAGTAGCAGAAAATGGATTTAATAACCCTGGCAGAGGAATGCAAACTGAACTGAACAGAGTTATTTTGCTCTCCAAGAGAAGCAGATTTTAAATTGTAAAGTCATAATTTTTTTTGCAGTTTGGTATGTAAAAGATCTTTCAGTTACCTTGTTGTCATGTCACCCTATGCTTTAGTTTGTGGAGTTACACTGGAATTAACCTCTTCGAATGTTAAGTATTGGAGAAGGGGTTTTTCCCTTCTGTTTTATTGTCTGGTTGTAGTCCCATACCTGGAGTGTTGGGCATATTACTTTTTTAGTGCCTTGTCCTCAGGAGTGTTTGTGATTGTCTTCAAGAAATAATTTGCAATATTAAGATCAGAAGGGGCTCTGAGATCACTTAGGTTGAAGGTTTGGGAAGGAGAGGGAACTGTGACAGTGAGCTGTGCTCTGGCAAGAGTTGCTCTCATACTTTACCAGGAGACGTAAAATTAACAGGAGAGCCTGCATTAGGAAACCAGTTCTGTCAGCTGTTGCAGAATTAGGAGGAATGATGCTGCATTCTACCTAATAAAATATTGTTCTCCAGGAACAATTACACTGAATCTTACAGTGGCAGGATCCCAGCTATCTCCTGGCAATACCTGCACAAAGGAAGACAGCTCCACCCCAAATAACTCCCTTTGCATTGTGTTCATAGCCTTATCTACCCCTATTTTGCTCATTACATTTCCTGTCATAGAATGCTTTTTTTTGGGTATGGTTTGTTCTGATCTCTTTTTGTGGAGAGCCAGATTTTCTAGAGATATTTCAAGCTGTCAGTGGTTGCTGGGTATTCTCCCTGGTGCTTTGAAAAACACACTACAGACTTCCGTGCATGTAAAGGAAGACTAACAAGCCTTTGATATAATACCCCTTTACCTAGTTTAGGTCTATAATACACGCACCAAATTCTCTATTGACTGTACAAATGTAAATCTAATTTATGATAATTTTTCAGAGTAATCCCCCTGTTTATTAAAAAGGATCTTTTATAAACTGAGACAAATAAATGTCGGAATCCTTCTTATCAGCTTAGAGCTGATTCTCACCAGAGTGATGGTTCACAAATTAATGATGAAGCTGAAATATTGGCAGGGAGGAAGCAACATGCTGAGAATAAAAATGTGTTCTTAAACTAAAAGCAATGCTTCCAGATGTCCTAGAAGGCAGTGTAAGATCTCTTGCATGGAGCAAGATTAATATCCTTGCTGCTAATGCAATAAGCTAAAAGTCAGTGAGTAGAAATGATACCCAGTTCATACAGGGAATATGCAGTTAACTAGCTTGACAACCACAGGTAACATCTACCTTGTTGCCATCACACTTGGGAGCCTGACTCAAGGAGAAACTCACTGACAAGAGTTTCATCCTCTCCCCCAAACTCCAGCACTGGCATGTCCTTTAGAAGTCCTCCTTTCAGAGCTGCTGAGATGTGGGGGTAACTAGGCATTTGATATTGACAAGATGATGAAAACTGCAGAAACTGTGAAACTTCTTGTTTCTGTCTGTTTCCATGGCTTGAAGCCGTGCAGCCATAACCAGATGGGCTAGGCTGATATATCTTCTACATCTGATATATCTTCTTCTAGTTGAAGATGTCCCTGCTCATTGCAATGGGGGGGTTGGAGTAAATGACCCTTAAAAGGTCCCTTCCAACTCAAACTGTTCTCTGATTCTATTTTCTTACCTTTCCTCCTTCATTACCCATTCTTGGCACGTGTTAAGCTCATTCTCACCTTCTGTCTTAATCATGCCTCCACTTTGGTGTGCTGTTTGTTTGGAAGTTAAATGGCATGAATGGAGGCAGCACAAAAATAGCATAATTAAGGAGAGCAAAATCTATCCATCACACTGGCAACTCCTTTATGGGCTCTTTTATTAAGTGCATTTCTAAGGCTGAACACAAAAGGGATGGTGTGTGCGTGAACTTGGTGTCAGTGTAACACGTGTAATGAGAAGGTATTGGGAAAGGGAACCAAGCTGCTTTTTGCTGCGAAGACACAAGCCCACTCATTTTTCAGTGCAATCTGGCTTCACTGTGTTATCTCATATGGTTCGTTCAGGGGCAGGAGTCAGCAGCGTGACTGGGGCACTGAGGAGTGCAAAGATAAATGAGCTCACAGCTGAATTAGCAGGTGCCTCAGAGTAGGGATTGAAAGAGTTTGTTGCACACAAACATCCACAGGAGTTGGCAATTACTGGCTCTGGTCTAACACAGATGAACACTCTTACCTAATACAGATTCCAGCTGCTAGAAAAGACACAGTTGAGATGTAATTAGAAAGGACCTAATGCAACTTGTAGTTTTTAAAGACTAGGTTGAAACTTGTGAGTATCCAGTACCTGCCTAACAAGGGGGCCTTGCACTCACTGTATGTGAAGAATGACTGTACAAAGCAGTGCTGTGTGATTTCACATATTCCTTTTCTCAGTTGGGCTTACCCACTTTGAGGGCTGGACAGCTTTGAGAGGGAGGTAGGGATGGTAGATGGAAATCCTGGGACTGCACATCTCTCTTAAATAGAGACTTTCTGTTTGCTGGTTCTTTGCATCCAGAATTGTATCAGCCATCATCTTAAACAGGAAAAGGTGACTTAGGTCAAGAACTAATTCCACTCATGTTTTATGGTACATCCTGTCTTTAGTGCAGTGCCCCGTAAACATTTCTTATTTGCCATTTTGTGAGTCCAGTTCTTTCCAGCTTCACTTATTGGAATTTTAGGCAATAAAAAGAAGTAATCAGCTAAGCTGGTTTCTATCTATTGAATTTTTACGATGTTGGCTTTTATATTAGTAGCTTGTGAGGGATTGCTCATGGACGGAATTAATTCCTTGAGACTTCACAGAATATATATATAAGACACGATCCATTCGTGCTTGTGCTGGTGAAAACATTATTGCTTCCATAATATGGTTCTACCTAGGAAAATGCTGCCCAAGTACAAATTGCCAGGGGAGCAGTATTTAGAATTTATGGTCTCATCATGGCTTTGTAATTGGGCTCACCAATGAAAAAAGAAAGGACAATGTTAAAAATGAAAGGAAATATTTCTCATTTGCCTCTCTCCAAGGGCACAGACATTGTTATTGTACTTTAAAATATGCTGAAGATAGCACGTTAATGAAGTATATGCAGTTAGGTACCTCTAACATCGTTTTATTTGCTCAACAGCCAAATGAGGACATGGAAATTAGTTTATGATCTGGCAGTCATCTGATTACTCCATTTCTGAGTAAGCCCAATGAGCTTCTTTATAACTTCAGAGCCTTTTACTATCATATTGCCATTGTGTCTGAAATATGCATTATAATTCTGTGCCTTGTCTTACTTATGTAAGATAAAATCAAACCTTATTAAAACCCCATGTGAGTATGTGGTATCTCCTTGGAGTTCTGAACCCTGTTCATCTGACAGGGGTGTTTTCAGGCTTTTGTAGAACAGCATGACGATCTTTTCCAGCCTGGTGACAGGATGTGTGACTTTCGACTGAGTGCATGACCCAGGTCTGGAGATCAGTCTGTGTCTTTCTGCTTTCCTGGCACAGCTCGGGGAAGGCCCATATGCCTCTCAGGACAGGTTGGAGGCAAATCTCAAGCACCACTGATGTCTGTTGTGATATGGCCTCCTCAGGGATGCCTTGGTCAGCTGAGGACCTTGGCTGTTGTGGGTTTGGGCTTTGTATGGGCTTGGGACAGGGTTAAATATTGCCCTTTACAAAGACTCAGATGACTGTCACATGAAGAGCAGAAAGCTGCTGTATCAATGGGTTGGGCCAAGCGACAATATTTGTAAGCTCCAAATGTAAATATTTGCTTTATTGATATGTAAATTACTGTTTTCTAAGGAGGCAAGGCAGTAATGTAGCCTCAAAATGTAGATTTTGCTGTCTCTGTCTGACTCCAGGAGTGTTTTTTGCCTAACCTCTGTGCCACAACTTGGCAGATGTGTTCTTTAGCTTCCCAGCAAAGCCGATTCTATCAATTGGGAACCTTTGCACAGCGCTGCCAGGTGAAGCTGTGAGGCCAGGGGTTCATCACACCAGTTGGGAGCTCTGGGTAAGGAAACCAGCTTTGTCACTGGTAGAAAGTAAACTGGGTGTTTAGAGCCTTTTTCTCAGTGACAATCTAGCTCAGAAATACCAAGGAGAGGATGAGATGGATTTGTTTTCAAATATTATCAATACCAGAGTTGGACCTGTGGAATTGTTGGACTAGAGTAATACTTTATCACTTGTGATACACAGCCCAGCTTCCAACAAAAAAGGAATGACTAATTAAAAGCATTTGCCTCAGCATTTTCAAAGTTCCCTCCCCATTTCCCTGCTAGACTGAACCCTAATTGAAACCTAATGCTGCCTCTTTTCACCAAAAGTGTAATTTTCCATTCATTCCTCTTGGCTAAGAGAAGTCCATCCAATTTCAACAATAATTTAGATGTAGAAAATGGCTCAAGCATTACATTTAGCCAAAGGAGGTATTGAAAATTACACAGTTAATTGTGGGTTGGTGGTTGTGAGTTCAGTACTCTTCTGTGACCAAGTCTAAAATAAGTTACATAAAGCCTTTTGTTGGGGTTTACAAATTATAGAGCTTAGTGTTTTTGAGAATCTCATATGCAGCAGCCTCTTGGACTTGGGTGATTATTACTTTACCCAAATAGCTTCAGAAATCTGTTAGGAGGAACTGCAGCCGGTTATTGAAGACAGCAAAATATGAAAGGGACAAAAACAGGAGGAGCGTGACTGAAACATCTTTCCAAGGGACACTTGTCCTCTGCAGAGCTGCCAAGTGTTGGGCTGAGCTCTTGCTCCTGCCAAAATGGTCTTTCCTCCTCCTCCATTGAATGCTGGAAGGTTAGGCAGGCCAGCAGAACTGGTGAATTTGAGGAGGGTAACCCAGCTGCTGTTTCTTCTGAGCTGAACTCCACATCTTGTGGGTCTGCTGGGCTTTCCCAGGGACATGGTTCAGCAGCTCCAGCCTTTCAGAAGGGACTGGATGTGGGAGAAGTGCTAAGGCATTCAGCACAGCTGTCCCCCTGGATGTGTGTGGTGGTAACTTTGGCAATCCAGAGATGTTTCCTGCTTAAAATTCTGCTGTCTGTGAGGTGAAATTCAGATTGCTTGGCTGGTCTCAGGCGGATTTTGCTTTAGGTTTTAACGTTGCCCAAGAAATCAGTGTAGAAAAGGAGCAAAGGGATCCGGGAAGTCACAGGCTACCAGACTGCACTTGGCAAATCATCCTGGCAGCTGGAGGAGCCAGGAGAGCGAGGGCTCATGTCAGGGATGCAGGAACATGCAGGCAGGCTCCAGAAAAACCTGGAAGCGTGAAAAATGAGCAGGAGTTTGGAGATGCCAAGGACTTAGTGACTCCAGCTGGCTTACACCGTGTAGTCAGGCTGATGGTGCACAGGAGGTGTGGGGAGACCAAGATCTCTCTGTAGTGTCCTGGAGGTCTTGGGAGCCCAGTCTGATGATCTCCACGTGGTCCTGACAGCAGGAAAATGGTCCCACAGCTCTTCCAATCTGTCCTTACCTTGGTGTGTCCCAGCCTGTGGACGCGATGGTGATTTGTGTTGGCTGCCAGGGCTGCAAACTACACTCTCTGTGATAATTAGCAATTGTTACTGAAGGATGCGGTTTTTAATTACAAAACATGTAAGGATATTCAAATGATTCAGTCATGAAGAGAAAAGAATGCTCTTTTCAGAGGAAAATACAGTCAAAATTAACAAGGGATGGAAACTGAGTCTTATTAATAAGTCAGTAGGATCCATGACAAATATATGAAGAAGCTGCAGAATTTTTTGCTCTTCCTGGAAAACCAGGCTATCTCTTACCATAGCAGGCATATAAATTGCTATTAAATTATATAGAAGGTGCTGAAACACATCTATTTTCTAAGGAGGAAGAATTACAAAATAGCTATCATAAGTCTCACAAAGAGAAAGATGCTTATAAAATAATATGTGCTTTGAATTTGTTACAGAAAGCAATTTTCAATACTGTAATTGTTCATGGATTTTGGTTGGGTTTTTTTTGTTGTTTTTTTTTTTCAAAATGGGCTCCATCTTCATTTGCTTCCACAGAAATAGTCCATAAACATCAGCAAACCATTTGGCCATCCTTATCCTGAAATACCTTTGGACTGCATCTAAAAAAAAATCCCTCTTTGCAGTCAGGTGCTGCTTCTTTTTCTTCTTACCCTGCTCCCACCTGCCTGCTGGTGTCCTGATTCTGTCTTTCCCTGATACTTGGTTTTTCAGGGCAGGAGCCCGTTCTTTGTTTTATTGGTAGAAAACTGTTAATTGTGGTCTATGACTGAAGGATTAGGCCAAAGCCAAAGGGCATGAGAAGCACCCTGTAGGAGTTACTGCCTTGTTAGAGGTCCAGCTGTTACTCACATGGGAGCTTGCCAGGCTTGATGGGAAAGGTCAGGGAAACTGGAGGAGATGGTGTGAACCAGCAGTCAAAACTTTGGGAAACACTGACTCAGGCATTAGCCCAGCAAGCGTGGTGAATGAACACATTAACAAGAGGGGAAAAAAAAACCTAGTTCAAGGTATGCCTGAAGTTACATAAAGTGAAATAGAGTGTAGTCCCCTGCCAGCTCACTTCTGCAAGGCAGTTCAGTAAAGAAGTCTTCCTGGGATTATGCTCTCGTGGAAAATGAGAAAAGGGGTAAGAAAATTTCTCAGGGATATTTTTTGCTGGCAGCGCAACATCCCACGAAGGACACTGGAAATAGAACACCTGCTGTTTTCTCAAAGAGAGCTTCTCAGGAACTGTCTGCGAGTTCCTAAGCATGTAACCTTGCCCAAGATCTAATTCTGGTCTTGTCTGAATGGAGAGGTGGGCCTCTCTCGAGCTAGTGCTAAATACGCCAAGTTCCATTTTCAGCTCTGAGATACACCTTCAGATGGCTCAGCAGGGCGAGCGCCAGGCTTTGCATCGCTTTTGAGGGAAATCAGCGGGTTTCTAAGGATTCTGGAGGAAAGATACTCTTTAAAATGTACCTTACTATCTTGCTGGTGTTCTGTCTCCTTCCTGTCTCTTCTTTCAGGCTCCCTCTGGTGTTTGTAGTGCATGTTACTACTGCCTTCTCCAGTCCTGTATTTGGTCCAAATGTACAGCAGCCTGAGTGACACCGCTGAAGTTTTTTAGGTTCATATAAGGTTGAGATGCAAAGAGGAGCTTTCAGTTTGCTTGGTTGACCTTAATGGTTTTTTTTTTTGTGGTTTATCATAGTTGAGTTGGAAGAGACCTTAAAGGCCACCTAGTTCCAAACACCTGCCCCAGCCATGAGCAGGGATGCCACCCACTAGATCAGGACTAGATCAGTTTAGACTACTGCCATCCAGAGAACTGAAAATTCAGAGAACTGAAAGTATGGCTTCCCCCGAAGCCATAGTTTTATGCTGGGGAAATTACATGATTCCTGAGAACACTGTGCAAACTGTCCCACTACTGCAGCTCTGGCTGTGGGGTATCTGAGCAGCATCATTGCAAATAATGCACTTGGGCTGCTATCAGTTTCTTCCATTAGTGTTTGCTCTTCTTTCCAGTCCTGGCTAAGAGGGAAAGGCAGTTGAAATTAGAGTATTAAGAAGTGAGTTATGGATTTTAACACTAAGCCTCACTTGTGGATGTGACTCCCATGAAAGTGATATCTTGAGGCCATTCTCAAGTTACAGTAATTATGTGCATAAAACCTGCCCCAGAGTTTCAGTTCCTCTGTGAATTCCCCCTGCTCCACACCAGCATCCTGCTACATCCATTTTCTGCCATCCTGCCACAAAACCCACCCGTGGGGTAAAACATTTGGCAGCACAGAACAGTCCTGCTGAGCAGAGCTAAGTCTGTTTCTCTGTGCTGGACACTGCAGAGGTTACCTTTTTGTTAGCACCTTCGGTGAATCTCTCAGATGAAACTGAAGTGTTTCCTCTCCCTATAAAATGCCTGGAAGGAAAAGGTTGTTTAAGAATGGATCTGTATATGCCAGAGATCCTGTTCCTGCCACCAGCAGCCACCTGCTTTCTGCATTGGACTGCTGCCTGCTTTTTTGGCACAGACGCTGTCCAGAGAAGGCAGATGGTTGCAGAGTGGTGTGGTGGTGTATGCGGGAATGGTGGTGGCAAGCTTGGGATGTAGCTCTGAAGACAGTCCAGAGGCCAGGTTTGGGCCCTGTAGGCTAATAGCAGTCAGAGTGGGATGTGGAAAAAGGCATAATTGATCTTATTACGTGGATTTTTTTTTTTAATTTTTTTTTTTAGTGAATTGATGGAATGATTTTGTTCTTAAAGTATATATTTTTGCAACAGTATCATCCTGCCTTGAAACTCAAATGACTGATCTCAGGTCTTCGTGGGAGTTCTTAGATGGATTTCAGTGAGCCTTTTCATAGTCATTATCTTTATTATGAAAATCTATGTCCTGAGATGTTATATACCCCAGTGGCAGCGAACCTGCTGTGCAATTCAGTGGATTATAATGCAGCTCACTAACGTGCTTGAAATAATGAGGTTGCTCTGTTCAGTGGGATGCAATGAAAAATAGAATCTACTGCTGGGAGCTCAGATTTGATTTAAAATCCTGACAGAAAAGGTTCCCTATTAAAATACCATTGCAGGTTACTAAGCTTGTATACTCTTTAACTTCCATTTCATGCTGGGCAATGAGGAGGTCAGAAGAATTTTTTAATCTTCTCCACAGTGCATATAAACAGCGTGTTAAATTCAGGCCTTGCACCCTTCTGGTGCTCTTGGAAGTAATTGTTGGATCACATTGGACTAAACAGAGAGAGAAAGGGTGGCTGTGCTGGAATGAGTCGGAGATCTGAGCTTTGGGTTCAGTAGCACTGACCTTTCCCCAAGTGCTGGGGTTCTCAGATCTGACTCTCTTCCAGGCAGCTCCTACCTCTTCTCTGAGTATGGGATTAGAAGGAACTAACCTGATCCCTTCCCACCCCCTGCCTATCTGGAAGTTGGGGAGAGGATAGGAATTTCTTTCCTTTAACTAATGGGAAGCCTTTATAGCTGCCCTTCTTCAGCTTCAGTCTCTCCTGTCTATCTGAGTGTAATTGCTAGACCATTTTTCTGTAGATTTTTTATATGGTCTCATAACTTTATTTTCTCCTTAAAAGTAGAAGCTGGTTTGTCAGGAAAAACAGCTCTCAGCGAATGATACCTTTGGGAGGGAAAAAAAAATCTATTGAGAGAAAAAGGTGCTGGTAGAGCTTTTTAGCCATTGCCTGAGCCTAATTGGATCTTACAATTATTGGACAGCCTGTGAGATTACCTATATCCCTTTTAAAAGAACGCTTTCCTAATGGCACTTAGACCTTGACATAAATGCTAATGAATCCATAAAGTGTCTTAGCTTCTGGCACAGGAGCCTTCAGGGTGTGAAGCAAACCAGGAGATAAATGGAAGTGCTCTGTGTACATAAGGCTGCAGAACTGGCTGTGGCTGCCAGTTACCTGGATTTAATAACCTGCGTAAGTCTGTGTATTTTTGTTGATGTATATTTTATTTGGACCAGTTTTCTCCTTTACAGACGCCCGGCTTTACAATCAGATGTGCAGTTTAAAGTAGCTGCTGTCTGCAGTTTCACACAAGGGTCGCTTTTTCCCCTTCACAGGGCCGGGGTGGCAAAGGCAGCATCTACGTCTGGGCCTCTGGAGATGGGGGCAGCTACGATGACTGTAACTGCGATGGTTATGCATCGAGCATGTGGACAATCTCCATCAATTCTGCCATAAACGATGGACGGACAGCTCTGTATGATGAAAGCTGCTCTTCGACCTTGGCCTCCACCTTTAGCAATGGGAGGAAGAGAAATCCGGAGGCTGGAGTGGTGAGTCCTGATACCATTGTGCTGTTGCTGCTGTCTCTGTGCACTCCCACGACCTATTACAACTCTGCGTGCTTTGGAGCAGCAGATGGTTCTTTGTTGAGATGGGTATTTTCTCATCTGCAGTATGTGATGGTGCCAGAACTGTCAGCTGAGGAGATGTGGGATTAATACTGAGAACTGCAATGCAACTTAAACCTTCAAAGGAAAGTCGATGCTTTCCTTTGTCAGAAACCAGATTGAGAAGTTCAACTGCCCTCTTCCCGGAGGACGGTGTCACAAAAAAATCGCTGTAAAAATCTAAATTAAAATTGTTAGTATCCGAGATCATATTTACTTGCACTGGGAGACTTCTGCTGTACAAGCAATGTAGAACAGAAAGACATTTATTCACTCACAGAGGACATATGGGGGTTCAGATCACCCAGAGCCTCCTGTTGAGCAGCGCAGAGCATCATAATGAGGTCCCCTGCAGGGCCATACCTACAGCTGGAAAACAGGCAGTTTCTGTTGAGCTTTATTTGGGATTCCTTTCCACCATAGTGATCACTGCTCTTCAGCATCTTCAGCCAAGACATAGTCCAAATCACAGGGTGAGAAATTCAGGTGTGGTAACTTAAGGTTAGTTTTTGCCAAAAGCTGTTACACGTTTTCCATAGCCCTGTCTCAAACCCCAGAGACATATTCTACAATGCCCATATGCAGTAGCAGACAGAAA
Organism: Sclerurus mexicanus; assembly: GCA_013396755.1. Lineage (NCBI taxonomy): Eukaryota > Metazoa > Chordata > Aves > Passeriformes > Furnariidae > Sclerurus > Sclerurus mexicanus. The sequence goes on from VWZF01003406.1 coordinate 88,865, forward strand.
ACTGTAGGTTTCTGTCTTGATATCAGCTCTGTGCTGATATCAGCCAAGATGATCCGTGGCACCTTTGCAATTATTGCCATAAAATGTATTTCTAAGGTTTTCTTCTGTTGTCTTCTAGTGACTAATCTGCATAGAAGACAGCAGCCTGATACTGCTGTTGGTTCTGGCGTTGCACAAGTGCTAACAATTCTCATTTCAAATCCTTCTGATAATCACAAAAGAATTTAAGGCCTTTGGTTAAACTGGGTTTTATAAGAAATAAATGCCATCTATATGAATCCATGAGTTCTAAGTGAAAATGAACACTGGTTTACTACCTCAAGACTTGCTCTTGCTTTCACACCCTCTGTAACCAATGTCTCGCCATGGTTTGAAATCAACAGGCTGTTCTAAAGAAGAAAACAGATCGTGGGCTCAAACAATCTAAATAGCAAAGGCACAAACACCACTTTCTGCATTTTTCTGAGTCTGTAGCTGCAAGGAAAATGGAATAGCTGGTTTCATTAATTACATCTAATGTCGTTGCAGGCCACCACGGATTTGTATGGCAACTGCACCCTGCGTCACTCGGGCACATCTGCAGCTGCCCCCGAAGCAGCCGGAGTGTTCGCCCTAGCCCTGGAGGCAAAGTATGCTGTTGAGAAATTCCTTGGGAGCTCTGGGGAGGAGAGGGCCTGTGGTTTGGTTAATGGTGTTCATCGTTTCAGCTGGCTGGGGCTGCAATGAGTGGCTCACAAGCTGCCTGCTAAAGTAGTGACGTACATGGTGACTTACAGATGGAGCAACAGTCTCACCAAAGCCGTATGGCACATACCATTTCGGCTGTCTGGCTCTCTCTGTGTCCTCACCACCCACTGCATACAGGGATTTGCCTTCTCTGGCACTGTTTGGAAATTATTTAATTTCTCCACACGTCCTGTGTGAAATTCCCAGCCTACAAAAACATAAGAATGAACCTGTAGTATCTGACAGGAGTTCATCTGCTACAATGACAGATGCATAGGGAGAGGACAAAAAGCAGGGATTAAGAGTGATCTTCCAACAAGAGCTTTGGCAGTTTGATGGTTCGGAGAGAAAGCAGTCAGTCTATCCTGTTTAAGGGCCAGAGGCAGAGTGGTCTTCCTTGCATTTGTCTAACTGTTTTCCAGGTTGTCTGTATTTGGCACCTGTGTCATCCAGTGTCAGTCAGTTCCACAGTGCTTTTTGGTGATGGTGGTGGGGAACGTTTTCTTTGTTTTCTTAACCCGTTTCTGGCTTCTGTGCTTCGTAATTGCTCTCTTATGTGAAGGAATAAATAGCCATTGTCAATTTACCATCTCCACGCTATTCACAAAAGTGGAGCCCTCTCATGTATTTCAGAATCATTATCTTCTTCTCTATTGATCAGGAAAAGTTTTCCTTGCTATAACTTATGCCATCCTTTTACTTTGTGCTAAATTATTTCATGAAGTGAGGCAACATGTGCTCAGTTTCACAGCTTCAGTTGCTGTAACCATGGCATGAAGTGAGCACTATGTACAGTTTCCTTCAACAGAGCAGAATAATGAAGGTTTGGCAGAGGAGGCGAAGTTTGCACCATTAGCAAAGCGATGATTGTTGTGCTTAGAGCTTGACTTGGGCCAAGCCTCGCTTTTCAGTTTTACACATGTAAAACACAGGCCAAGTGTTTAACTTTGGATGATCATTCCTTCTATTATCAAACTCATTCCGTGGGACAGCCACTATATAATAAATTAATATGGCCATAAAAATAGGTTTAATAGATTTTCTGACCACTGCATGTTTAAACTGGACTGGAACCTAAATATCCCAGTAATGACTGTCATTCCTATTCATATGAGTTATCCATAAAGACTAGAATTACTCTGCCAAATTACCATGAATAGGGATTAGACTAATACCCTTGGCTTGCACTGGAGTTTCTAGCCTTTGCTGAGAAGGGGAGAAAAGCAGCTGTCAGTCTCTTCCATCTCCTTCCAGTCTGGTTCTGTTAGATTGTAGTGTGCAGACCTACCCTGGATGAGCTGCACTCACTTGGGAATGCACTCACCATTCCCACCCTGGGAATGGCTGACAACCTCCCATGCAGACTATTCTTGCCTACAGTGTGTCTGTCAGCTCATACACAATACACGTGTCAAACCAGACCAATCTGTGCAATGGAAAGTACAGCTTTGAGATATGTAGCAAGCTCTTAAAAGATTTCAGTAAGAATGATGCAAGTGATATCTGCTTTTCAGCTCTCTTGTGTCACCTTGGGGAAATGACAGTAATTCTGGTGTACATTCAGCACGCACACATGCTTGTTACTTGGGGCACAGAAAGCTGAAAAGCAGATCCTTTCAGGTTGATGGTTTGAATCAGACATATTGTGATGTTGAAAGAGTTCATCATAAACCGACTGGAATAGCTTTAGTTATGTAGAATTAGAATGTCAGTTCTAAAGCTTCCAGAATAATAACTTAGAAGTGCCCTTCCTGTCATCACAATCACTGCACATCCAGGAAGACAAGAGCTGATGATGAAAAATGACCATTGAATGTAGGCAAATGTTACTTGACTGCATCCATTCATGCTAGTATATCATGGGTGACAAACCTCTGCCATCCTTTAAAATGCAAACCTGCAGCCACCCACAGCCCATACCCATATTCACAGAATCCTGACACTACTAACACCTGGATCATCAGAGCTCAGTCAGCTTCATCAGACTAGGGCTTCTTGGGGTGAAACTTGGAGGCTCCATGGGAAAAGCAGGAGGAGCGGGCAGGATTTAAGAGGAAGGCTAGGTGAAATTCTGTCATCATCTTCTTCTTCTTATGTTTTTCTCAGAATCTCATATAATGTCCTACTCATTTTATTAGCTTAAAAATTGCATGGTGGATCTATAACGTATAGTTAAAACGTTATTTTTAAAAAGTGTAACAATCAGAAATGATTTTGCAATTTTGGAGGAATGTATTTTGGAGAAGTAGTATACAATTAAAACCTATTCTTGTTCCCACTGAAATCAACAGAAGTGTTGTTACTGATATGTGTATAGGTACAATTTCAGTGTTATTCATAGAAGCAGATGTTACCAAACTGAAACACAGTCTATCTCTGTCTGCTTCTAAATACTGTGTGTTTGCCATGTTGCTCTTCCACAGCTTGGATCTGACATGGAGAGACATGCAGCATCTGACAGTGCTCACCTCCAAGAGGAACCAGCTTCACGACGAGGTTCATCGATGGCGTAGGAACGGTGTTGGGCTGGAGTTCAACCATCTCTTTGGCTACGGTGTCCTAGATGCAGGAGCAATGGTTAAGATGGCAAAAGACTGGAAGACTGTTCCCGAGAGATTCCATTGTGTCGGAGGGTCAATACAGGAACCTGAGTAAGTGAATAGTCTCAGTGTATGTGTTTGGCTTCTTCCAGGCATTTAGGAGACCACAAGCATGTAGTTATATTGACAAAGACATAGTCAAAGAACTGTAATGAGGTTTGTTTTTTCTAAGAAAGCCTAATGTTACCAGTAATAAGTTAATAAAACATTTTTTATTGACATTAGTTGATAAACTACATGATGTTTCAGTTCCTGTTTAGCTTCAGGAGTACATTCTGCAGGACATCTGTATCCTCATTGTTAGTTCCAGCAGTGTTGATAGCACCATCCATTTCTCCTGGGTGCTCACAGGTATGTTTGTGCCAAAGTTTCTGCGAATAAAGAGCCCGTCCTTAAGTGAAAATCTGCGAGGCTGCCACTTTAAATAACATAAACTGCTGCCACATGAAGTATCTGTCAGCCAGGTCATATCTCATTGTGACATTGTCCAGCAGAAAATTTTACCTCTAGAAGACCGAAACTATCATCTACAGGTACCAGTGATTCAGTTTGAACACGACAGCATTTAATTGTGCCTGGTGTATGCTCTCCAAGTCTCTAATTGCAGGGTAGATAGTCAGATTATTTTCTGATTTACCTTAATGTGCTAAAGTGAATGAGTCAACAAGTGAATGAATTGATACTAATTGACTACAACAGCTGTAGTTTAATGTAAGTAATTGAAATACTAACCTAATAATGGCCAATTTATGTCTATACTATTTGAAATTGAACTTTTCAGTGCCATTTTTGAAGGCATCATTATTCTATTGGGGAAAAAGAGAACAAACCAGTGTGCCACTCTGGCACATAGCTCAGCCAGGCAAAGAGTGAATTTGTTCCCAACCTTCCAGATGGGTTTGTATTTGCATGATCCAAGGTTCTACGGCTGAGATCTGAGTTTTAATTTATCTGGCCTATGCATGCTCACAGGTAAAAAAAAAGTGATGAGAGCTAATTATGAGCTGTGCCTAGTTTATAAATAATTAAATGCAGACAAATAATCTCATTTATCTTAGGTTAGCTCCATTTATTGAAATGGAAATCAGAGGAGGAGAGAATGTTTCTTTCTGTGGGCTGTGTGGGTGCCTCCCCTCCGCTACTTGCCTGAAAAATCTATAAATTAATAGCACTGCAGTAATATTTATGTCCCCCAATGAAAATGCCACTGACAGGAGATAATAAGTAACATTTACATTTTTTGAATTTCACTGTATGAAAAAAATGAATTAAGTCCCAGCATCTCCAGAGATTCCTTGGAAATGAAAACTACACTGCACTTCTGCCATGGATAATTGGGTTATTTTTCTTAGTTTAGTCTTGCTAGAGTAACATTTTCTGTATATATTCTCTTTATGTTTATTTAAGTGTGGATATTTGTATACAAAAATACATATTCAGTATAGATGTATGGTGGTGAGCAGTTGACACAGAGGTGTGTTTCAGAGCAGCACTGTCAATTAGGCAAAAGGCCAGGAAATAATTGACAGTGTGCTGAAAGCAATCAGAATTTAAAGTAGAAACACTTGTTAGCAATAGGAACTTTTCCTGACAGGGGATCTGCCTGGTTCAGGGAAATACAAAGTTGATTTAGGACATCATAGTCCATATTAACTGAGGAATAGGGGCACATGGGAGTGTGCTTCTGGAGAGAGATTAACTCCCCTATTCATCTCTAACTGGGTACTGCACCATGTAAAAGTGAATATATTATATAAATATGTATATATAAATTGGGCAGTGGCACACTGTGGAAAATCCATCTCCTCTTTTGTGTCAGGCTTTTTCCACCACCCCTGGTTCTTTTAGAGTCTTTGGGAAAATTCACCTGGATTACAGTAATTAGCGAAGCAGAGAGTATTGGATCCTAATTAATAGGAAAGGAGGAAACAGCAAGCCGTTTTAGAGAACTGAGAGAACTTTTTGCACTGCAGCACTTGAGATGGTGGAAAGAAAAGCTGTCTGCAGCTGTCAGGCTGATTGCAGAGCAGATGGAGTGGCAACACACCGCTCTTGTTTCTTTGGGTTTTGGTGTTGATGGGTAGAAGAGAGTCACACTGTGGTGTCCCTCCTCATTTACTGGAGGAGATAAAACACTTCTCACAACCCTGGGAATGGAGCAGTGTTTGACAGAGCTTTGTCCACTGTGTGAGAAGGCTGTGAGACAACATGAATTCAGATTGATTGGAGGTTGATGCTTCCCATGCAGAGAAACTGCAAGCACATGGCAACTGTGAAATTGTAATCCTTCACCTCTGGGTGCACAATGTGCATTTTTCTTGTGCTTTGGCATGCAAAGTAAATATCTCAAGGGTATTATAATTAGATGCTCAAATATTTTTGCTGTACAATATTTATGTTACACCAGCTTCTGCTCAAGGGCATCCATAATACTCAGAACAACACAGATTTTTCAGTTTTAGGTAAGTGTTCAAATGCCTTGAGGACCTGGATGTGAATGACTTTTTACTCTGCAAGTACTCCCAAGAAGGCAGTGCTCTATGAAAGGGGGACTGAGACTGGCTTGAGCCAATTAGTGATGTACTAAGCCTTAATACCTGGAGCTCATGTCAAGAAGAAAATAATTCCTGGAAGCTGGGTTTGAATTAAATGCTTTCACTGGTCTCTATAGAATGCAGTATTTCATTAGCAGAGGGGGAAAAGCTGGTGCTTGTTTCTTTTGAAAAGAAGGTGTTCATTACCACAGTGTGGTCAATGCCCTTCAAAAGGGCTCTCAATTTAGCTGCAGAATTGAGGGCAGGGAGAAGCCACTGCAAGACAAGGTAATGACAAAGCGACTGGAGTCTTTTGTGACTTAGTCCCATTTTTAATGATTGCAGTAATTCTCGTCTTTCAGTTATTTCTTGTAGACAGAGGACTTGCAGAACACTGATGGTGAAGATGCAGAGCATTTTTACGCTGCCTGTGTGTTTTGCCAGCCAGTTTCTGAGGCACTGGGAAATTGCCAGTTGCATCCTGACCCCAAGAGGTTTAGAAGGCACTTGACATCCCCGGCTCCTGGGCCAGGCAGCACTTTGGCAACTCAGTGAACACATGAGACTTCTGTCCTTGGTGTATGCGCTCTTGTCCAGGAGCCATTCAAAGTCAGAAGTCTTCATGGAAAAGTGTTCTTCAGATGAGCTGATGCTGGGATCCCATGTTTGTGCTGGTTTCCAAAGCAGAACAAGGACATAGGATTCAGTGTGACTGCACTAAAATTCTGTACAACTGGCTGCTCTGGTGCCAGACAGCCATTTGCTGCTGTCCTTTAAGAGACTGTCTGACATGACTGACTGCTCATGTGTTTTCTATGGAATATACACATTATTACACAATTACCCAATATAGGGGTGATAAGTAAAGCCATTTATTTAACATTAAATGTATGTGAATAGTTCTTATAGAGCAGTATGTGTTTCTTAGTTGTAGTCCCTCTCTCTTTGTGTAGATGTACATTTTGTAATAATTTTCAAATTAAGGTTTTTGTGTCACTTTCTGAAGAGAGTGTGTTCTCTTTCTGGCTGAGTTTGCAACTATTACTTCCTTACTTTTCCGTGTATTGCTAAGGAAAATAATAAGGGGTTTTCCTTTGAGGCACCGGTAGTTTTAGCATAAGCCACGTCGTGCTGTGTATGTCTTTTTAACTTGCTTTATTATCTTTTGCCCCACAGAAAGATACCACCAAGTGGCAAGCTGGTCCTCACTCTGACAACCGACGCGTGTGAGGGGAAGGAGAACTTCGTCCGATACCTCGAGCACGTCCAGGCAGTGATAACTGTGAATTCCACCCGGCGAGGAGACCTCAACATCAACATGACCTCGCCCATGGGAACAAAGTCCATCCTGCTGAGCCGGCGCCCCAGGGATGACGACTCCAAGGTGGGTTTTGACAAATGGCCTTTCATGACCACACACACTTGGGGGGAAGACCCGCGAGGCACCTGGGCTCTGGAGATCGGGTTTGTGGGCAGCCAGCCCCAGCGGGGCATGCTGAAGGAGTGGACACTGATGCTGCACGGGACTCAGAGCGCACCGTACATAGACCAAATAGTAAAAGATTATCAGTCCAAACTGGCCATGTCCAAGAAGGAAGAGCTGGAAGAAGAATTAGATGAAGCGGTGGAGAGAAGCCTGAAGAGTATACTGAGCAAGAACTAACGCTGTTCTGCATGACGTGTCTTTCCTTCCCCAGCCCCCTCCACTCACCTTTCTACTATCCAAACCTCTGTGTTAGACATGTTACAATGATCGTCTCTGTAGCCAAATTATCACCCTTTCTTGTTTTTAAAGTCTTATATCTCGTCAATAATTATTTTAATTGCCACCAGAGCAATCCTTTTTTTACTCTAAACCACAAATGTACCATCTCCCACCAAATACTGTGTACAGTTTGTGACTGTAAATGATTTTTATTTTGTGTCATACGAATAGGTAATAACCTGCAAAGAAATTAATGGCTTTTCCGTTCATATTTTTGTGGTAAATGTTGTTTGTATTTAAAAAAAAAAAAAAAGAGTGAATTTTAACATTGGCAGTTGGCGATAATGGGCACATTTTTAAAAATTACTGTGAGAGAGGGAATCACAAAGAGGTTGTCTGGATAGGTCTTTAAACATCTACCAGCTCCTTCTGCATCAGTGGGACTTTCCCCATTGGGTTCAACCAAAGTAGCACTAAACCCTACAAAAAGAAATAATCCAGAGATGAGGAAAATTCACCAATCCAATTTGCAGAAATCCAATTCTTTTGAGAGTTTTCTTTAATAATACCCTTATGCAACATACACGCTAACACTTCAGGCACGGGATGGGTCAACAGACTTGCAATAAGGAAGGCAAAGTGATGCCAAAGCCAGGTGAAAGGGAGAAGTGCTTTGTAAACTGGCTCAGGGCATTCTAGAAGCACAAGTTCCAGTTTTGGTGGAGGTTTTTCATTTGGTTGGTTGGTTTTGTTGGTGGGGTTTTTTTTAACTTTGGCAATTTAAATTGATTTACCATCTTTCAGCAGAACAAGCACACGGGGATGAGCTGTAGGATTTGTGGCAGCTTGTGTGCAGAAGTGCACCTGGTGGTCTCTCTACTGAGATGTACTCCAGCAGAATAAGGTGAGGCTGTGTCAGCATTACCAACCACAGACCCCTCTTTTCTGGGGTTTCCAACGTGGCTCCCAGTAAATTGCTGCGGGAGAAATTTGAAGTACGCAGTTTCAGTCCCAAAGAGATTTTTGATTCAAATTTCATTTTTAAAAAAAATAGTTACTTGTTGGTTTTATGTTATACAAATGTATTTAAGGAGAAAAACGTGTCTAAGTTATTAATGTGTAACGCAAAGTTGGCCTCCTTGGGAAATAAAATGTAGTGTGTTCGGGAAAATTTGTTGGCAGTCATTGCTCTTTGCTGTTTAAAGAGTCAGTCCCACCTTGACTTTTTATCCATGCGTTATAATCAGTGTCTCACCCTCAGAGTATGCTCTGGCTATTACTGCAAAATGTAATCCCCTCCTTGGTGGGAATTACTGATAGTGGCAACCACTATGTGTTCTCAGGTGTGAGATCCCAAATTTAGCATTGGAATAATAAAGGGTCTTGATTCTGCAAATATTTAGGCACATACAATAAAGGTCATCAGTAGACCTACTCAAGTGGTAATTTTAAGCATATGCTTCATAGCATTGCAGGACCCAAGATCCACTTTTTAGCAGTGACTAGTTTCAGAATTTTATTATGTATTTTTAATATGCAGAGTATTAATCTAAAATGTTTTAATAAGAGTTGTCCTGGTAGAAACTCAGTAAATATTTATCTAAAAAATTAAAAACATAACCCAAAGGTTCTATAGTGAACACTTTTCACTTAAGAATGTATAATCTGTGATGTTAATTCAAGCGAATATCCATCTTTTATTTTTCCATAAAAGGCCTGTTCTTTCCTTTACAAATCCAAATGAAAAATAAAAAGCTCAGCCTACTCAAAGTCTCTGTGAATTACACTCTAAAGCCAAGCCAAGGAGCATTGCACTACTTACAGGTTCCTCATTGCGTGCAACAGTCCCATAGGAAGAATTTATCATATAAATATATATATTTATGCATACAACTGTATGACTAAATGCATATGACACACCTGTGATATCTCTCTCTCTCTCTCTGTATGTATATATTACATACAATATGTATATTCAGAGTATGTTACATATATTTGCTTAAAAATATATATAGAATTGCATATGGTATGTAATGTATAATACACATATGCACATCATAACTTTTTGTGTGTATGTGATCAAAGAAAGAGGTTACTGGAAGCCTTTCAAGGACTTCTAAAATGTGGGAAAAGTTTTGGAATAAGAAAAGTCCATGTGGAATTCTTAAATGAACATGTACATGACTTTCCCTTGCATTAATGTAATTTTGCAGTTCTCTGTTCAATTATTAAATATCTTATAAAGCAGCAAAATAACTAGATGGTTGTTCATATTTTCATAATGCTGACATAATTTATTAAGTGAAAGATCACGATAATGAGAGATATACAGAAATGGTGAGTTTTGATATAAGTATATATAAAACTACGTGTATATACAATATAGAGATCTACTTCAAATTCTTCAGGATTTTTGCTTCAGGGGATCACTGAAAAATATGTCGAGTTAGACTGAGTTTTTATGGTATTACTGATGGAAAATAAAGTTAATTTGTTAGTATTTATAATAAAGGGGAAAATGAAGCTCATGATGCAAAACAGGTGAACACTGTTTAACTAAAGTGATGATGTTTTATAATATAAGTAAAATAAAGAGCTGTTGTAAACTGGCAGGTCCTATCATCATTGCCTATCTGAAGGTACATGGGAGGTAATGCTGCTCTAATTGGGATGATTTCCTACTCCTCTGCTTTTTTACACTGATAAAGAAATGTGTACCCTGTGTATGCTGGATACAAGAAAAATAGAATCCTCAAGAAGAGTTGATAGCAAGAAAATGAAGAGTAAGGGGCTTTATGTTAACCCTGTGATGCTCTGGGACATAGAAGATTCAGGCTGCAGCTTGGGAAGAGCTGTGGGCATTACTCACATGGTTCAAACCTGTTGGCTCCAAGGACAGCTCTGCAGAGGCAGCAGCAGTGCAGGTGCTGAACTTCTTTGGGAAGGGGATGCTCAGGAATAGAGACAGAGACAGTTTGACACTGCAGTCCATAAGCAGCTCTGGCTCCAAGGAAATGCTACAACAGGTTAGTTGTTCTCTTTTTTTTTTTTCTCTGCTGTTTAGAGCACTTTGCTCCACACTAAAACCCTGTTTCCCTCTTCCTCCCTACCTCCCACCTGTACTTTTTGGGTACATTTTAGTTCACATGTTCCCACAGCAGAAGGTGCATTTCATTTTATAATTTCTTACCATGTGTGCAGCAGTACAAGATGGTCGGGAACCTCCTGATCTAGTTCTGGGTGCCTCAGAGGCAAGAATGTGCCTGTAATAATCTGAGTCTCATCCCAGTCTCAGGGGAACAGATTCTTGCAAGTATTGCAGCATTTAAATGCTTCATTGAGAATCTGCATTTAATGCAGAGGTTAGCCCATAAATCATGAGGTTTACTTTACCTTTCAGCATGGTCATTCTGAACCAGAGTTCAGCTCTGAATTACTATTGGTTCTCTGTATAATTTTCGTGGCAATTTACAGGAACATGCTTGTCATTTGCAGCCTTTCTAGGTCAGCTGCCTATGGAAAGAGGTCAGAGGCTGCAGCAGAATTTAGCCCTCGGCTCTCCTGGTTCTTGACCTCTGGTGATGGTGGTGGTCTGTGGTGCAGCTCAGGTTTCTGCCCAGGCAATGCAAGTACCTGACTCCTTCAGCAATAGGTGCCACCAAACCTGGTTTAGGAGCAGTTCGTACATCACTCAGCTGCTGAATAAGGGTTACAGGCATCAGAAAACAGGTCTGTGTCACCAGCAAAGAGTGGTGACACCACAACACAAAACAGATGGAGGTGGTGGGGATATTCACACACTGGACATGTAGCCCAGGCTCTCCTGATGTGTTGCCTCCTTGCCCTTGACTTCTTTTATATTTCAAGCATTGTGTCCACTGTATTGCAATCAGATGGATTGGGAGAGAGCAAGAACACCCAGTTCTGTCAGGTACTGCCTGAATCTGTTTACACCCTCTTTTGTGACAGATTACTGCCCATTGCTGCAATTGAGGTGGTTTTTTGGGGGGAGTTTTTTTGTTTCCCTTGCACTAGTCAAACCCTGCTTTCAGCAGGAGTTGCTCCCAGCTCACCAGACCACAGCCTATACCTCGATAAATTCCTTCTCTGTGGTTTTTTATACTGTTAATAAATTAAATTGAAAAGCAGCACACTCTAGTAAGCCATGCCTGGCATAAACTCCCACAGCATTCCAATAAAACTGCACCCACAAAAAAATCCTGGATAAAACTGTGGCTGTAAGGGTCACCTGCCCCTATTTCAAAGAAGGTGCCACTTTACCAGATGAAGCAGTCACAGCAGATCAGATGCTACACCTGTGCTGGAACTCATCAATGAAAAAACTCAACACGCTATTGAAGGAGAGTCTTGGGTACTGTGAGAAAGAGTTCCTGCAGCTCAGGCTCATCAGCTCAAATGGATTTTAGTCCCCATCCTTTGCAGCTGATATAGGAGTTAAGAGCCAGAAGGAAAAGGCACAACAATGCTGAAATTAAAACTTTGAGAACTGGGGCAGGAGAAAAGTGCAGAGACTAACCTAGTAAAGCACTTCAGTAAGTACGGGGCTTTAGAGCCAGTACACACATTGGTGTGCCTGAAGTCAAGATGATGCCTAAATGGTGCACGAGCACATTATTTCCTCATGCACAAAGGATTTCCTTTCCCTGTTTTTGGGTGTTTTTTTCCTGAGTTGAAGGTTTCTGGAAGCTGCAAGAGTCTGTTGTAAGCGTTGCTTATTCCAGCAGTCCTGTGGAAGGAACTCCATGGGACTGCAAGGATCCCGTGGCAGTATTAAATTCTACAGTCCAAGGAAATATTTTACAAGAAAATACCAAAATACACAGTCTTTGGCTGCAGTCCGCTCACAAGCTTGTTGGCATTCACAAATACCTTAGCTGAAATGGTGAATGGCAAACAATGCCTTTAGTAGCTTTTATAAGGGTTATTTCTCACTTCGGTGGAATTTCAGGTTTAATTCTGAGAAGATCTGCAGTAAGAGCTTATTTCTGCCTTTAGATCCAAAAAGGAAGGTTTGCCAAGCTCATTGCTACTTAGAGACTGTAAATAGGAGAGGTTTGGAATAGGTTATTTAACAAGCATTCAGCCCTTTCCCTGAAAAACTCCTGCACACCAATCAGGTGATGTTTATGGGTAGGGACTATCAGTCAACGGTAAAGGCAACACAAACCCACAGTGGGTATCTTCGGTAGAAGGCAAAACTTTTATTAAATGAACCAGATGTCACAAGTTAACATTTGCAGTTGTCTCAGAGATGGGGAATCGTATGGCGGTTATAGGAGCATTAGAGGAATATGCAAATTTGTCCCGGATACTGTGGAAAGCCAGGCAGCTCTGTCATAATGATGAATTTCACCGTGTCCTAATCATGAAAATCAGTTGCATAGGATGTGCCCTGGAGCGTGCTTAATGGTCGTTGCACCAAAGGTGAGCCTCTATCAGACAGAATTGCCATCAAGGTTTCAATCTGTTCCATACCAAACAGCAAAAATCTCACTACTGTATCATTCGGTCAGGGAAAAAAAAAACAACACAGTCATTTAATAACTATGCCAGACAAGTTGACTATCAAGGGGATGTGTGTCACTTAAGAGCCTTTGTCTCCTGGTTTCTTCTTGCTTGTCTTCTCTATCATTGTCTCAACAATCATCGCTGTCTCTTCATACGTCTGAATTCTGTCATCTGAAAACTTCTCGATGGACTCCACCACCTCCACCTTCTCGTAGCTCATGGAGCCAGGCAAGGCTGCTTCCCTGAACAAGAGGCCTTGCTTATCTTCTCGCTCATATTCTTTCTCTCGAAGGAGTCCTGGCTCTGTTGGGCTTATCAGACCAGGGGAAGGAACTGTCTCAGGCTCAGAGATATCCGGATACTTTGTGATTTGCTCAATTTTTCCTCTTGTTTTTTTGCCCCATTCAAGCATGTCTTCTCTCTCTTCCTCTCTCTGTTTATCTGGGATTTCAAACTCTTCTCTCCTTTCACAGATATCCGCTTTTTCTGGTGGTTCGGCAGGTTCTGGCAGCTCTGGTATGGGCTCCACCTCACCACCGTTCATCACTTTTCCGTTGCCAGTGGAAACTGTGATCTCTCCTGGAGCAGGGATAGAGGGGGCCAAGATGCACGGTTCTTCATAGCCTTCCTCCCCTGTCACCAGCACATAACGCCCTTTGGGAGGGGCTTCAGGCTTAGCCTTGGGTTTCTTGCAGACTCTTATTTTCTCCCTCACAATGTTACATAATTTATCAAAGGCTTTACTTATCTGGGCTCCATCAGGTACATCCTCTGGGCCCATTTCTTTTTCATCGAATTCTGACTCTTCCTGCCCACACCTGACTGAGCCTTCATGCCTAAACTCCATCTGATCTTGGTCATATCCTTCCAGAGTTCTTTCGTACATTCTTTCAGGTGAGTGGCTGTCGGTTTTGTCTTTTGACATCAGCTCCTTTTTCCTGGCAATTTTCTTTGTCAGTGCTTTTTGTCTGGGCTTTACACTGGCAATGTCTTGCACGGCCTGGGTGATATCTAGAGAAAAAAAATCAAAACAAAACAAATAACAAACAGTGTTTGGAGACAGTGCCAGCAAATGCTAGAGGTGCCTCTCACCCTCACTGCTGCAGGTGGAGACCCTTTGTGTCCCACGGAGGTAAAAGTGAGCCAGGCATCTCCACTCATGGCAATTTGGGGTATGGGCACCTGCTAAGAGGCAGTGAGTGGCTAGTGCACACAGAGCTGGGAATTACAGCAACATGGGGACAGATATTAACATGCTTTCCCCAAGGCAGACAGTCTGTCCCATGTCACAAGTGCAGTAACACACGTGAAATGCTCTGCTCACCATCCAGGGAGAAACAGAAGTGTGGGCTAGAGACAGGCCAGATCCTCAGCAGGTATAAAACAACACTTTGCAGGACAGTAGTTATTTACCACTGCTGAGGATTTGGCCTCCGGCATTATGGACCTATTTCTTACAAAACCTCTATCATTCACAGAGCAGTTAGAGAAATCACAGCTGCACTCCAAAAAACTCCCTCAATTTGATGCTTTGTCTCCATTCTCAATGCAGTTTGTTATTATTAAAACCCCAATGAGCCTCAGATTTAAGTCATCCCATATGTTAGTACCTACAGCACCTTTCTATAAATCAAGTTCCCTCTTTGTTAAGAGCAGCCTTGCTCCTTTAGTCCTGACCATTTCCCGGTCACCAGCTTTACAAGCATCCTAATTCTAACAAGCCATCATACAACACGGAGGAAACATCATCCATAGAAAAACAGGCCCCAAAAGGTGTCCTTTACCTGCCTGTAGCACTCAACATACCTTGGTGCTCTTTGTACACCACTGAAGTGCAAACAAACAGTTCACAACAAGTCAGCACAAAACCTCCAGCTCTTCCCATAGTTTTGGGTGCCTTTTGACTTTACTCCCTTGATTGGCCTAAGTAGTAAATTGCAGAAATCAGCAAAGGAGCACTTTTGCTTGTGGTTTTGGCCTTTGACAGCTTGTCCCAAAGCCAGCTGAGGTAAGCTGAAATGGTTGCATTTGCTTAGCAAGCTTGGAGTCAGGCTGTCACGGCTGGTGGTCTTGTGAAAGACAAATGGACAAACTGAAAATACAATGACACTGCTCCTGACAGACACAAGAAGACACATCACAAGTTTACCTCTTCCCCTCGCAACCTGAGGCTGGGCAGGTCTGTAGATCTGCGTGAAGAGTGTGACTGGGGTTCCTGCTATAGCAGAGTTTAACCTGCGGAGAGGAAACGCGTGGGTCAGATCTGCCGCCATCGTTTGCAGTGAAAGGAAGTGACATCGTGCAAAATGAAGCACTGAGGTGAAAGACATGGAATTCTCTATGCTAAGGACTCAAAAAGAATGACGGGAGCCTGTTTCTTGACAGGGGAAAATCAACACAACCATAACACCTTCACAGGAGTGAGGCTGGTTTCCACCAGGAGGAGTCATTGGATGCTCCATTAGGTAAAATAAATGAGTAATTAAAACCCACAGCAACAGCTTTGTAATTTAGCACAGCACTATGAAAATATAGCAAAATGTTAGATGGGCAAACAGTCAATCCAAGCCTACAAGACATCAGCAATAAATTCATTTTTACTATGCTGGCTAGTAAAATACAAAATTTGGTAGCCCTTACGAAGTGACTGCACATGCTTGACTCGAGAAGGACAAGATAAGAAGCGAGCAGAGTTCCTTGGAAAACATTTGAGGAGTCAATAGTATTAAAGGTTAAAAATGAAAAGGGAGACACTGGCCTGTTGCAAACCAGTTACTGTATCTGTGGCCTTTCCAGTCTGTTCTTTCAGAATTTGAGATTTTTTGGCATGTCAGAGGATATAAGCCCTGTGTTGATATGCAAGAGATGCCCGTTTTGATTTTTGGTGCTGAGAATTACCCTGTTGAGATACTTCTAACCAAAACTCAGTGTCCAGAATGGGACCCTGAAGATGGATTAAATACCTGTTCCCTGCATGTAGGACTGACTATTAGTGAGTGTCCCTCCCCTGCGTCTTCTGGACAACTTGGAGCAGCACTTTGAGCACCCAGGGATCTGGGTGCAAACCCCGCTCCTTTCCTCCTGTGCCATTAATGGTTGGCATTAGAGGGAGCCAGTGCTCCTCCGTAGGTTTAAACACAACCCAAACCCCAGCCAATTTCTTGTATTGTCCCCTTTTTTTACCCCTTGCCTGAAGAATGGCTTTGCTGTGAAGGACTTGCTTTGCTTTACAGGACATTTGCCCTCTCTGCATCCTCCCAAAATGAACCTGCCTGTAACACCCAGCAAGTGTCACTAACACCCAGGCTAGGGAAAGGGTATCCAAACTGGTTTTGTGTGCTCCTGACCTCTGTGCACTGATGCCAGGATAGCATGTGGAAACGAGACTTCATGGACAGAAGCAGCTCAAAACGTCTCTGACCATTTCCTTAGAAGAAGCTTGACCATATTTTGCACCTATTTAGATTTCTGTCCCTGGAGATCTACCAGTCAAAGGTGTGAAAAGGCCATAGCTTTTTCAGAGGAGATTAAAGAGATCACTGGCCCCTTTGGGAATGTCCAGAGATCTAGCCTTACCTGCTGTCCTCGTTTTCAATGATCCTTTTGTACCGTTCCAGCTCGTTCTCCAGGGACTGCTGGTAGATCACCAGCTGGCGGCAGTCAGTTGTGTACTTCTCCAAGATCCTCTCAGCCTCCTCTATCCCCTTCCTAAGGTTTTCAATCTGCTCATTGTAAAGCTGAATTTCATCGTCGTAACTCTCCTGGGTGTTTTTAATTGCTTGCTCCAGCATGGTTGTCTGGTGAATAAAATTGGTGGGTGAAAGAAGCAGCTTTGAAACATTCACCATCCCCATCCTTTAAGGGTAATTAAAGGCAAGTCCTGTGTCATTGCAATGTGATGCTGCACTGCCAAAAACACAGCAGCAATCTCACTACATTCAAACCCAGTAACTCCTCCTGCTGCCCCCTTTTCCATCCCAAGGTTTCTGCTCTTTTGAATTCGATTCCTCGGCTTTTTTACTTTTGCCATAAAACCAACGAGCACATCAACCAGAAGGTGGCGATAGGCGCCTTCCAAAAACAAGGAGCAAGAGTTACAGGTGGGCTATTTCACGCTGTAGTTTTGTTCTCCCTTTCTTCTTCTATTTTCAGCTATTTATTATAGTTCTCTTATCGGCTTCTCCCTCTCCCCTCTCCATTTGAAAGGCCTTTTAAAGACATGAACTCACAAAAAGCTAATGGGGCAATAAGTGACTAATGGATTCTTTAATAATTGATTTATTTCTATATGTTTCAGGCAAAGGTTTTCAAAATCCTTTTAAGGGCCTAAATTTAGGAGCTGGGTCCCCTGGCATTTGTTTGCTTCTGTTCAGTGCTCAAAAGGTGGGGTCTACAAATTCTCAGGTCCAGAAAGAGGAAAGCAAAGGAACTTGATGACACCTCAGTCATCAGCTCCAGCCTTCACCATCACAACCCTGTCACTGGCCTCCACTCACAAAGCTATTTCACTCTTTTAATCTCAAGGCACGAGAGTGAATGAATTAATAAACTCTTTCTAAATGGGATGTGAAGATTCGATTTTGAAAGTTGCATGATAAATTCCCAAAAGGGTGCCTCTCTCTGCCAACAGAAGGCTGGTTTTCTCCTGTTTTTTTTCTATATTGATTCATTATCTCACTTATATCAATCTTGCCCATCTCAGAGCCCTTGTGTCCTTTCCACAAGAGCATCACACATGAAGAAGAGACCAAGGAAAAGACCTGGAAGTGGCACTCTCCATTCCAACCCTAGGGAAAGAACTTATGCTCAGGAAGTTAAGAGCTGCTGCTCTCGGTCCAAAGGAGTCCAAAATACCACAAAAAGGTGTTTTATGCCAGTATTTCACTCCTCTCACCCGGATGGACAACTAATCAAAATCTTGGCCAGATATTTTCTGCAAGTCAGGAATTGGCAAAAAGCAGATGATTTTGGTCCAAACACAGGAGAGGTGCTGGCTTAGTGCTTAGAGGGATGAACACAGGATGCCAAATGTATCTCAACAGCTATCTCAGTTTTGATTACCAAATCTGTCCAGTTCCTTCTCCCAGAGCAAGCTCAGCATTGGATGTGGCCAGCGATAGAAAGGAACTGAGCAGAGCCCTGAAGATCCCCCATGGATTTGTGGAGCCAATTTCCAGCTGGAATTCAGCAAGTAAGAAAGTCACTAGAGACCTCTGGACTTTTCCATCCATACCTCCTGCTGACTCTGTCCTGTAGGAAATCCAGCTGTACTGCAGAAATTTTGTCTCACCAGCTACTCTAATAAGCAAAGACAGCTTCATTATATTCACAATACCTACAAGCCCTCCCTGGCCATCTAAACCTGACAATTTGGACCACTGACAGAACAGGAATGGAACAGCTGAAGGAAAAGATGGAGATCTAGAAGGAAAACACACCCCCAAGTCAACGGAGCTCACAAGACCCTGTTAAAGGCCACCCAGGCTTTATCATGTGACCAGAAAAAGAGCAGTTCATGAGCATCATGGTTGTTTTTATGGCTAATGATGGCAGTACCTCTGTCTGCAGCTTGTATTTCTGTGCCTGTAGCTGGCAGAGGATGCTCTTGTATTCCTCCAGCTGGCTCTGCAGAACAGGGATCCTCCTCTCCGCTATCACTTTTTCCTGGTTAGAAGAAAACAACGTGTGTACAGGAAAGTATGTTTCACTCTTTTAAAAAGAGCCAAAAGAAATTCCACTACTGGAAATAAACTGTAAAGACAAACAGAAAATGACAAAAGACAGATAAAAAGATGGGTATTGAACCTCGAGTCAACTTCTGTGGCATGGCTTTAAGAATAAAGATGTCAGATAGCAGGGCTGTAACAGTACAGTTTACATTGAAATCAGGCCCCGTAGATACAGCTGTTCACATCTTGTTTCAGCTAATAAATATTCTTGGCACAGCCACTCGTATTGGTGAGAATCACCAAGTTTTCATCTAGTCTGTATCAATTTATTTGATTTACAAATTTTCACCACATCTTGCCCCCTCGGGGTAAGATTCCTGCAAATTCTCACGTATTCTGCCAGCTCCTCCTCAGAGAGGAAGCACAACTACTTCAGCTACCTTTGAACTACACCTTTTTGGGGCTAATACATATGCTGGAGTGCACTTGACCAATGCAATCTCTCTTTCCTGACAGATACAGTTTTTCAAACCTGCAGTTAATTGTTTTCTCTCCTATTCGGTACTTACGCACAGTTGTGACAGTTTTCACCTAACCTTGGAGTGGGCTTTAAAGGCTCTGGGACACTTTAGGAGTAAATTCATCTCTTTCTTGCTTTGAGCAGTATTTCCCAACAGCAATACTTGCCTCACATATGCCAGCGGTTATAGGGGACACGCGAGGGGTTGTCTGGATGATCTGCTGCAAAACATTGACGTAGGTCTGGATTTCCATGAGGTTCTGTGGGGAAGTAAAGAACATTCGCATCAGAAAAATGCCATAGTAAGGTGCTCCCTTCAACGTGCCGCCCTTCTGGGGATTATTTCTAGATATTTAGTTCTTTCAGCATATAAAAGTCCGGTTCATATTCAGACTTGGTTTTGGAATGCGATTTTAGACCTGATTTTGAGTGCGTGAGTGCTAACAGTTTCATCATGCTGAGGGTACATAACAGGCATTTGGCTAAGTGACTATACAGTTCATAGCCTTAATTAAAGATTCCGTGATTTCAGATTTCACAGGAGTTTTTCAAAATGAGAACACCAATACCTTTGCATGTGGTTCAAAAAAGTGAGTCTCTTCTTTCAAAAACAGCAGAGACGGGATAGTGGCCTGATCCCAAACCTCACAGCTCTCCCAGGAAAAGGGATGTGTTAAAGTCACTTGTATTGAAAATAGGCCTGTGGCTGTATGATTATGTCTGCTGATTAACTGGGATGCTCTTGCCCAGAAAACTGAGTGATGAAAGCAACAGCTTTCTTAGTGTAAAATATAAGACAGCTTGTCCAGCACTTTGGGTTTAACCATGGTAACAAGCTCAACAACTTCAAGACTTTGCTACAGCTGTAGGGGCTGGACCTCCAGGGAGTCTGTTTGGATACTGGCAAGCATCCAGCTGTTGTGCCCACTAAAAATGAATAGTTCTATATCTACCCACCGAAACACAAATGGGAGTTGCTTTAATTTGCCACCACTCCATCATGGAGAAGGGCAAGGCTTCACACACATGTCTCTAGAAGGAAGATGGCAAATTCAGTCAGTTACCTTCTTGTATCTGTCCTTTGTGGCATTAATGTCATCCTGCAGGAACTGGGACTCAATCTGCAGCTCCAGGTTGCACAGCAGTGCTTCGTCAGCTTCCTGCAATGCAGACACACGTTGGCATGGTTAGTACCTATGTCTAGAGTGCCAAAACCAGAGCAGCCATAAGGTGAATCACCACACACACGTTAACAGCCTGTGGGGAGCATTAAAACCTACTGGGAGACACAGAAGTACCATGAAACCAGCAAGGGAGAGGCATCTCATTCACCATGTTCTGCACAAGTGTAATTCATGATACAGTTTGGCACTGGCACTTCCAAAATAAGTTTATCATATGCTTTTATGAATGCTGGGAGCTAAGTAGTAGAAGTGATGAAATACCAGTCTTTGATGCTAAAAGCTTGCAGTGGTGCATGAGCCTTAAATGACACCAGCAGACTAAGGCTTTGATTTCTCTAGTGTTTATGATAGGATCTGATGTATACTGATGCCTTTTTGATGTCCACAGTAATGAAATCCTTATAAAACCCAGGATGATCCAAAGTATTTGCGCTCCATTTGGTGTGTTCTCAAATGCCACAAGTGTTTGTCAATTTGGAGTAACTTCTGGAAACAGAGATGACAGATGACCACGTCTAGGGAAAAAAACCCACCTTGCTGCAGAAGTTTCTAATACATTGAGATTTGCAAGGACAAAAGTTCATAATATCCAATTAATGCAGAGGATAAGCCATATGACTAGCAGTCATCATCTTAGAATAACTGGGGTACGAGTGGCACTGGTATTTAAATCCACTGAAATCTCCATTTCTGTTTAAAGTTCTAATTTAGATTTTTCCTATGCTATGGCATTTAATATAAAACTTGATAATAGAATAATTTCCATGGAACTTGGCAACATATTTTACAAATATATAAGTGTGAATAATAAGCTTTATTTTTCTATTTAATGCATGATTTCTTGGGCAGGTTTATCATCAATTACGACTGTAAAATACCACTACTTGAGGAAGCATCTTAAAAGTTGTCTGTTGAGCTTTCCTTGCAACTCTACAAAGCTCCTCCATCAGCTTTCAATTTACTTCAAGAAAGACTTGATTTGTCCATTTAACTCAAAGTGTAATAATAATAATAATGTATTTAAAGATGTGTTTTAAATTACCTATGTGCCGTTCCCAGCTGTAAAAATATCCCCGTGAGCGGATCATGGTTTGCAAACAAACCCCCTGAGATCTGTGGCTGCAGCATATGACTGGTAGCAGGGAATTTTTCTTTTTTAGCACGTGCACGGCACGAGCTATTCCAAAAATGTGTAGGTGTTAGCTGTCCCATTGTGCTGCTGAGCCTCCCGGGCACAGAACTCTCCAGCGGGCTCTGCTTTGTGAGCCAGGGGCTGATTCAGACACATCCAGACCAGCACATTCGGAGCCAACCATCAGGAATGCCTGCTGCTTTTCTGCACTCCTCTGCCTTCCTATTGAGGGGAAGATCAGCAGGACAATGGCCACGTTGGGAGGCTTGGGGGACAGCCAAAAAAAGCCCTCAGGCCCCTAGATGATACGGATAAGCAAATATTTCTCCATGTCATAAACAAAAGCAGCATTTGACTTTCCAAATGTTCCCTCAAAGGGGAATAATACTTTTGCTCTTATTCCGTGCTTTCAGAGGGACCAGTTTCACTGATGAAGCTGCATATCAGAACAGCGCTGCACCTACACGTTTTCTTCTGCATTTTGCAGTATTTGCTTTTCCCTCAACTTCTGACAAAACCATTCTGCTTTAGGTGCTGATTCCAGAACACCGATCCACGTGCTGAAACAGCATTTTCATTTACCGTGGAAGAGAAATCTCAGATCTCTCCAGAACCAGTGTTTGTTTTTTCCCCAAACTGATTGTCTATCTGTTGGATAAAGCACAAGTTTACACCTGCACATGGAGGTTTCAGGCTACATCTTGGGCACTGTACAGAAAAACATCTATATTCCCCCTCCAGCAGAATCCTAGGATAAACCTCCCCCCATGGCTCAAGATTTTGTGAGTTGTGCCTGGAGTTGTTGGATCAATTCACTTTTCTTTAGCCACGTGTTGGCAGAGAGGAATTGTGAAGACAGACCTATCAGCTACAGCAACCCCTTGTAAAAGATTTGCCTCCACAAATACTTTTGAAGGGCTTGCAGGGTGTCCAAGAGCCCTGCTAGTACACTGGAAAACAGCCCTGATACAGGATGTCTAGAACTCACTGGAGATAAAAATGCTAAAACACACTTTCTATCTTTTTGTTAATATAAAGCATGCATATCATTGATATGACAGTGCTCAAGCAGAACAGCTCCTGCCATTTGCAGCAAGGAAATAAAAAAAATAATCTCTATTTAATCCACTTGCAATTGTTTCCCAGCGCAGAAAATTAAGAATAAGCTGTGCAAAACAGAACTGGGGAAAGATATAATACTACTTTCCTTACTCAGATGAAAGCTAGCAGCAAGAGAGGATGAATCAGACTCTCAGTTTCACAGCCCTGGTTTGGAAACTTCCAAAATAAATTAGCCAACTCTCATCTTCTCTCTCAGCCTCATTATTATTATATTTAATTATATGATGTTAATGTTATTATTCCTATCCCTATTTCTTTTCCTAAGGTATTAGTTCAACAAAGTACAATTCAATATAAAAGGGAGAAATCAGGGTGGTTGTATCTTCTCTGCTATTTGGAAACCTAAGGGGACACTGAGAATCTGTCCTAGGAAGGGCTGACCATAATCCTGGCAAGGCACTGAGGAGTTTGGAGATACACCAGACTTCAAAACCTGGACTCAATCAGCAATTTCTCATTCCTTGAATCAGTAATGAATGTATTTTAATAGAGAAGCTATATTTAAAAAGGTTTTTAGCAACAAACACATTTTCTCCAGTCACATTTTGAACTCTTAGTTTTGTGTATTGGCTGCACAGTATGACTAATAAACAAATAGCCTTTTCCTACCTCTGTTCATTCAGAGAGAAATTCTCTTCCAAGAAAGAGTGTTAAAATAATTAAGAAGAGTTATTAAAAGCACCTAAACACATTGCAGACCTTCAGCAGAGGCAAATTTGCAACACTTATGTCAGCTAGAGGTCCTGAAATGAACGCAGGAGCCATTTGCTGATGCTCCAAAAGGAGTGTTACACAAGAGATCCTGCCAGTCCTTGGTCTCACTGCAAAACTGATGAATTCCTGAGCACAGCTGAGGCTGTGGATGGCACATGCTACAGGGCCAAAATCAGCAGGACAGCGCAAAGCAGGGTATTACACAGACAACATGCACACGCTGAGGCTCTGACACTTTCACAAGGCTTAGGGAGGGGGATGGAGGGGAAGGAGAACTTTTCATCAGGGCATAATGGCAAGAAATGTCTTGCTCTGACATTTTATCTTCCCACTGCTTCTTGAAAGCAGCTTGCTGTAGTAAATGAAACCGAAGGGAAAAAAATTAGAAAGACCTTCCCTTTGCCATTTTCCCGGGTTTACCTTATTTAGGCGCTCAAGGGTTTCTTTTAGTCTCTGCTGATATTCGCGTTCATTTCTATACCTGAAAATAGAGGAAAGGAGATAGAATTCAGTGGCTCATCCTTCTGTGAACTGCATTTTCATCTGCACTATCATGAACCAGATATGCTTCACACTAATGCAGAATATGAACCCTGAAAAGACCCAAGAGATTTATTTATGCATTAGCATTAAGTGTTTTTTGGTCCTGGATGCTGAGACTGATTTCAGAACTAACTTCTTATATTCTACTTATGTAACAGAATACAATGACATGCCAGACATTTGCTATCGCTTTTCTACAGAAACCCCAAGAAGAGTCTATTTACAAGAAAAGCATATTCCATTGGCATTGGACAGCCATTCATTGGTGGTTACTACACGAGGATTTGCTACATTGGCACATTAGCATTTCATTACATTGTCCCTGGTGTTCTGTTCTATCTGCTCTTGTTCAATCACCATTGTCATGGCAGAGACATTAAACACAAAGGTTACAATTTCACATACCGAATTCATATGAATAATGTTGCATTAGGATGCTTTGATGCATCCAGCTTTGTGTCCTCTTTAATGGCAATTTGTATTCTAGTTGGTCAAAATCACATGTGAGCCTCAGCAAGGACTGCATTTATCCAACTGCTGTTATACATTTATAAAATGCCCACAAGTACATAATGTTCCTGTGCTGAATGAACAATAGATGTATATTGTGTTTATCTTTGGTCTGAGGAAACAGCATATATTCTTTAAGAATTAGGGCTCTGCTTTTTTTATGGTAGATAGAATTATCTTTTAGAAAATCCTCATGGCCACAGAGTACAAAACTTCCTAATTGTTGATTATTGTATAGTCTCTTTCCTAAATAAACTACATATAAAATGTTTAATAATAAATGCAGCTTAATGAGATTCCATAAAAGAGCCCAAAACCAACCAACCAACCCATCAAAAACTCCACAAAAAGGCTCTCCAGAAAAACCCAAAACCAACCCAATAAATGACCCAGAAGCATCTTCAGAGTACAAGGCAGAGAGACTTTGCCAGCAGTACTGAACATCTCATCAAACTCCAACAGCTGTCAGTGCCAAAGTACAGAAATACAGTCTATTCCTATTTATCCCTTTACTTTCCCTAAAGCAGTAGAGATAGAGATATAGAAATCTGTAATTTTCTTACTTTCTACAAGAAAACCTTGTGATGGGTGACAAGTGAGCTTTGTTTGTGAGTGTCATTATTTGCAGTACAAGCAATGGACAACACAAGCGTGAATCCTGACTGAAATTTAGAATTGAGCATAAGCCCTTGTCTCTCTTCTGAAATGCTCAATTCAGCCCAGGTATCTAAGGGACTTGCTCCTGTCAACAGGGAACTTGACATGTCCTGGACTGAACATATCAAGGATCAAGTTATAATGATGATGTCGACCTAAGTTCTTTTTGTCTCCTGAAGGATGAACAACCAATGTTATTCTCATCTCCTTCAACATGTATTGGAAAGCTGAAGGAATGGTGTCACTCATGAACTGACCAGGACCAGCAAATAGAACTGGGCAAAAAAAGAAATGGACTTAACTTAGTGCTTTGGTTTTCCAGCTTTTCCTTCTTGTGAAATCCCATAATATTTACAGAAGACACCGGTCTGTTTTCAGTTCTTACCATGAGCAGCAAAGAAACAAGTGAAACTGATGAGGCCTCATTTCATTATCAGTCCTACAAAATGCGGATAAAACTAAAACAATGTCTCTTTTGCCAAATAGTATTAATACCAGGTTCGCTTCCAAGAATACAAGAATATTCAGCAAGACTGCCTTAACAAGTAGCTCACTTCCAACCAGTTTTCTATCTATCTCATAAAATTTTTGTGTGCAGCTGACAGTAAACACTTTGCAAACTTAAATACTTTCTGACAACTGAGCAAGGATGAAGCAGATCGTGGCACCTTGTGAAAATCCAATACACAGCTACAATAAAAGGCTGGCTTTACACTCCCAGTAGTGTGCAACCAGCTGATGGAGTCGGGGGCTAAACCTCAGCCCTAATGTCATTTAACCTGTTCAGACCTGCCTCGTTGCTAGATCCTCACTCAAAAATTCTATTCAGCTACATTTTCCTTCACTCTCAAATAACCCAAATACCTGCTGTGCCACACAGCCATGAATCCACCTGGAAGCCTTGACAGAGTTAGTACTGTGTGATTATCCTTTGAAGGAGGATTGCTTTCAAGTGATGTTCAATCTACTCCAGGAGCTACTCAGTGCAAAAGGGTTAAGGACCTCTTTGAAATGCTTTAGAGACCTCATGATGCCTCTGTGCCTGCTGAAACATACCTGTGCAAGTGCAATTGCTGACAAATTACAATGCTGTTATTCTTCAAAGCTAATTTCCATGTTCAAATAATTGGCTGGGTGTGTTGAAAAGAATTTTTCTTAGATGGTTGCTGGTCAGACTTTTCCAGAGCTTAAGAGCCATGAAGTTAATTTGCTTCATTTTTAAAAAAAAAAACACCAACCTTCTCACCTAGTCAAGTAGCTTTAGGTCTGCAACAAATCTTCTTGGACTGTTAAGAAAAATGGACGTTATTTTTTTTTCTTTTAGNCAGATCAAAGGTTTAAAGGTTTCTGTCACCTCTTCTTTTGGACCCTGCCTCTGCTGCAGTGCAAGAGCTCACTCTCCTCCAAAGGGAAAACAATCACAATCCACCCCAGCACCGCTCAATGGCCTGATACTCAATTTGGTGTCAAACCTGAGCCTTTTGTATGAAGAGAAGTGATGCCTCTCTGTTGAACCCTACTGAACTCTTCCGGTAATAGATGAAGCCTCTTGGCTAATATTTCTCTCCTTTTCCCTTGCCCTAAGCACTTCACTAACCTTCTCTCAACAGAAACAGCAGTAATTTGGAGCTGTTAAGAGAGCACAGACTACAAAACACTGGTCCCACAAGGATGATGCACAGGTCAACAGTGTTTGTGGTTCACATCCTGAATGCTCAGATGAGCCCCATCTCATTGCCACCTGTGCTGTCAAGAAGACACTGTAGAGTGGCTGAGAGCCACACGGCAAGATTTCAGGGGTCTGAGGAGAGGGTGGAGGGCAGGCAGAACCTCCTCACCTGAGCTGCAGCAGGATAAAGTCTTTCCTATCACCAGAGAAGCTGCAGCAGCACAGAGACAACTCCTGCAGACAGGGCTGGAAGGCAGCTTTGCCAATGGAATCCCCGTATCCCAGATATCACCTTTTCCTCCTTGTTTTGTTTTCTCTTGCAGGTGTTGGGTTTCTACTGTGGCCACAAAGGGTGTCAGCTCATCAGAGCATCCTCACACAGCACAGCCCGAAGAACACAGTGCCAATTTCCACATCTAGCAACTTCCAAGGAATCACACTGCCTGTGCAAAACCCACTAGATTAGCAGTGAATTAATTTTTAAGAGAACAAATTGATTAGCAAGACTTTTAATTTCTGAAGGTAATTAATCCTGCTCAGTCAAGACCACTAAAATCTGGATTTCAACATCTTTTCTAATATCATGGAGAGAGAAATACAGTCCTTTCCCACAGCTAGATGCAACACTGCTATAACAATGATGGTCAATAAAATTAGCATAATTAGACTTATGAGATGCATCCAAACAATTCCTAGCAATACTTTTTTGTTTTTTGCAACTTTAAGAGAAACAATTCTCCCCTGATACAAAATCTGAATTATTTGTGTTAATGTGAAAAGCTATGAATGTGACTACAGAGGATTTAAAAATAAATTTTAAGGTAAAGCCTACTTTTTAATGGTCCATGTACATTTAATTGTACAGACTCAGTAGTCTCAGGCCCTACTGTGTTTAAACGTAGCTTTAAAAGGTTTACTTACATCTATAAATCTATTTTCCAAATTGTGAAGATGAGTGAAAGAATGGTAAGAGCTAAAGTTCTTTGCCTTAGTGAAGGACACAGACATATGTCAATTAATTGATTCACAATGCTCCACTCGAAGAGAGTTTTGTTAATCCCAGTGTGCCAAAAGTAGATGTTCTATGGTTCAAAATGAAGCTAAAAACCCAAAGTGCCTACTGA
This sequence comes from Sclerurus mexicanus, assembly GCA_013396755.1. Classification (NCBI taxonomy): domain Eukaryota; kingdom Metazoa; phylum Chordata; class Aves; order Passeriformes; family Furnariidae; genus Sclerurus; species Sclerurus mexicanus. The sequence continues at coordinate 116,803 of VWZF01003406.1, forward strand.
GTGCAGACCCAGGGAGGAGAGTAGGTCTTCAGAACAGGAATCCTTCTGGTGTCAGTGGATCCTAATATGGCACAGAGGATTTATTCCCCTCATATTTTGTTTAGAGAGCTTTATTTATAATTGCCAGGAGCTGAAATCAGAGCCATCAGGATGGCAGAGCGCTGGCCTTGTTTTAACACCTGAAACTCAAAACCCTACCAATTTTTGCCAGATGCTGAAGAAACTTTCATGGCTGTCTTCTGGTCAAATGCAGCAGCTACCAAGAAAAAAAAATAAATCCAAACTTTACTTCTGGGTGTAAGCCAAAGGCAATTCGGCTAAAAAGCCGCCACTGCCCTTTCATTGTAATGACCCTGTGTATCTTTGATTTTTAAATAGCAATGTTTGGCTTGGATGTAGTCGAAGTTTCATTTTTCCTGTTGTTTACAGCTGTTGAGTGAACAACCCAGGACTGTATGACAAAGCAGCCTCCATTTTTTCTAGGAAGTCATTAATGACCCCTGTAGCAGGTCCTAAATATTACTCACTTAAAGCACAGCCCCTTCTGTGGGTGTTTCCCCCTCTGGATTTTCAATGTCCTGTATTCTTGCCCACCTACTTAGAGCTTGCCTAAAGCAGCTCTAATAAAAGTAAATTATATTTGTGTCACATCACTAATCCTGCACAATTTGCTCAAACTTTTTTAATTAATATGCAGCTAGGGCATTTAAGTACTGAATTTCATCAAAATCTCATGGACGCTGTATAATAAAAATACATGAGCAAGCATCAGAGTCGACAGCTAAATTATAGCATTGGCTCATAGCTGAATTTCCTGCTCATAAATACTGGAATATGAAGCTGCCTAATTAGGTGCTTATTACTCGCTGCCACTGACTCAGGGCACCGTGGACACCTGACCATTGCCAGCAACAAGCCTCAGCTCACCTGGATGGGCTATTCTCTGCTGTCAGAGGAGAAAGAGATCAGAGCTTGGCGTTTCTATAGCTGTGCTGTAGCTCACAGCCCCAGGACCTGTTCACAAGCTGAATTGGCTGCCAATTTTCATGGGTGAAATAGCCAGACTGACATTTTAGGGGTAAAAAAAAACCCACTGACCAATAAGTTACAGGAGGATTAGATCTCTCTCCTGTGATCAGCCCTTTTATGATCAATATTCACCAACTCTCACGTAATTAATTAAGCCACTTGCCCAAAACAGCCTGTTGCTGAAGGGAAGGGATAGACATGTCTGGAGACACTCATCTGCCTCGGCCCCCAGGACTCCTGCTCTTTGATTTATGGTGCCACTGAGGTTAAAGAGGTCACATCTGTTCTTACAGCTATTGCTCTAGTGGCATAAGACAGAAATGCAGGATGCAAGAAGGAACAGGAGGGTAAATTTCGCACACCGAGAAAAAAAAAAAATCTGTCTACTTTCTTTTCATCTCACATCTGTAGCAAGGCCCAGGTGCCTTTTAACTCCTGTAAATGAGTTTCTCAGACAGATCCTGCACATCTCAGGAGGCGTTTGGGGCCGTGCAACTCTGTGCTGCTCAGACACAAGGCTTGCTTTGAGACACCTGTTTATCAATTGGGTGATTCTCTCTTTGCAGTTCCAAGCAAAATCCTCCTAAAACTAACGAGTAGTAGCAACCAACGTGTGCCACAGAGAGGATCTGCTGCTGTGGAATGGAGAGGGGAATTGCCCATCTAGTAGCAGTGAGACCGTGAAATGCAGAACTGGAGCTCCCTAAGTCCTGACACCTTACTTTTCACCTTGGGCTTACATGCCGTCTGTAAGTGTAGAAGACCCTTCTGGAAGATTTTTACGACAGGATTAAGGTTTTCACTTAAGGAAGCTTTCCTGCCTGGAAAAAGACATCTTTCCCAGAGAGAAGCCTAGATGTTTTCTCCTCCTGCATCCAGAGGAGTTGACTCCTGAGTACGAGAGAAGATAAGCTCTTGCAAACATGTCTGAAGGCCTCACAGAGAGGCGGGACCAGAGATGATAAAAGCCCTGAGAAACAGGATATGTGTCTCTCTCTTAGGCCCCGTGAAGATTTGTGCTGAGATGTTGAGCGTTCTCAACTTTGGAAATAAATTGCCTCAATTCTTCCACTACCTGGCAGTTTGGGCGTACCCAAATGCCTTTGACCCTTACGCCAAGCCTGATAGACATAGAGACGCATCACCCATGCACAAGAAGTGACACCAAACTTATCCTTATCACAAAGATTAACTATGGAAAACAACACCACCCACCTCCCACCCATCCCGAGCCTTACTTGTTGCGATACTCATCGAGCATGCGCTGGGCATCCTTCTCCTCCCGCTCCAGCTTGGCTCGGTCAGTGGCCAGCTCCCTCATTCGCTGCCGGTTGAACTCGATCTGCCCGGCGAAGGCTTCGTCCAAGCCCACCAGCTCATCCATGCGCTGGAAGGTCTCCAGCTGCTTGCGCAGGATGGTGTTGCGCTGCTCCAGCACACGCGCCCGGTTGATGTAGCTGGCGAAGCGCTCGTTGAGCTCCTGCAGGTTCTCCAGGCCCCGGGCTTGGGCCAAGCTGTCGAATTCGGGGGAGCCTCGCAGCTCATCATAGGCATCCGACCGCTCGTACTTCTCCTTGCGCACCTCGCGGAGGAAGCTGCTCCTGTACATGGCTTCGGAGGGGCTGCGTGGTGCCGGGTTCCCCTCTTGTGTGCCTGCCTGTCTCTCCAGTTTGGATCTGAATTGTGTCTGGGAGGTTCGGGGAGGAAGAACTGAACATAATCACCCCCCCAGACGATTAGGACTTGTCTCCAGGGCGGTTTGTGGCACTAAAGGCGTCATCTGTGGTGGTGAACTAAATAAATCCCGAAGGCCCCGCCTTGGAGCTGCCCATCCAGGCGTCAGCAGTTCGGAGGAGCAGCGGGCATGGGAGGGCGAGGGGCTTTTCTTTTCGAGCGCTGCAATTGTGTACGGCCAGAATAAAAGAGAGCAACGTCCAGCTTTCACCCGCTGGATTAAAGCATTATCCATGGACAACAAAACAAGTGCTTTGCAGTTTTGGAGCCTGAGCTCAAAGCCTTTCATGGCTGTGCTGGCGGGAGAGATTTGTCCCATGGTGGTGTCCCCAGGGCTGTGTGCCAAGGCCTTCTGCTGAGCCAGGAGTTTAGTGTGAGTGGGTAGCAGAGCTTGAAGTTTTTTTGTTAGCTGACAGTTTTGAGATCGTTTAGGATGATGGGACGGTGTATAAAAGTTGGCACGACTTCTGCTCCGAGGACAAGATTTGGTCATTTTGTTCTCACTTCATGCTTCATGTCAGGCTTTTCTACAGGTTAATTCTACCTGGCATGAGAGGCAACAAGGCATCAGTGGTACTGAAAACTTAACAGGCTTAACAGAGCCCCACTAAGAGGCCCCTGTCCTTGGGAATAACCAGGAACCATGTTCTCTCATGACCTGGGGGACATGCCATATCATCCCACAAGGAGCCATGATCCTCCCCCTTTCCTCCTACCATAATGGAGTCCTGTGTGCTGCCATTCCCTGAGAGGCTTTAATGTCTCTGGAAGTCATGGATGTGTCTCCTCTAATACTTTTTCCCCCCAATCTTTCTTTTTTGAAAAATACTGTTTCTTGGGCCTGTTCTTCTCCCAGCCAAAAAGCCCAACATCAAGACACTCTGTTGAGATCTCTATTAGTAATTCATCTAAGTCACTCTCCTCTTTTTAATGGACATATCTTTTATGAATATTTGAATCACACCTATTGGAAGCTTAACAGAGAGCAGCCTCACTGATGGCAAGTGCTGAGGTGAAGAATCTGGTGCTCAAGCAACTCTAAAGTTTGGTTTCTGTGTTATAGAATCCAAATCAAAAGGAAAAAAAAATCCATTAAAAGTTTTCTCCATCTTTCTTACTCTGCTTCAGATAATCTGGAAGTGCAATGGGGAAAGAACAAATGATTTTTCAGAAAAATCAAAGCGGGCTGTGCACACACACTTTCAGCTCCACAGGCTGCCTCTGAACTACGTAGATAGCAAAACAGGGGTCAAGCTTTCAGAAAGGTTTGGGATCTTTATCAGATGTGAAACCACTGCTCTTCATGCTGCACAAACACATTGGCATTTGCAGCTCTTTGGCTGGACCAGCCTGCCCAGCCCAGCAACGTAGCTGAGCTTTTTACAAAGTTAGTCTTCCAGAAGAGATCAGAAAGTAGATCCTGCTGGATTGTGGGCGGGGTATTTTCATGGCAAGAGGTTTTTTGGCTTTAGACAGCCTTTCAGTACAATAACAGCCTATGTGAGTGCTATTCCATCCCTCTCTCTGAGACTGGAAGCAGCACTGACTCCATGCTGACCACACACCTTAACTCCTTAGGGAATTACAGGAACATTCCTGTACAGGCCTCTCAGTGACCCACCCATGTCCCCAGACAGAGTGTTCTGTTTGTGGGGGAACCCTTGCAGTCCCAGTTTTTGTTATTAAAATTTATCCCATGCTTTCTACTAGGAACATCTGGGTTTGCTATTTCCTGCACGTCTGTAATGTGGGATTCCTGATTCTAAGACCTCACCTTGGACAGTCTCCTCTGTGGACTTCCTATAGACACAGCTTTGCCAGGGCAAGCTGACAGTGACTCAGGCTCTGTGTTAGTGACTTCTTGAGATGGGAGTGGCATAAGGAGACACCCTGACCTCCAGACAGCTCCTGAACACTCAAATCATAGAGTCATAGAATCATTAATGCTGGAAAAGACCTCTAAGATCATAAAGTCAACCACCAACCCAGCACTGCCATGTTCACCACTAAACCATGTCCCCAAGTGTCACATCCACATGTTTTTGAACACTTCCAGGGGATGGTGATACCACCCCATGCCTGGGCAGCCTGTTCCAATGCTTGATAACCCTTTCAGCGAAGAATTTTTCCCGAATATCCAATCTAAACCTCCCCTGGAAAACCCTGAGGCCATTTCCTCTCATCCTGTCCCTTGTTAATTGGGAGAAAAGAACGACCCACAACTCACTACGACCTTTCAGGGAGTTGTAGAGTGTGGTAAAGTCTCCCTGAGCCTCCAGTTCTCCAGGATAAGCATTCCCAGCTTCCTCATCAGACTCATGATCCAGACCCTTCACCAGCTTCACCGCCCCTCCCTGTACACACTCCAGCACCTCAGTGAGGTGCCCAAAACCAAACACAAATACAGCAAACCAGAATGAGACAGTCTGAAAGAAAAACCAAATTGGAACAGATTGCAGCTGCTATTCTTTTAAAAAAAGAATAAAAAACACCATAGAAAGGTCAATCTGCTCCTGTTATGCACGGAGTTATTTGGCTGATCTAATGGACCACCAAGGTGAATTTCCTGCAAAGGGATCCTACCCACTATTTCCTATTTCAAGAGGGCTCAAACGCCGAAAGGTTGTCTATCCACACGTTAATGAAGTGCCTGACAAACTGCTTGGAAGCTTTTTAGATTCAAATCAATGAGCGCGTACGCACGAGCACTTCTATACAGAAAATGCAACCTTTTTATCTTAGTGCCGGCAGTACGAACAAGAAGGAACATGCAGAAACAATTTGCATCTTTCCCTTTTTTTTTTTTTCCACAGAATATGTTATTCTTCCAATAACAGAATATGAAGGCTGGTTCTTTGCTGTTTGAATGCACTATTTGATACATCACTGTTGCCCCAGAATGCCTGTTTACCTGCTGCTGCACAGCTCAATAATTCCATGGTACAAAAGGCTGGTTTGTTTCTTCTTGAATTACTTATGTTTCTATAAACTCCTTTGCAGGCTGACTTGGCTACATCCCTCATGCACAGTATTTTGGCAGTACCATCAACCTGCTCGCACTCCTTACTGCTTGGCTAAGCCAACGCAAGTCCCTCAGGCTAAATCAAAATAAGCAAAATAAATTAAAAAACCACAATCCAAATGAACATTTTTCTTCCCGGTAAGAACAGCTCCAGCCCTAGCTGTGGCCAGCCAGGATGCGCTGGCCATGACTGCAAGGTAGTCCTTGGACTCCTGTAGTCTCCTTACCCAGGGGACTTCCAGCTCCGCTCCTTTCCTCATGGGGAAAACCCTTTCTACATCAGTGGATTGAACAGGGAGAGAGTCAAAATAGATCCCCTCAGGCAGCCTGCTTAGGGTTTTCACATTAATCCTCCAAGCTCGGTGTTTTCTCAGTAATAACATGACAGCTGGTTGGCACAGCTATTCAGCTGCTCTAAACTGATCACATCCACCAGTACAGCCCAGCTGAGGCACTCAGTTCACCCTTGCTGTCTTTTTAAGTTATTTTGCTATAACTCAGAGTTCTCCTGTTCCTGCAGTCCAGATCAAAACTTCAGAGCAGGGCGTGCCAATGAAACGCATCACCAGCATTTTGCGACAAGATGGCATCAGATGGAAATTGAGGTTGTTTTTCATTTTGAAAACTGAAGCTCAAGAGCCACGTCCAAGTACATCACACCACATGGCTGAAAAGAGCTGCTGTGAAGGCATTCAAAGCAGAACCTCTTTATGAAAATGATCAATGAAAAAGATGAAATGAATTTGTGCTGATTAAATTTAAGGGCGGCTCAAAGGACATAAATTCAAATACGGAAGAGTCCAGCACACAAAAATAAGGGTTTTTCTTTTCCGTGACCAGAGTGAATAAGAAAAGATATAACGAGTTTAAACTGTGCAATAGAGGATAGGAGATACAAGACAAGCAGTCTAATTGTTCCTCTAATGAAGCACAGGAAAAAGAATATTGCAAATCTCAGTCACTGAAGTACTTTAAAGATCACAGTAAGCAAACATTTCCCAGGACTAAGGGATATTTGATTCATCCTCCTTTAGGAAGGAGAAGAGTTTACTGCTGACTGTCAGGACAATATGGGGGGCCCCTTACTGGCCTCTCAGTGCCCCCAGGGCCCCAATAATGACTTCTGAGGTCTCTCCCAATCCTGTGAGATCAATACCCTCCCCTCTCTTCTTAAGCATCCTTGTATTCAGTCCCTGGGTTTGCTTTAGAAGTCCATCTTGTGCATCACAGCTGGATGCTGACTTGCACCCTGCTTTTTGGGCTTTCCCCCCTGAGATATTCCCACCCCCACCAGTCAGCTATAATATTATGAAACTCGTAACAAAATAAATGATTCAGTACCACCAGAGGGCTGTAGTCCTACAGCAGGAACAGGCTGTGGGTTAGAGATTCAGTACCACGTCCACCAGTCCCTGACATAAGTAACACCAGTGATTCATGCAAAGAATTTGCTCAGAATTATGAAACAACCTGGGTTTTGTCCTCATTGTTATAGTGGATGTGCTGCAACAAGCTGTTGCTTCAGCTCAAAGGGTCCAAACCCTGCTGGGGTCAGAATCAGTCTCCCAAGGGTGGTAAATATGCTGATGTAAAGGTGTGTATCTGCTGCATTGCTCAGGACAGATCTCAAACACCCCAAAAGCAACAGCCCTGGGACACATCCTTTGCTAAGCTCCCACCACAAAATCAGGCCAGCAGAAGGTCTGCTGCACATACCTGGTGCTCAGCTGTTCTCTTCAGAGAGCTGGGCACAGTTTCAGGAATTGGATTAAAGAAAACAACATTGCTAATTTCCTGTAGTGATCACAAAATAAAGTGGCAGCAAATTTTTGGCTGTTTTGTCCTGGCGAGTCTGTGGCAATAAGTAATTAAGGTTCCCAATTGCAGTGTTGGGCAGACAAATTTCACCCAGCTAAGCTGAGATGTTCTCCCTTCATTTTGGCTATCAACCATTTTGAAAGACATCCTTTCAGTTAAAGGATCAGATGTGAAAATTGGGTAAACCCACAGGATTTTCTTTTTAATTTTCTACTTTCTTTTTATTCTAACAACTTGGAATTTTTGTTTCCCTTTCTGAATAATGCACAAAGCAGTAAAGGACAACATATCAAAAATAAATGAGGTATCTGGCAGGTGACAGTTGGTTCAGATCTCAGACCTCCTGGGAAAAAAGTAGAACTGAAGAAAGTTTGAGCTAATTTCAGGTAACACTCCCTTCAGCACTCAACATCCTCTGACTTGGGGCATAGGATGGCCTCTCTCCAGACACCTCATTATTTCATATTATTGCTTATTTGGAAGAACAGAACATTTTGGACATACTCTGTTATGTCTGCATGTTGTCACCCCAAAACCAATGAAAATTGAAATACCTATTTGGTCTTTGTAGAAATAACACATACTAAGAAGTCGATTCAGAAGCTTAACATACTGTGACTGTTTTCTTGGTACTTCAAACAAAATTAATTTGAACTATTCCCTTTTTTTGAGGGGAAAAACATTGTAATTGACACATAAACTTGATGGGACCAAAAATATACTTCACAGTATAGAAGAGAAAATAAAGCCAGTTTTGTCACTGGAGAGTTCATAATGTGAGGGGAAAAAAGCCTTAACATGCCTCATAAACTACACAGTCTTTCCTTACAGCTGGGGGGGAAAAAAAGGGAAAAAAAAAAGAGCAGGAAGCTTTGTTTTCTGAGAGGGTGTTTGAATTCCTGGGGGCAGGAAGAAAGTGAAAAAGCAGCTGAACTGAATCTGCACTCCACCTGAGCCCTGTAGGCAATATTCTGAATTCCTGTCCCAGAACAAGGAAAACAGGAGCCAGAGGAGATGTGCAGTCACTGCTGGAAAAAGTACTCTGGATAAACAAAGAAACAGAATTAGGGAAGGGAGACAAGATGAGCCTAAAAAGGGGTCAAAAGGATAGTCTTAAATTTTGGGCTGGTATACAACAGCTGTCTGCATATGCCAGGCTGGCTGTTTGGGGAGCACCACTAATGGTGATACAGAGGAACAGCTGGTGGCATCTCAGCAGTGATGGTGGTGGGAGGTCCAGCATGGCAAACGGGGCCAGGAGCCTCCAGTAGACTGGGGAGAGAGGAGGAGGGTGCCCTCAAATCCCCAACTCTTCTCCTGCCTCTGCCACAGGAGTGGCTCAGTGGCTTGTTAACTACAGATGGTTGTCTTCACAGAGGAGGTGTGAGACCACAGACCACATAAATCTGAAAAGCTGACTCTGGTCCTCACAGCTACCAAAGTCACCCAGGTTAAACTGGCATTCTGACCTGATGAGCCCTTCCTGCTCCAACAGACCCAAAAAGGGAGCAAGAAGGAATCCAGAAAGCTGTCCCTTTCCTCCCAGCAGCACCGGAGCACACACAGCATCTCTTCCCCATCTCTTATGCCAGCAGCTGCTCTTGGTTTTTCCAGCCCAAGAACCTACAGTCAAAACCCACACAACTGGAAAATGATGGTGTTTTTCCTAACAGCATCCACACAGGGGTGTTTGCTCACTTTGGGGAGCTACTGTCAGACGCATCTCAGTGATGTCTCATCACGATGCTGGAGCTCAATACAAAGCCCCAAAGTGGAATGAAGCATTACACACACTCTGCACAGAGAAGAAATTCTAAACACACCCCCTTTATTTTATTTCCCCTCCACTCCTTCTTGAACATTTAGCAGAGAACTGCTAAAATCCTGCCTCAAATTCTCAGAACTTAATAAAACTGGATAAGATGCTTGAATTCTGTCCAATAACAGATATATGACAAGAGGTACTGAGCAGGACTGATTTTTACTGGATCACATCTCCTGTGCAGTGTCACAGCAGTGAAGCAGACAGGTTCTAATTCAAAAAGCAATTTTGAAACCTGCCCTGTCTTTCTGGAAAAATCTGTCTTGCTAGACTGACTTTGGCAACTCTGAGAGCACAAACTGAAACTTAGAGAGGGAGAAGTAAATAACACAGAGGTTTTTGGGGAAAGGAAACTAAGAATTCACCAATTGCAACAAAACTGATCAATCAGAGAAGATATTTAATGAAAGAAAAAAAAATTATCACACCAGGTTAGTGGTTACTTCTACTCTTCCCCTAATTTCCCCAAAAATGAAAGTGGAAATGTTAAAGCATGTAAGACATGCAAAAGGGCAAACTAAGAAATTCTGAATAAATGAGAGCTGAAAACAAAATTCTCTCTCTTCCCATTTATATTGCTTTTCATCTCTGCTTGCCATGAATCCCATTAAACAGGAAACGTCAATAAAACACTTTGTTAGTTCTCCATCACTGAAAGTTCAGGAAACAAAAAAACAATGACTGAGACTGGAGTAGAAGGCCTAAACAGTATTTTTTAGAAATGAAACCCTTGTTATTGTTGAAACAATACATCTGTTCACTGCCATCAACATTGGTTGCAACAGTCCAGCAATCAGCCTGATGTTGCTATGGCATAAGACTGGTGAGAGGTTATACAGGCTACAAATATAGAAAGAGATTAAGCTGATGCATATAAGGGAAGGTATCAGCTATCACCATAAATCCAAGGCTTTCCACGATCTAAAGTCATTTGCAGAGTCTCTTGTTCATCTCTGATTGTGTGTATCAGGGAGAAGTTGGCCATGGGTCCATCATTAATCACTGACATTCACAGCTACTTAAGTAAAAACCACAGTGCTGTTTATTCCCTGCCTGTTTCTGACTTGTTCCTGTTGAGAACAGGTTGTCATGAAGGGCTCAGGTGGCCATTTCACATTTTGGGGGAATAACGACCACCCTTCCTTGACTGGTCTCTGGCTATTTGAAGGGTGGGCTCCTTGAGACACCAAGAGTTTCTTAGGCTCTCTGGCTGCTCCTTCCTCCCAACAGGTTATAAGGCCTTTCTGGCAGCTGAGTCTCTAGTGTAGAGCTTTTTTTGGAACCCACGAGCATCCACAGAGAGATGTGGAAAGAAAAGGACCACCCTGTAGGTTCACAGGTCTTCACAAAGTCAGCACAGCAAAAGTAGATCAAAACGTTGGGTTTCACTGTTGTACCCCCACCCTCAGCTGCTCTGCAAAGCTGTCACCACTCTTCTGCATGGCAGAGGAGGGCTCACTCCTGGAGTTTATCACTGCAGGAACTTCTGAGCTGGACAGGTATTTGGAAGAAAGATGGTAAAGAGCGGCTTATCCATTGCCCTGCCCATCTCACAAATAAAGGACCTGTTCTTTTTTCTTATTTGAGTCTTAGTACAGCTGTCATGAATCATCTGTTTAAACACCTCATTGCATCTCTGACTAAACTGTGCTTTGAAACTCCTGCTCGCAAAAGCGCTTGTTGGAAAACTTAGGAAGGGAACTTGTGAAGTGCATCCCTACACCTGTCTCAAGCTTCAGAACAGTGCTGGAAAATGCCTCTTCAAGGACACGGTCCTAATTAGCCTTTTAATTGATCTGCTTTCTATCAACTCTCTTATACCAGCACAGCTGTGGCCTGAGTCATAAGAGATTTTTTTTGCTGGTACCCTTGGCAATCATCATGCCTCCAGTCTTGATTGCATCTAAATACCATCAGCAATAAACAGGGTAGTGGTCTGAGGTGGCTGTCACTTGGATAAAGTTCTGAAATTAACTCAATCAGAAAAAAAATAAAAATCTCAGCAGTGGGAAACATCAGTTTTCTTTCCTTTTTGAGATCCCCCAGAGAGATGAAAAGAAAAAGGCTATTTTCTTTAAGAAAATAATAATAAAAAGAGGGCAGCCCTTCCTACAAGATGATAGAAGTGAAGAGATGTAGACCATTAGAATACTAGTTGTTCTCTAATTGGGCTTATCAAGGTGCCTCTCACATTGTGAAAACACACTCCAATTGCTGCCCCACTGTCGAGAAAAATAATTACTTGTTTACCCAATTAAATTGCTCTGTGAATACTTACTAATCAGAAATCTTCCAGAGCACAAAAAATGACCAGTTTTGTTAAAAAATAAACTACTTGTGTCACAAAAAGCCATCAAGCTTAAGGCTACAAATGCAGAGCATCATCCATTGGGTGTTTTTATACAGTTAATAAGATGCACAGAAAGGCTCACACAGACCATTATCATCCTAAAAGGCTCCTACCAAGTTTTCAGCACAAACCAGATCAGACCATTATGCAAACAAATCCTAAAGTCAATTTATGGCTGCTTACAGCTGGTGAGGGACCAGTTGCCTCCTGAATTAATGTGAAAGACATTGGCACTGATTTTAACCAAGACAGTGCCTCTGATCCTCAGTCCTCTGGGGTTTGGCAGCTGGGGAAAAAAGCCAAAATGTGAGGATCCTACACATTGAATATATGACACAGACTGCAATGGAAGAACAGGGAAACAGTGCCAAGAACCCTCTCAAGGGGAGGCTCATCCTGTCCTGTCTGCCCTCACTGCTGGCATCCCTTGAAGCAAAGCAGAGATGCAAAGCTGTGCTTTGATGTGCCATCGCATGAGGCAACCCTCCCAATGCCACGACCTTTGCTTTCCAAAGTGTGAAAAACCTCCCTCAGCACCCACTGCAGAACTCCCCAAGAGCCTTCTGCACTGATTCTGCCAGAAAGCCAAGTATTTTCCATGGAGCAAAATTTTGTGTCTCAGGTTACCTCTAGGAACAGTCTGACTTCTTGAAGCACATGAAATAACCGCACCCTGAGCCATGCTAGAATTGGTGAGAATCTAGCACCTGACAAAAGGAAACCAGTTGTAATTAACTCTGAAGTCATTGCATCAACCTTTAGAGAAGATTTCCTAAACACTCAAGGCAAATTCTCCAACCCTGCTCATGCAGAATTACTCTGGGGTCACTGCCTGATGCCCCAAACATGGTATTATTTTATAACTCCCTAATACAAATCCAGAAAGTTGGTTTTTACTGTGCGGTCAACTGTGTGATTTGAAGGAGGTGCATTAGGGACAGATGGGTCCCCAGTGCCAGCTGGAAAAAAAGAAACCAAGTCCCCTGCAATGAGATGCTTTTCAGGATTAATTCCCCTTTTCTCCACGATGCCACAAATTCTCTCTGATGCCTGGCAGGTTGAGTCAAGGAGTTAGGAAGGATCTGACAGGAAAATACAAATTCTCACTTGTGGACAGAAAAACGGACTTGAGGGAGACAATGAAGAAAAACAGCCTTTAAATCTCCTGGTGGGTCTCAGGTATGTGGAAGAGCTTCTTGCCCTATTGCACCCCTTGGCTGTGGCCACCACTGGTTGCAGCTCCCTGAGGAAGGATCTTGCCCACCCCATGCTGCTCCTCTTGCTGACCCCTGGTGTGGCTGTCACTGCTGTATCACATTGTCCTTGAGAGAAGGGGAGTGAGACATTTCATGTCACTTGTTATCTGCATTTCCTTTTTCTCCCAGCTCCTGCTTTACATCAGAACAGACTGTGCCCAAGTTACATGTTGCCAGTTGTCTTGAGATGTCTGGACCAATTTATCCTTTCACCATCACTTATTTTTAGCATATCCTCTCCACCTCATCCATGTGCTCTTTGCTTTCAGACCACACAATTGCTGGTTTGATACTATCTGGTGATCTAAAACTCTACCTCCTTCTTGCTCCAGGCTCGGCTTGCTGGTTTTATAAACCTTCCATGTGTATTTTTGCTGCAATTATTTCAACCAGCTTTGCCATTTCCATATCCACTGCAGTGCTAGAATTCCACTGCTTGTCAAAGCTGACCCATAAACTATAACCCTGTTTTCTGAATTCTACTCCTTTTTTACTCTCAGGATTACTATCAGTTTTGATGTGCAAGCAACCTAATGTAAAAAAATTATGTAAAATAATATATAGAAAAGTATGGCTGCCATCTTCATAAAGGACACAATTTATTGGCATTGGTAGTGCTTTACTGTAAATCTCACAAATTGTTAGGAATCAGATCCTGATGAACAATTTTCCTTCAGTGTCCCAAGTAATTTATTTAATGGATTTGCTGAAAGGTCCAAAACTAATAGAGATCAGATTGAATTTAACTGTTTAACTTCATTATCTTATTCTTTCTATCACTACAAAGCTCCACACACACACACACTTTGTCTGGAAACTAAAAAAAAGTTAAAACCGATTTCCCATAACATGTATGTAAAAATCACAGAATAGATATTAGTGGGAGTTTCATTGGCATTTTCTGTGGCCCACCTCCCATGTTTCCGGCACTATTAAGAGGTTTTCAAAAACAAATAAAGAAAAAAAGAAAAAAAAGAAAACTTCTCCTCTAGCTTTGTGTTTAGGTGAGCTTGTAACTCTTACTAAAATATAGTGGTTGAAATGTTCTTCAGCCATGGTTCACTTCTGTTACATTGCATTTCTGAAGGTGGATTCCAGACTTCCAATGTTAAAATGAAGGGCCAAACCAAAGCCCATAAGACAACAAAGCCCCACTATCCACACAGCCTGCTACTCCCACACAGGATACTTTTTCAGCACAGTGTATTTGCTTAGGAAAATAAACATGTCCCAATAAACTCAGATTTTTTTTTTTATTCCCCAGGTGATTCCTGCTCTCAAAGCATTCCCTACAGTATCAAAGCTGTTAAATGATTAACCCTGATTTTCATAGATAATTGACAGTTCATACTTTTTTTCCCCTAAATGCCGTCTCTTTAATTCACAATCCAGTGCTTTAAGCAAAGTTATGCCAGGGTTGGAGGCTGCGGGTTCACCTAAAGGAATTAATTTTCAAAAAGTGATTGTTATATTGCTTCCTGCAGTCATTTAATGTTGGTCTTTGCCGTGGCCATTTCCTGTTTCAGTAAAGTGTTATTTACTTCCTCCCTGTGAAAGGTTTGAGCAGAGCTGGAGCATCACAATCATTCTAAATGGCATCTTGAGGCATGTTTATAACAAACTCCCCTTTTGTGCCATTTCACGTGCCTTTTCATTTTAAATGGCTTACAAACATTAAAAACCTGAACATAACACAATATCAAAAGAAATAACTCTAAATTATTACTGCAATTGTGCACAAAAAAGACTACTAGCCCGCAGCTGTGTTTAATTCTCTATTTACGTCCAGCTTGCTACAAGGTGATGTCAGATAACATAAATTACTCTAGCTCCAGGATGGAAAATGTGCCTGAACCGTACACAGAGATTTCACATGCTCTGTCTCAGCGCTGGCTTTGGCAGAACGTGATAAAGTTTTACCCTGTCAGGGATAATACAAGGAAAGAGAGCAGGAACCTCTTGTTTGGGCAGCAAGAGCATCGCCGCTGGTACTCCCAAGTTCCTGGGGAAAACCATCCATGTGAACATAAAGCTGCGTCCCTGCACGATGCTTCGGGTCATCGCAGCATGGCAGCAACCACCCAGCTCACCCCTTCGTAGGCAGCTTATAGTCCTGCTTTTTGTTTAAATAGTGCATAAATACCCTCTGCGGGTCACTTTATAAGCAGCTCTCTGCTACATTTGCCTAAGGCAGTATTAGCATGCAGCAGTTTTATGAACACCAGCAGCAATTCCAGCACAGTCCTTGAAACAAACCAAAAAAAAAAAAAGAAAAAGGGCGGGGAATGAAACAAAGCACAATATATGCAAAACTTACCATTGCCTTTACCAGGAGCAAGGTTTCCTGTTCTCCACCGTAAAGCGAGGCAATCCCAAGGCATGCCAAGGTTTAGCTGGTGGGTTTCTGTAAAGACAAAGAGAAATACTATTCTTGCGCACAAAAAAAATCAATATGAGGAATCTTTCATAGCTTACAGCTGTTTTCCTACACTCTGTGGAAGAGCTGGTGCCCTGTTATTCTGTAGCCTAAAATGTCCTGTGAATGCCATGAAGAGTCATTTATAATGATTTTCCTGTTTCAAGTATCCAGTATATATATCCCTGTATGCATCTGGTGGCTGCATAGACAGCCACTCCCAGCGATATTTTACAGTACAAACCAAGCTGTGTTTTGGACTCACTGGGACCCAAAAGCACAGGGATATATAGTTTTGGAAGGCTGCGTAGGGTGGGAAGAGGCAAAGCTGGGGCAGCCACTTGGGAGTGACCTGTCCCTCCAACCACCTCCTGTACTTCTTAAAAGCAAAACTGTTCAGCATTCCATTCACCACAGTAATAGTTGGGTCTCACTGTTCCCTTCACCTTTCCACCATGCACAAAACAGCACTATTTTAGGTAATTGCAAGGTCTTATGTTCCCCCACTGAGGAGGCCACAGCCTGACACGCTTGAAATGAGCAACACATCCACATCAGCAGATTCTATTACCTTTCCCTTGGTTTATCAGCTGCTTCTAAAGCAGAGGGCAATCAAGACAGAAGGTGGCTCTGAGTCTTTGATCAAGAAGATTTCCTTAAAAGTTTTTGCATAGTCCCACAGTTCCCCCTTGAGTATCCCCTAATATTCCCAGTAACCTCTAGTAATCCTCTTTCCCTCCTATCAGCTACAAAGTTCAGGATGAACCTTTTTGAGTCTCTGCCTGTAGTTTCAGTGGCCCATCAATTAGTGGCTGAAGAATTTTAGTCTTGGTTACCGTGTCCTTTATCCCTATTCTTCCTGGTTTATGTTGCAGTGCTTGTTTATCACTTTCCGTATTGCTTATTATTCCCTTTGCAGTTCCAATGTCCAGCACCAGATAGCCTAAAGGGAGCAGGTGCACTCATCTTTCTACATATCCTTGAAAAAGGGAGGGGGAAAAGACCTCAGAGCAGATAGAAGGAGAAGCAACTCCTGAAGAGTTGGAGGGATTTGCAGTGCTAAATTTGCATCCTCTTCTGCCTTTCATTCTTTCTCAGTTTTATCACTTATTCCTTCCTTTTCTCATATAAATATCAGTGGAGACCTCATAGGATGATTCCTTTCATAAACCATAAATTTTCCTCCCTCCTCTTTCAGCTAATGGAAAAAAAGACACTGATTGCATTAAACATCCTAACTTTGTGCAGTAGAGTTACACCACTATCAGTGGTTTAGTAGGCAGGAGTGAAATCACTTATGTTTATTTTCAAGGGTTAAAAAAAAACCCCAGACAATGGGTTTGCTTATATATGTTATTCTTTCAGAATAAAACTCTCTGCTACTTGGTCTAAGGTTTGATAGAGACATAGCTTGTTTCCCATACACTAGTACAGCTGAGATCCTCACTGCCATCAGTGAACAGACATCAGAGGGGTTTCATTTTCCCTCCCGTGTCTGTTGGATGAAAAGGCTGAACACACTGCAATTAGAAAAGCAAGCAAAGTCTTAGGAAGAAGAAAAGCGTTACCATGACTCCAAACTTCATTAACAAAGTCAATAGATGTAGGTTTCTTGGAAATTCTATTTGTCCCCAATATTTTCGTGCCTGTCTTGATTCATTCCCAGTATGCATTCCTTTAGCAACTGAACCTTTATTTCTGTTTCCTGGTGATTGGCATAATCTAAAATGACTAAAGCAGCTTTGATTTTGCTCCTATGGTGATGCATCCTCTTATCACTGCTTTTTAAATTATTATTTATTTTTAATTTATTTCACTTATTTCATTCTATTTACTTAGAAATGTCATTTCATCAAACATGCTCCAGGTTAATTAGGTTTGCTGAGAGATTCTTTGCTTCACTGTTGGGCTCTCTGTTTCCTGTTAACAATGACTCCACTGGATTGTTCTGCGGTGATTAATCTCCTCCGTGTTCTCATTCTGAAAGTGCATTTTGTCTGTACTTTTCTAGACCCGTGTAGGACAAAATTCAGAATACTTGTGAGAAGTTACAGGAACAGACTGAAAAGAGAAGGGCAAATAAAGATCCAACATTTAGTTTGCAATAATCATCCCTGCAAGTGTCAGATGAGGCATAATTGGGTAGCTGACAGTTCTGCAGAAATGGACTGATGATAATGACAGGGAGTCAGCAATAGCCTTCAGTTTTTCAGAAAGATAAACATCAGATGGGGACAAGATGCACGAGTGCTAGATGTTCAGAGCAGCCAGGGGGAACCAATAACAATTTCCATAATGTGAAAAGGGTTGCTGCATAGGAAAGAAATATGTGCTCTCTGTGCCTTCTTTAGTGAGGATACCAATAACAGGGGCAGGACATTCAAGCACTCATATGAAATGCAAGCAGCTTATTGCCTGGCCTGCCATGCAGCTCATGAAATGGGCATCAAGGTTCTAGAAAGGTTAAACACCAGAAGTAGGCAGGAGCTAAACCTCCAAAAAGAAAAACGACAAAGAGTAGTTGAAATTACTCAGTATATATAAAAACAACAACAAAAAAATTAAAAAAAATCATCTTCTTCCTGACAATGAATATCTCAGAAAAGAATGATGAATTTCTGGAGAAAAAAAACGCACAAGAATTCCTCCTGGAAATACTTTCATCTTCAAGATACTTTCAGACAGCTGCAGGAATGACAGAAAAGCAAGTAGGAAGGATCCTCAAAGTTGCAAGTAATTTGACATTAATATGTAGAGAAGAAAATTCTGACTAGTTCTTAAAAGGATGTTCCTACCTAGAACAGACCTGGATCTGATGGTTTGATTTGACTGGGAGCATCCACCTCCCTCACCTCCTTGCTCCCCAGCCTTCAGCTTTGATAAGTTTTCCCCTCAACCCTCTCAAAATAATCCAGAATATTCCCCTGCTTGTTACTTCATCTTTTCTCCCAAGTTTAGTTAAGTTTCTTCTTTTTGTTTGTAAGTTTACTTCTTTTTCCTAAAAGATCTGTTGACAAGGATAATTAAAGTTGTGGTCTCTCAAGAACCCAAATACCTGAGATATGCTTGACTTGCAAGTATGCTCCATAATGCCATTTCATAATTAATTGCTTTCACTGCCTTTAATCATCTGTATACAAAACCAATGAGACCTACAGTGCCCAGACTAGAACAACAGAATTGTGAACTGAACAGTTTTAAACCCCAAATCCCTGGTACCTGCATCACACTGAAAACCAGAACTGCCACCTTTTATCTTAATATAACTCTCTGAAGTGCTGCAGGCAACAAGTTTATTTCACTGTTATAACTGAGAAAAACAACGCCAAGGAGATATTCGGCAATACTTGATATCAGTAAGAATTTAGAAATAAATTTGCAGTTTCACAACTTGCCATTGAGGTGCAGAAAACCAAGACTTTTGTTTCAAAACTTTGTGAGTTGACATTAAGAATTCCATCCATCATTGTGCATTAGATGAGACACAACCACCAGAGACACCAGAAGAAGAGCTGTTTCAATCCCTGCCTTGCATAACAAATTGCTCTGGGTTGCAGCCGAGTGCTCTGCACCTCCAATTTGATTAACAGTGTCACAAGCCAGGTACCCAAGAGCCATTCATAATTGCATTACAATTCATTATAGATTTAATTCTATACACAGAGGAACAGCTAAGTTGGACAGACACCTTCTCAGACCGTCTCAGCAATAACCCATTGTTTTTCATCAATAGATCTTGAAGTGCTCAAGGACTCCATGAGCTTTCAACTCAGCTATCTCAACACAAAGTTGGGGCCTTCCACCTAGAGAAGACCTGTAAACTTCCATAAACTTTTCATTTTATATAACGAAAAAGAAAGTAAAGTTCAATTCAAATACTGGCTTCAAAGAAATCCCCCCCCCCTCAAATTTTAGAGCTCCAGACTGCAAATTTCACCCCATATTCTAATAAACTTCAACGCAACAGTAAGTAAAACCAACTAGAGTTATATACTGTGAAATACTTTCATGGAATCACAGAATACCCAGAATTGGAAGGGGCCTACAAGGATCACTGAGTCCAACTCCGGGCCCTGCACGATACAGCCTCAAATGGAATACAGGTTTCTTACCAGTCAAAACATAATAAGCATATTAAATAATAAATTTTCCAGTTTTGCTTTTCCTTTCAGTGCCTTCCCTTTCTCATTTAGATAGTCACCATATTTGAGTCTTCTACCTGAAATACCAAAAGACCAATAAACAACCAAAAACTGAAGAACCAGCCACTGGCTCCTCTTTCTCTTCTGCCCAAGCACTGCTAGGTGTCTTTGACACCAACCTTTCCCCAGAAGGAGGCTCTCTCAAAAAGAATCATGCAAAACTAACAACTGCTCATTCTTTTTTTCTCTATACTCCACCTCTTTATACTCCATGCTAGCCTTATGGTTTATCTGCCTTTCTCCACTGAAGGAGCACTGAAGCTGAAAGCTTCTTGTGAGGAGCAGATAACTCAGAGGAGTAGCTAAAGCCCCTTGGAGCAGCCTTCTTGAATGGTACAGCAACGTGGGAATCCCTCATGCTAAAACGCATTTTCTGTGTGGGTATCCACATGACTCAGCACAGCATCCCTTCCTCCAGCTCTCTTAGTGATACTGTGGTTTTGGGATCAGCCCACAAGTTCTGTTTAATCAAACTTCTGCCATCGATTCGATTTCTAAACACGGTGTTAAACAAAAAAATATTTCCGAGGTGTTGAACTTGAACACTGAACTCCTAATAATTACAACAGAAGTCAGCTGGAGCTGTCAGCCGTTCAACACTTCCAAAAATCTGGGTTGCTAATTACCGAGTCTTGAGCCTAACAGCAGATGTCCATCCACTGATGAACATCCAAGCTGCTGCTTTACATATTTCCACATCACCAGCCTGTGCTCAGCTAAAACACCACACTTGCAGCTTGTGGTTATTAAGCCCCTTGCTGATGTCCAAAATTATTTATGCATTTCATTCAGAATGTCTTTGAGATTTATAATTTTTCCCCTTTCTCTTCATCAAACCTTCAGTGGGGACAAGAGTTGTGAGAAGCGTTTGTTTTCACATCTCCCTATCCTCCTTTGGAGAGTCTCTGTCTAATTCCTGCTTCTTGTTTATTATTGCAGTATTAACAGTCACAAGACTTAGGATTTGGATAAACAGCCAGGGGCATGTTTGTTTATTTACAGTTAAGTGTTCCTTAATGACAGGAGTGAAAACTACAGGTACTAATAGTTTCCAAAGCTCAATATTTTAAATTACCTTGTGTACTGTCGATTTTTCTACTGCCAAGAAATCAGCAGGAAGCCTTGCAGGGATTTGCTCCTCAGAGAAAGTGTGGTGGAAAGTGAACTGTTAACACTTCGAAGCCACCCATTGCATGGACATGCACATATATACTAAGAAGCAACATCTGGGCACTTCTGGTGATTGACCCCACACTGAAGCAAACAAAACTCTGGTGCAGCTGCTCCAAGGCCAGCCTACGTAAATATCTAAGTCCAGTGGGCTGGGCTCCTGCTCATCACATCCTCCTGGAGGGGACCTGCAAGTCCAAAATAACACGTTGCCACGGTTGGATATGAGGCTTCTCTCAGTCTTGTATCTGCCAATGAAGTTCATTAATACGTGTCATTGCTCTGACTCTGACCTCGCTGATACGTGCATTGCTCACTCTGCCATCACTGTGTGGCTTAACATACCCTCTGTGCTTGGTATTCCTCTCCAAGGTATGCAACACAAAGCTTTACCTCAGCACTGGCAAACAAAATATATTCCTTAATATGGCACTTCTGGGTTTGCGCTGGACCAACACATTCCCGTTTCACGATGACTTCACTGATGCTGTCTGACCAGATTTGTGCTCCTTGGTTTAATGCTTCTGGACACGAGCCCCATCACTGGGACAGCAAAGCAGAGGCAGTTCTGCAGTTGCACGGCTGGCTGGCACCAGCAAAGGGTCTGGCTCCTCACTTAACAGATGTCACTTTGTATTAGGTGATTGACAGAGTTCGTGATTTTTCTTTCCCCTGACAGCACTGCCACTACTACAGTTTGTGTGGCCCCTACAGAGGTCTGCTCTTGTTTGCATTTGTTTCTGCATTAAGTGTTTGCAAGCACAGAGTCTTGTTTAGTTCTGCTTTTAGCTGAACCCAGTTTTCATTTCATTCATTAATGTTGCTGCAGCACCATCTTGAACCATTCAGGCATCTTCAAATGCTGCCCACTACGTACAGTGTGACTGCAAGGTCATTTGTAAAGATAAGAAAAAAAATAACACTTTTGACTAAGCCTTCCAATAAGTTGTTGTTTTGTTTTTTTTCCTTAAGGTTTGAGGCTTTTTGACATCCGTTTGTTTTTAAATTCTGCACTGAGGTACATAACTGAGCACCTCAGAGGGAAGGTCACCTTCCTTCCCTGCCTTTCCTTGCTCAGGTGTCTCCTATCAGGTGCTACCTTTATTTTGTGAGTTTGCCTGCTTTTCCTGCTGGGACAGCAGCCACTCACAACCTGTGCTCCACTGCCATAGGGGAAAGCACATCTCTACTGGCAAATTTTCATTTTCTCAAAAAAAAAAATAAAAATTGAAGGAGTGTGTTTTCCCATTAGCCTTTGTGTCTCTTTTTTGTTGACATAAGCAGACTACTTCTCTTTAATTTCCTCTAATTTTATCCATTGCCTGAGAACCTTGCAACAACAGAGCTGCAGTATGGTCAACCCACAGTGAACAACTACAGCATTTCAACCCCACTCTACATGTGCTCATCCCAGTAGGGGCAACCATGATCCTCTCATGCTCAAAGATCAGACCCTGCCAGAGAGAGACAGAGTTAAAGGTCAAAACAAGGTAGGCTACTCCATAATTAGGGACACTGACCAAGAAGAAGCACAGGAGGTTTTGTGCTAAGAAATAATAGGCACACAAGAGCCAACAAACAAATTTAACTGTTCATTCTTGAAGGACAGAACTTTCTCTTTGCCCCCACACCTTGTCTTTTCAGGGCTGTTAAAAAGCCATGAGTTTTAATTTGTACATGCCTCAAATCAATTCCTTTCTCCAAGCACTGCAGCTCAACACTTTCAGATCCCCAGCTGCCGAATCTTTTAGTTCTGTCTGACCACACATATATTTTATTTATTGTTTTAGAAGAACAGAGCATGCTTGGTTCTGATAGAACTATATGCTGCACATTTACCTATAAAAGTGATTTGCAAATAGCCTAAGGTTCACTTCACATGCAAGTTGGGACCAGGATCTCTGTGTTGCAGATGAGGCAGCACAGAAAAAAAATTTGCTTTGCCACATACACTAAAAACAAAACTCATCAACAACCCCCACAACACCCCTCCGTACAGACAAAAGGACCTCTGGAAATGACACAGGCTGTCCAATTTCCCTTAATTAAAGTTAGTGCAGGTTCCTTTCATGAAATACAATTAAACAGGGCTTATCAGTGAACCAGTACTAAAATCCTCTGCTGTTGAAGCTGAGCTATTTGTTGCCCAACATGCTGGATCACAAGGCACTTATCTGGGTAATAACATACCATGAGCATCACCCTGGGATTCCAGGTATGCTACCAAAAGATAGCAGCTCACAACTCACAAGACCCCAGTCTATGCAATTCTCTTTGATGCACATTACTGAACACTTATAAGGCAAGCAGAAGAGCTATCAGAAAAAATAAGCCCCTCTCTTTCCCCACCACCAAGCTCAAGCTCAAAGCTTTGCTTCCAGCATAAGTAAGTTATTACGAGGCAGAAAGATCACCATTGTGCTGACACACATGAGCCTTGAACAAAGGAAAACAAAATTCTGCCCTCAGAACAAGAAGAAAAATAACTTACACCGTCAGCTAGGCTGTGATCCATCCAGGAGACAGACTAGAGCAACACCTGCACAGCTCAGAGAAGGCTCTGAGCATCATGGGGTTGAACTACTTAAGGCTGAGCCCCAGGTGAAGCTGCTTAGAGGAAAGAAGCCACAGGTGAGCTTGGGGCCCTGGCTGGCCTTTGAGGCAGCAGAGGTACAATTATGGACAGGTGGCTGAGACTCAGGGTGAAGGACTGTCAGCTGTGCCTGGTGCTAGGGAGAAGCAGGCTATGCTCTGATGGTGGGAGTTCTTTGGGTTTAAAACTGAATCTGCGATGCAGGGTTGTGACTTTTAATTGCATTTGGCCAGGTTAATTCAGGGAAATACCTCTCTGGAGCTCCAGGTGGCATCAGTGACTGCATGGACCGAGGCAATTTCCCTACTCATAAAAGGTCTCTCCTTAAAAGTGGCAGCTACTTGCTTAAACTCAGGGTTCTCTGTATACTGGGAAGCAAAGCTGCTTTGTTTTGTAAGAAAATGGGATTCTTATTTAGCTTACAAAATACTGTGACTCTTACAGGACGTTTCCCATTGAGCTCTCCAGCTGTGCAATGCTGAGCCATAGGTGGTACCTTAGCCTCAGTGACTCATTTACCTCAGTGGCTGCAGCGTCTTGTTCCTAAAAGGCAGAAGTTATGTTTGCAGGGAAGATGTTCCATGACAGGATGTGTGCATAGCGCCACTACACTGCTTTTTTCCTGTGGGTGTTTTATATAAACCTGTCTTTAAATGTCCCTTGCTGTGAGCGGAGAGAAATAGAGTGAAGGGAGAACTTCCCTGGGCTTAATGCCATGTTTTATATAAGTAGGTGAAGGGGAAACAATTGACAAACTGCCAGCGTTCTTGAGCTGAATAAAGAGAATGGCAGCAGCACAAAAGTAGCATTTCCTTTCTGGCAGATCCCTTGATTAAAGAAGCCTTGTCTTTCATCTGCCTGAATCAAACAGTATTCAGCCCCTGTTCCACAGAGCCTGTTCCTGACATCCTGAAGATCACAGATAGTGTTTCTGACTTTTCCTGGAGTGCTGTGTGCTTAAGCACCTGAGAAGTCACACATGCTGTGTGCACCATGACAGACAGCGAGTCTTAGAGAGGGACTGACCCTGGCCTGCAGGCAGAATGACTCAAGCTGCCTATTTTTTATGGCAATTTCTTGTTTCTGCTTTAGGAGAACAAAGGCAAATGGAACAGCCAGCTGTCAGGGCTACCTTCTGCTCACTTAGCAGCTCCTCCTCTACCACTGTCCTGGCTGCATTGGCAAGAGGGAAGCAGTGCCCAGCAGTGTTCATTTCTGACGTGCATGCCATCAGATTGCTTAAAAGGAATTTAATACCATGAAGGGTTAAAAAATACACATATCTTCTGCCTTAAAAAGTTTACATTAACAAAAACGGTGGATAAGCCATCTTCTGCTGTGTGTTTGTGTGATGCTTGGCAGGTTCAGGTTGGCAGCTCAGCACAGGTCCCTAAGCAGTGTGCTAAGTGAACAAGGAACACCGAGCTCAGAGAAGTCAGAGTCTCATGTTAGAGCTGAAGGAGGGAAGTTACTCATATTCTCCCTACACCCTCAGATGGGTGGCTTTACACTGTGACCACTGTGACCAATCTCACCACCGAGACAAGGATGAAACCACAACCGATAAATTTTTGCAATGAAAGCGGCGAGAGAGTTTGGCAGAAGCGAACACGGCAACTTAGAATGAGACTATGTCAAATTACAGGATTTTTCCACTGAAATGACTGTTGTTTGGAGTTTTGTAAATGCTGTGATAAGGCTGGAAATGGGCAGATGTGGGCATGAGATTTTGGAGCCAAGGAGAACTGCATAAACATCCTCCCTGTAACTGAGGCTGATGAAAAAGGATGCAGCAGACACTGATCCTGCAGCAAAACCAAACCAGCTCCTACAGTCCCCGTTCCTCAAATCCCAGCTTTTGCCTTCCATCCTTTCCTCTGGGCTTCGTTCCAGTATGATTTTGCTGTTTGCCCCAGCAGCAAACCCAGCCCAGTGTCCCCTTCCCTTCCTACCTGCACTCAGAAGCAGTGAGGTAAGGCTAACCCAGGTATCTCCATGGTTGTCCTCAGCCCAGACTTGAGGCCCCCTCTGTGTGGAATGTCCTTTTTTACCAAGCAGGGAGTGAATTAGATGTAGGACAACACCAACCCAGAGAAAATGGTCTTGTAGCTAAGACTGGCGAGGGCTGCATGAAGCTGAGAGGGGACTGTAACCCCTGCCATGGGAGCTGGAGTCTGCACCCATGGGTGGGACCACAGCCCAGAGCTCTTCCCATTAAACCACACCCAGGGTGACACTACATTCAAACTGAGAAATGTGCCACTTCTTGAACACAGTGCTATAGTTTATAGTATTGTTAGTAAACACTGAATGCAGGTTAAAATCAGATGAAAAATGTCCTTGTCTGGTCCAAATACAGGCAACTGAGAATCAAGGGAACTTTTAGGACCAGGGAAATGACTTTTACGAAGAGGATAGTTTAAGAAAAAGCGGGTAACCTGAGATCAGGGCCTTGCTTTTGGATGCTCTGTGACTGCAGGTGCCCCAGTTGCAGTGATGGTCTGTCACCACCACATTTCCAGTACTGTAACTTGTCATGGGTACAGCACAGCACCGTTTTGCATTCATGCTTTCCTGCTCAGAAGCAGGAGTCAATGACTGGAATTTTTGCAAAAAATATTTTGAGACAACAGGAATAAGGCTTCACACTTCTTTTACTAAAATTAAAGGTAAAGCCACTCTGTTATTTTAACAGGTAGGAACAATAAGTTTGATTCTATTGTATTTGTAATGCCACATAGAATGGAATTAAACCTGGATAACTTCAGTAACATTTTAAAAGATCCCAAAGCAAAATGTTGGTTTAGAAAGCAAAGTTCTAGTACCCATATATTTCATCTGTTTTCCCAAAGACTAAGCCATTCTCCTGTATTTGTTTCATAAGGATATTTCTATTGCTCTTAGCCCAGGACTAAGTATAGTTTTCCTAATAAACTCTATGTCAGAGCTCCCGGGTGAATTTCTCATAACTGGATGCTGAAGGATATATTTTGTGAAAATAAAGAACTAGCATGCCATTTACCTAGCAGTACTGCAGCACATTCATCAAGGCAAAACAGCAGCTTGCTTCCCCCACTCCCAACACTCCGAGAGGCAGGTTGCCCTGCCTGGGCTCTGCTGGGAGGTTATCTGTAATAAAGAGCTCTCAACTGCTGGGCAGACAAAATGCCTCGCTGCCAGACAGCTGTTAATTACCATCGTCTTAGCCTAATTCACTCTTCCCTCCCCTCCCGTGCCGAGTAGCTCTGCTATTTTGCCGCTTAATTGAACTGGCTTCCCATTAAAGCTGCTGTCATTCAGTGTCACCACGCTGCTGTTACTGGGTTCAGCCAGGTGTTTGCAGAAGATGAGCCACCCTTGAAGCACCCTTGAGCGTTTTTTATTCCAGCTGATGCATAGTGTGCAGAATAATGCGATTTATGGGTTGTTTTGCCCGAGCTGCCTCCTGGGAGAAGTCTGACTATGTGGCACTGCCAGGCTGGGCTGTGTCTCTGGATCTGGGGTGCTGCTGCCTCAGCCTCTTTCCCAGGGCTACGTTGGGATCCAAAAGGCTCTCACTGCAGACCAGCATGTTCCTGATGCCTTTTCATTAACAAACACACTCTGGAAGCTGCTATCCTGGCCGTAACAGAGCAGCACTGTTCCTTGCAGGAAAAATAATTTCAGAGGCTGACAGATAAAGTATTTTGTTAGTCAGGAGCTCAGAGGCCCTTCCAGAAGGATAGCAATATCGACAGAATAAAGGAGCAGCAGAAGAGTTCCCACTAGGAACACCTCATCCTTCTTACTCAGAAATTTATCCAGAAACCTCAATCTCTGTTATGACCACCCTTGCTTTTGGAGGGAACAGCACTTTGGGGAGCATTTTAGAGAGGAAGCATGTGATGAACCTCTGTAGGATCTTGCTGCTAGGCTAGATCCTCCAAATAGATGGGTAAAAAGCTCTCATCCTGCACGGCCATGCACTCTGAACATACCACTGTACTTTGGCCTCAATTTGCCTTGACTGTTAATTTTTCAGCCTTCAAAGTTCCTCTTTCACTCTCAGAGAAAGCAACATCTCTAATCAACCACGTATATTTCTGAAAACTGGAATTTTTGAGGAAGTTTAGTCAAAGTTTCTATTTTTAAAACAAGTGGGATGAGAGAGCTGAACGTTATCAAAATAAAATAAGGTTTCAATAGCAACAGTTTCTTGAATAGTTTATACTGTTAATCTTTTGCAATGAGCAGACACACACTTCCTCAGTACCGAAGCTGAGCAGTAGAAATCTGTATTGAATGTATCAGCGTGCAACAGCTGAACTTTGCAGCGCAGACCCTGGCTGGAGCAGGGGAAGTCAGTGGAAATGGTGGCATTCATTTTAATAGAACTGGGCTGTTGACTTTAACTTTTCATAGAATTATAGAATATGCTGAGTTGGAAAGGCCCCATCAAGATCATCTAGCCCAGCTCCTGGCCCTGCACAGGACAGCTCCAGCAACCCCACCATGTGCCTGAGGGCGTTGTCCAAACACTTCTTGAACTCAAACAGGCTTGGTGCTATGACCACTTCCCTGGGGAGCCTGTTCAGTGCCCAACCACCCTCTGGGTGAAAAACCTTCTCCACCTTGTGGCCTCAGATGTTTTCTGAAGGGACCAGAGCAATTCTGCAAACTGTAGGAATAAGCTGGGCTCCTGTAGGTACCTGCTTGGCCATTGGCTTCTGAGTTCATGTACCTTCCCAGGCAGCAAGAACACATCTGAAACATTAAGCCACTGCAGCACAGCTACTCCCCACTCTGAGATGATGAACTTTCCAAGTAGACTCTAGTTTGATGAAAACAACCTCAATTTCAGGGCTGAAACTCCCTGGTGAGGTACAAAGAGCAGCATCCTGCTGCCCTGCACTGGGGCTTGCTTCCCTGCAGCATTGCAGACAGGGACCAGTTACCCCTGGCTATGGAACAAGCTGGAGGAAAGCAGCAAAGAGAGGCCAGAAGCTGCAGTGAAGCTGATCGGGAGGGAAAATTCACGAACAAATGAGTAAGTGGCTTGCTCAACATGAAATTAATTTTGATACTCTTTTTGTTTTACAGCAGGAAATGAGTAGCTCAGCGGTTGCACGCAGGGCAGCTCCTGGTAGAATTGCTATGAAATGGGATAAGGACTATGAGCAGAATGAACAGTTTCTGAGTACACATCCTCCAGCACATAAGGGACAAAAATATTCCCACAAGAGCAGAAATAGGAGAGAGGGAGAGAGAGATGGGGCTTTCAATTAATTTTCTCTGATTCCTTTTCCATATCCCCATTGCATTTGTTTCATTTCCCAGTCCTTGCATCTTTCCTGGCATCAGAAAGTCAGCAGATGCTGCCCAAGCTGCGGAGATCCCTGGGCCCCTTCTGTACATCACATACATAAAACATCTCACGCACACCTAAATCATCTCATCTTCTGCACTGCGGACAACTGCCCTCAGCCAAACCTGTTGCACAGAAGCTGTAAAACCAATAATTTTTTAAGAATGGCAAAGAGAAGTCAGGTTACGTTTGCAGAGAAATAAGAGCCCATCATTTTGAAATATGCTCATATTGCTCTTACCTACCAAAAACATCCATGATGTAAATCTACCGAGATAGCCATGAGACCTGCAGACTCTCCATCCCGCCGTGACAAATATGTACAGCCGTTTCCTAGCAGGCTCCAACAAAATGCAGAATCCAAAATGCATGGATCTGTTCTACAACACAAAACAAAAAAAACGAAAAACAAAAGAAACCAATCGAACACTCTGGCGATGCAGAAGGAAATGTGCAATTGGTAACAAGCAGAAGTATTTAAAAGAATTGCAGGAACAATGTTTCTCAGGACTTCCATCCAAAATCATTTAATAGGAATCCGAATCATTTTTAATGAGACTTCAGGGTAAAGGTTCAAAAGTGCATTTGTGTTAGATTCCAAAAGGATGTAAGCATCTGAGAATATACAAGGTTTATGATGTTGCAGAACTATAAGGGAGGTTATGTAGCTAAGGGTATAAACAAACATCAGTTTTTTAAAAAACTTTCCTAATAATTCATATTGTACCTACATCTCTGGAAAACTGGCATTTTCTGGAGCAATCCTGCTGATTCTACTTGCTAAAAAAAGCAAAACTGAAATAACAACATATTTCAGACCAGCTTTTTGGGGAATCATTATCCAGCTTCACCTTTTGTAAAGGATCCAGATTGTCGAGCATCAGAGCAGCTTTGACTGAAAAAGCATGAAAAAACCAAAATACATTTGGAAATGCTCAAAACTGGTCACTATTGTAAATTCTGGTACATTACTAGCAAGCTTACACACCAGCTAAGCCATTCTCAATGTCAAACCCCAACTGCCAGCACCAAACACTTTCCAAAAGGTGATCCAATGTAAGATAGCAAATGAAATGGGAGTCCTTGAATATAATACCCAGAGCTTCTACACAGAGAACTTGAGGCCAGAATAAAATATGTATTGAATCTGAAAACCAGACTCCTACGGATTGCAAAAGGCTCAAAAACAGTCTGAATAAAATTTCCTTGTGATAAAACTTGGGAGGGGATGGCACAGGGAGGGGAAAAAACTGTTGATTTAGGAATGGCAAAATAATGAAGTATAAAGAGGTGACTCACGGGGCAAATCCTGCACAGGTCAGTGACAGCACATCACCCTCTGTGCTTAGATCCTCAGTTTCATGATTCACCACCAAATCTTACTTCTCCTCTGAGACTGGTAGCGCAGAATTTTTAATTTTTTATGCTTCCCATCTAAAGCCATGACAATTAACCTTTTCGGTGTGTGGTGCCAATCAGAATTTTTTGCACGTTGCATTTTTTAGTGGCTAAGGGCAATCTCAATTCCCTTCAGTGCCTGATCAGACATGTCACCCTTGACAACTAGAGAGAAACTGGCACAATCCAGACACTGATAAGTGGTGAACACCCTCCCAAAGCTGCTGGGTGTCCCAGAGCTGTGCCCGCAATCCTTCTGCTCCCTAACAGAGAGTTTAATATGGGAGGACACGAAGATGAATGGACTGAAGGCCAGGAGATGGCCAGGGTTGGCATCAGTGGTTCCCAGTGCCCTCTGAGACCTCTTTGGCAGACCCTGTGACATTCGTTACACAGAAACACCTTCCCAGGCATCAAAAGAAACACAAAGAAAGACGATTTTTTAATTTTTTTTTACCTGGTATGTGAAGTGTGCTGAAAAGAGTCCTCGGGTACCAGGAGGAGAGTTTCCAACATGCTTTGCAAGCCCTGTTGCCTGTCTGATGCATCTATTCCTTTCTGTGCTTACCACCCCATGCAAGCAGCTATTTTCTATTGGTGACAGCCACTAAGTGACTGCCTGTGTGAGGGAAAATAGGACTTCATTTAGGAGACGTAGAATCTGCCCGAGAACAGAAGAACAGCAAAGTGTTGGAAAGATTTAGAAGACGACACAGAGATTAAATGCCAGGGCAATTATCCTCTGAAAAGTAAATTTAGGCGTCATTTTCATACACTGCCAAATTACGACAGATAAACAGACCATCTAAAGAGAAAGACCTTTTAATTTATATCAAAAAAAAAGGTTTGCCTCCAGGGAGGACCAGCCAGCTGGTATTTTGTATTTCTAACGCATTTGTCACTAATGTTTTCCTTTGAAGCTTTCACTTCACTGTCGTCAACAAAATTACTGTCACCATTCAGTACATGTAACATACCTCTCATAGATCCATCCTGCACAGACAAAAGTGACTGTCAGGCTTCAAACGTCTGCCCCTGCAAAAGGAGACCCTCTGGAAATTTTTATAGGATTGGAAGGTAACCCTTCAAACAGTCTGGATGCAGCTTGGTTGCCCATCATAAAAGGACTTACATGAGCGAGCCTTTCATATTTTAATAAGCAGGTGCAAAAAAGAAAGAATGAAAACTTCCCGTTTTATTGGGGCACATCAAATGGTGTGTTTCAGACGAGGAATGAAGCAGTCATAAGGCTTGAAATTACAGCCTTGGGAAATTAATTTCCAAGACGGTTTAAAAGGAGCTCCATATGTCTGGCTTTGGTTGTCTGAAGTCTGTTATATGTCTTTTTCCCCTCCCTTATTATCCCAGTACTTCCTAGAGATCTATTTCCACTGGCCTTTTCTATAATCCCTGAAAGTCTTGTGAGAAGGACTGTCACCTTTTTCAGTGCAGCAGATCCTATTCCACAGACACAGATATTGAGCATTTTGATAATGTAGATGCTAAATAACAATACTTATGTTTCTTTGATATAAAGTGTACCTGGGGATCTGAAAGACAGAGGATAATGTAATACTCTTTCTTTCCCTTTCCCTTTCCCTGTGAATTGGCTTAATTTTAGTGAGCACTGGACCAATTTTCAGCCACTTCAAAGGAAGAGGATCAGAATCTGTGGTCTGTTGTTTGTAGAAGGTGGTAGCTGTCAGCAGGAGTATTTTCACATCTGCTCTTGGCTAAATATCATAACTTACACTGGAATGGCTTCTGTAAAGATGCACGGCAGGGGCAGATCATATTTGTTGTTTTAAAAAGACAGCGGAAAAATCAGATGTCAGTTGAAACACCAGCTAATGAGAAATACATAGGAGTCCTTTTCTGTTCTGTTTTGCTTTTACAGAGGGCACAGAGGTACAGAGAAGTACAGAGAGGAAATTAGGAGAAGCCATCAGGACAGGCTCTGTTAGTGCCTTTTACATCAAAATGCTTATCGATTTCAACGAAGAATTCATCATGTTTAGAAGGATTTGTGTGCTAAATTAACAGGTCTAGTGTCATAGAATCATGTTGTGTTGTTTCAGCTATAAATCCACGGCTGCACTGGCTGAGCCATGATCAAAACATGTGGCAAGTGGTATCAAAGGCGGACCTGAAGGCACAGGAGCTTGCCTTGCTAGTCAGGAAGTTCAGCTCTCCTGTCTGTGCCCAGGGCTCTTTTTACATAATTGCTTGGCAATATTTGTCTGATCTGTTGGAAGATGTTATTTTTAAGGCAGAACATTTTCAGTAGCTGCAGCCATCCAAGGAGAGAGAGGGAGGAGAGCCAAGTGGAATTCAATTTTTCACACTGAGGAAGGAAATGAAGTTGCGATTTCTTATTTCCAAGTGAGTTCCTTACCACGAATTGTGAGACTGCAGGCTCAGTGCCATTAGGACCAGTCAGCCAGACTGGAGCTGTCCCACAGGTCCTTTCGGACAACAAACCCTGAGGTGAGGGCAGCTGGGTCATCCAGTGGCACAGATCAGATTTATAAAGCCATGCAGAGTAAAACAAATAGACTCATCCCAAAGCTGAAGCTTGAACGTGGCCACCAGCTTCCTGAGGGAGTCTTTGAATTACATGGACCAAATTATCGCTCTGTGTCCTGTGCTTTAATGAATGTGCTTCATATTTTGTTCTGCTCCCGTCCTCAGCTGCTGTCAACAGGAAAAGCATTACTGATGTTCTCGAGAGAGACAGGCTGGGAGTGCTTTGACCACGAGAGCAAATTAGGTTAAAAAAGGGCTCACTGGGCCATGGTCTGGTACTCTGTCTACCACAAAGACCAAGAGCTGGCAGAAAACAGTGAGAACAGGTATCTTGTGACACTTCCCCCATCCTCCAGGAAGTTCTTGGCTGAGTCACACCTTGGTTGTATCATGTCACCAATGGAAAGTGTTGAAAATGTTAAAGCAAGTATTAGCAATCCTTGAAGGCATGGAGATTTATCCAGGCAATTTGAATCAAGATATTTAGACTTCTCTGGAAAGGGAAAGGTGCCCTCTCTCCTACCATTCATTTAATTTTTGGAACAATGTCTCTTACGTGTCCTGGGGCTGAGTTTTTGGTTCTGGTTTATGTGTTTTCATACAATATGGCTGAAAAGAGCACAGGATGCCTTGGCCAGAACTGCAGCATATGAGAGTAATGATGATTTTGAGCTTTTTTTATAGTCATCTTCAGTACACATACATACACATACATACGTATTTTTAAACTTGGGCTCCTGGAGAAACATACTCAGATGAAGCCTGCCCTTCGAGCTCTTGATATTGTTAGATGTAGCAAATTTTTCCCTGAAAATCAGGTTACACATCAGGATGCTGCTGAGCGTAAAAGGATCAAGCCCTATTTCCCAGGGTTGCTTTTATGGGGTTGGCGTAGGTAAAGAGATTTGGAGATGGGACCTGGCCTGGAGGAGATATGGGGACTGCATGGCTCAGTGAAAGGCTGCGCCAGTGAGGCAGGGAGACTACAGCCTCCCTATGGGCACCTTCCATTTATCACTTTATCCTTGTAATCTGCCTCTGAACTCACTGTTTCATGAAGAGACAAACACTTCGCCAACTTATGCCGTTCGGCAAGGATGTCCCTTCAGGCTTAGCCTTGCCCCTTGTGCTGAGATTGCAAAAGTGGTAGTTCTCTCATGCTCGGGATGCCCATTCAATGAGGGAAGATGAGATCACCCTCAAGTCCTGCCCCCCTGCATGAAAAGAATCAAGGGTTCCTTGATCCAAAACCTCTACCACCGGTGTCACCCACTTCCTTGTAAACTACCCTAGTTCCCA
Organism: Sclerurus mexicanus; assembly: GCA_013396755.1. Lineage (NCBI taxonomy): Eukaryota > Metazoa > Chordata > Aves > Passeriformes > Furnariidae > Sclerurus > Sclerurus mexicanus. The sequence goes on from VWZF01003406.1 coordinate 150,782, forward strand.
CTGCTCCCTGGAGAAAATGAGGTTTTTATTACATTGCTGAAAAGCAATACTATCACCTCGCAGGCACATTGCTCCTCTCAAAGCTGAGGCAAGGGAAGTGGTTAGAGCTGAGTCTCTTGCCTTTGCTTTCAAGGCAGCCAGGGATCATTTACAAGTAATTTCCTGCCTCTTGGCTGAAGAACTGGAACTTCCTAAACTTTGACAACGGAGCATACCTTAAGGCTGGCATTTGCAACTTGCTTAAGAAGTCCTTAAATTTATGAGGAGATGTAACATCTCTTTGGATGGTAAACTGAGGCACAGTCTTAAAACTCAGAAGTTTCTGTCTCTGCTGTTGCAGTGTAGGCGTAGGAATATGCTCACATTTGTTCAGATTGTGGAAGAAAAAGGGATCTGGCATATTAAGATCCCACAGCACTCACCAAAGTGGAAAATAAACTGTTTTCTACCAGGCCAGCATTTGAATAATGATCAGCTCCAGTCCTCCCTTGTAAAGTTTGGGATCACTCTGAATAGCAAAGTATCTTTTGTGTTACATGCTGGCATCTTCAAAGAGCAGACCTGTGCATTTTGGCAAGATGAGACACGGCTGCTGACACTTGAAAAAGAGCAAGATCAATAAATCTGGACTGATTGTTTCAAAGCTGCACCTGAGCCAGACCCCAGGAGATGCTGAACACCTGCAGCTCTCACTGACCTTCTCTTTGGTGATGTGACCGTGCTGCTCATGGTGTTGTGCTCCCATGTTACTCACAGCTTCCCTAAAAGCCTTTCTGGTATCTGGTTCGTTACAGCCTGAAGTCTGACCCTGGTACACATCTGAGCAAGAGTTTTCACTGTGTGTTGCAGTGTCTGTCTCCTTCAGCCATTAGTCATTTTTCCAAAATGAAGCAGAAATGCCTTTGAGTGACACATATGAGACACTCCAGTGCACTCACAAGCTCAGTAATGTCCTGGTGCATCATCTACTGAATGCACCCCACCTACTGAATGCACCCCATTACTTTCGGGGAATTCATACTCTATTCTAAATTCAACCTAATTATTGCAGATAATTGTCCACATCAAGAATGTGCAGGGCCTTCAGGTGGTGTAAAGCAGCTGCAAAAGACTGAAGGGATTTCCAAAGGTACCTACCCATGAACTGCTGTTGTCTGGAGCAGACATCCTGTCTTCTTCAACGCAACTGCTTGGATCAGATTTCTCTAATAAGGTGCAACCTACACCAGCATCTGCCATCAGATGTACACTCCGAGGACTTGGTAGCTGATGGCCAGCCTGTGACTCCTCAGGCAGCCTGCAAACGAGCATATGACCACAACAAGCAATTAGGCACCAGCAGGACTCTGTTAACAAGCGGCAGCGAGACACATCGATCCTGCTGTTTCACTGCCACTGGTTTCAGGGCAGGGGAGGAGAGGGTTTTTGTGTGCTAATAGAAGCCAATACATAAGATATAGCCAAATAAAAGAAATACTATGTTGTCCTACCTTGCAAATATTTAATTCCATTTTGAAGGATGAGCCAGCTTCAGTATGAGAGGATGTGTGGCCAACCCTGTAGCGCAGCCTGTGTGCTATGGCAGCTCTCTGAGTTTTCCTGCCCTTTCCTATCGGCGCACTCACCAGCAGGTGAATTTGCCTTATGGTTCCCTCACAATGAAGAGATTTTACAGTATTTTCTGCATGCTTCTTTCCTTATTTGCTTACTTTTTATGGTTTTCCCGTGCTATCTAATCAAAGGAACTTGAATTCTTGCTGGCTGGATAAGAGTTCTGTGCTACTCCAGCACTCACTTCCCTTTTTTTCTCATGGAAGCCTAAACTTTTCACCCTTCATCCTCTCTGTTTCGCTGCTCCAACTTCCTTTTTCAAATGTCACTCAGCCTTTTCCCTCACCTATCTATTCTCCCAAGTAACTGACCTCTGATTTGCAGGGAAGAGCTGTAAGTTTTATCTGGCAGTTTCATGGGAAGAGTTGCTTTTGGAAACCGCCCACATTCACATTTCACTGGTTTCCCCAGGCTTTTTGTCTGGATGACCACATAAACAGGGTACAAGTGAAGTCAACCACTAGAGGGATCTTATTAGAGTCATTGCAAAAGATTTTGATAGGTATAACTGTTTTAAAGATTTTTTTTTCCCCTTAAAAATTTTATTTTTAGAATATTCCTGGCAAAAACAGAATGTATTTTTAATGTCCTTGATTTTGATCTCGTGAATTCTAACACTTCCAAAAAGGTTTATAGTGGAAAGCTCTATCTTGTCTGGTCCTGGAAACAGTTATCAATATGGTTTGTGTTCATAAACCACCAGATGTAATGCTCCTGACACAGGCGTCATTCTTCAAGTGAAGAATTAAAGCATAAGAAGGCGCAGTAATATCTCCAAGAATGTGAATCCTGATCCTATGGTTTAATCATCAAATCTCCTTTTTCTACTCCTCAACTGCTTACGCTTAGTCTGTGTGCATGATAATCCTCATGGATGTGGTTAGAGCCAATATGCAAGGAATGAATGAAAGAATCAATCAATCAATCAACAATCACTGAACACTTGACTACCAAGAGAAGAAAGGTCCTCTAAACCTTGAAAGTTATTTTTCACTTCATGAAGTCAGTGAACTTTATAGACCCTCCAAATATTGCACAGACGGGAGAAAGAATGAAAACATTACACACAGAATAATCTCTGGGCACTATAAACCCAGCCATGAATGAAAAGAAACACCACTTCTAATTTAAACTTCCTACAGGATGCAGTTTTGGGGGCTAGATTTTAATTGTTGCTTTATTTCATATCGTAACCTTCTGATAAACGCTGTTTTTTTCAAAGGCAGCCGGGTAATCTGAGCAGTGTCAGTACATGATAGCTGATACTTCTTAAGCCATTTTGGCCCTGCTCCTTGGTGTGTACAAATCCCGCTGAGGCAAAGTGAGCAGCTCACATAAATCTGCCACGGAGCTCTGCCACGGAGCTGCAAGAGTTTGAACGCAGGAACAAAATCACTCTCCTAAGTAAGTAATGGGGCTTGAGCCATTGCAAACAAATAATTAGGCTCGGGGTTCTTGCATTTCTCTTCTCTGTACACGCTGCCAATGGGTTGTCCTGTGGGAAGGATTTAGGATGGGTTCTGTAACGACACTGAAAGTGAACATTAACAATTAATGCAATTCATTATCACACTGTTTTAAAATGAGTGCAAATTGGTTTTTGAAGGGTATCCAAGCCAATCTGACTTAGAGTAACTACTAACAGCAACTTACCTCTTTGTGGTGCTTAGCGTTGACTGAAATCAAAATGCACTATTCTAAAATTTATGAGAATTGTTTTCAATGGTTTAATGAACTTTTCAGAAAGTGCAAATGCCTTGAGTAAGCAGCTTAGGCTGAGATTCACACCATAACTGGCATTCAGGAGACATATTTTATTCCAAGCTAGTTATTAAAGTCCATCAAGGCCATTTGAAGGGCCTAAACAAAAATGTGTAATTCAGTATGAGTAAACATATAAAAATCTGGTATTATGAAGTGTTTCTCAGCTATCAGGACCTTTGCTGTTCCTGTATTGAATCAAAAGCACTCCCAAGTTCTGACTATCTATTTACAGCTTCACAATCAATTAGTGCAACATTACTGGTTAATGTAAGAGTTACAGGAAAGCAGTGGTAAGGAAAAATAAATGCAAGCAGGAAATACACAATTATTGAAAGTCTCAAACTTGCTAATGGCTATTTCTAATTAAATATAAATGGATGAGAAACGTCTGACTCTAATCCTCTTGTCAGATCACCACAGGGTAACAAAATGATAGATCACTTCACGCAGGCAGGCAGTTTTTCATGTAATAAAGAAGCCAGATGATCAATTAAATTATTTGGATTCTGCTGAAGGAAAAGAAGCAAAGTGAGTTTGAGGGGCAAAGTCAAGAGATATGAACCTAAACCCTGGTGACAGTTTATACACTTGCAGACAAATCAGGGCTTCAGGAGCTGTGCAAAGAGCCACGTCAAAAAACCAGCATCATGCTAAGAAGGTGAAGGCTTTCTGTCCATCAAGCAGAGCCATTAATATAATGGATTATACTGTGGATTAGTACAACAGATTATGCTGTTTGCATCAAGACGTTTTGGTAGATTTGTATTTCAAAACACACAAATGAATTTCTTGTTCCTGCTAGTCAAGGAGTGATCCACAAGGTGCAGAAATTTGCCATGTGTAGTCAGAACTTCTTTAAAACAGGATGTGTTGGTCAGCAAGGACCGAGCTCTATCCAGAACAGAATAGTATGTAGAGAAAGATAGTTCAGGAACACACGTCAAACAAATATGACAAGGTGAGCACAAATATTTTGCCACACTACATCAAATTTGAAACTGAATAAGTAAACTTGTTATCTCATGGAAACAGACTGTAGAGAAATGTCTTGTAGTTCACCGTTCTTGCAAATGAAAGCAATATTAAAAACCCATCAAATTTAAAGCTTTTATAAAATCTAGTAAGAGACAGTCATTTCCAATCTGGTCAGGGTCAGCCTGGTCACATTACTTCTTACTCAACATGAAAGCTTTAGCCATTTCTGTGGCTTCTCACATTTCTACATATTTCTCTATTAAGAAAAAAAAATTATCCTCATACATATTTTGGATTTATGCCTTTCATTCCAGCTTTACCATTTTCTTATCTGGTCCCAGCTGCCTTATTACATTTTCACGTTACTTTTGCCATCCAGCAGTCAGTGGTGATTACCCCTTGTAAAGTTAACTTTAATGCTAGAAGGGAAAAATTTCTTCTTCTTTAGCTTTTGCTGAAGACCCCAACATGGACTTTCAAAGAAACTGTCTTCACCAAGACCACTACAAACAGGAATTTCACAGTAAAGGCACACAGTGCAAATACCCTCATGAGGTCCCCAGCTTCCAGTAGGATTCCACTGACCATGGAGCTGCAATGGTGTCAAACCATCAGCTTATGGAACATCTCCCTTATCTGGCAACCCAACGCACCAACACAGCATCACAAGTCACGCTTGGAGGCCAGGACTGGAAAAGAAAAGTCTCCAAGTGGCTGCGTCTGACTCCAGCACTTGCTCCAATGTGGGTACCGCATGCCCTGACGCCCTGCCTTTCCCAAATGTAGTGTTTTAGATCCTCTTGAAAACCACATGTGTGATTGTTGCGAGCACATCCGGACGGATTAGTGTGGGAATTACAGGCAGGATAAGCCTTCCTGTACAATCAGATCTTTGTGTGATTAAGAAGCTCCTGAGCTGCAGTAAGGGGCAGTATAAGGGTTTATAATCAATCCACTTTGGGGCTAAGAAGTGATAAATGATGTCAGTCTGTTCTGGATTGCATTGGAATAGGGTATGAATGTTTATTTACATCGTGCAATCTACAAGCAGGTGTGGTCACTGTGCAGTTTGTACATCCCCCCCTCAGGTATAGTGGAAGAAACCACTCTCACCTCCAAACTTCTTGAGGCACAGGCACTTCCAAGACCCTTCTACAACTCAAAAGGTGACTCACAGCATCAGAAATTCTGCAGAAAACATTCTTGTACTCTTTGCATTGCACCCTTTGTGAAATCAGTCACTTTTTACTCACACATGTTTTTCTCACATGCACTGTAAGTCCATCCCCTTGCTCACAGCTTTCTGTAGCGCATTCCCAGCTCAAGGAGGAGAGCTTATTTTTTCATGATTGAGCTATAACTTTTGCAGGCATGAAGCACCCACAAGCACAGGGTAGAAGGTGAGCATTTATAGCTGGTAAATGAGATTCAAATGCTAGACCTTTCTTAGTCACTGTGAATCACTTATGCTTCTCTCACTCCCAGTTAGCTAAATCTGGGATTTTTCTGGTATGATAAAAATCAAAATTAGTATATCCTGCTCCTGTATTATAACGTGTTCCCAGCAGCTGTGTGACAGAGCTGATATCCCATGTGAATCTGAAAAATATTGCAGTCATCTTTCAAGAGTTAGCACATACCAGCTAATTACAGCCCCTGAGGAGGAAAAACACCGTCTCATATAGGTTTGAAATTATATGACTACAAGTAAAACATTGAAGTGATAGCAGCAGGCTGCAGTTTTCACAGCATATCTATGGAGTTAACACTCAAACTCCTGTTTTCTGCAGAAAAATATCAGGGTTACCTTTCTCCTTAGCAGCCCATGGCAGGTGATGGTTGCTCTTGACCCCTTCTGGAGACCAAAGGAGCCAAAGCTCTTCCCATGGAGCACTCAGCTCTACACAGGGTCACATTCCTCAATGTGAGATATTTCCAAGTTCCCCACAGGCTCCTTGCACATTTGCTGTGTTATTTACCCGCCTCTGTCGAAGTAATAAATCTTTTGGGGCAGGAGCTGCCTCTCACTGAGGTATAGCACAGAATTTTTGCTTCCAATCTCGGTGGAGGCTTTTAGCTGCTCCTGTAAGATAAATGATAACAGATAACTACAAATAGATGCTCTGAGGTCTCAGGAATGATCACCTGTCTACGAGATTAGTGTTTCAGATGTCTCAGGGAAAGTTTATTTGGTTTTTGTTTATTTATGAAGCGAAAATACCTGTGCCCAAAGGTAAGCAATCAAAAATGACTAGTTTTCATTTGAAGGAGCAGATGTTTAAAACCCATTTTAACCCCAGCTTTTGTTGTTGGCTACATTTTGCAGACTCTCTCAGGGAAACATTTTTTTTGGAGGGGTTGTTCATGTTACAGATAATTAGACATAGTAGCAGGCAAACCCAGGGAATTGGGAAAGTTTATAGAGAATCCCTCCAAAACGATTCTGCTGCAAGTCAGACAGAAAACACCTTTCACTTGTTCTCTCTGACCCACTGACTCAGAAAATACACTGAGCAATTTAAAAGGTAGCTGATGGGTACAGATAAGCAGTGCACTTGATGCTGCAAAGAGCAAATGTGGAAAATTTAGTGTAGGATCACAAAAAGCATCCTTCGTTTCACTTTAATGGTTTCTAACTGATAAGCCTCTTGCAAAATACACTTTAAAAAGTCTTTCTGTGAGTTCAGGGCTCACAAATGATACAGGTTTATCAGCCCTGAGACAAGAGATGCACAAAGCACATACTGGGAAAACAGAAACCTGAGTAAACCTCACGCTGCCTGTTTCCCAGCAGCTCCTCCTCTGCCAACCGCCTCACAAAACATTAACCTCGGGGCTCACCCAGCCTTTCATTTCTCAAACCGTGAGCGAAGGAGAAGCCTTAGAGTCTGAGCAACCAAAAAGCAGAATGTGAAGAGGGACCAGATGGGAGGTCCTGTCCCCTCATTAGCATCTCTTCACAACAGGTACCCTTAAGGATACCCCTTGGTCCATGAAGTGCTCTTTGGAGAGGCAGTTCTGTCTCACACACACCCACTTCCCAAAGTCATCCAAATTTGGGCAGGAGTTTTGCACATCTGTTAAGCTTGCAAATGGGAAGCTGGGTAGAAAAACTACTTATTTTGCAGGTTGTATTGTGTTTTCATGCTTTGTTTATGGGATTAGTTTAGTAAGGGTGAATAAATGCTGCTGTGAGCTACTTTAACGTGAGAAAAAATGATTTGTCACTGGACAATGGATACAAACAATGTATTTTCCAAGTTCCTTTCCGCAGGTTGTTTTCCACAAACTTGTTTTTGTTTCTGTCAGGGGGATGTAGTACACACAAAGCTCTTGACAATAATGCAAAGGGCAGAGGCATCCTGGCTTTGAAGGAGTAGAGGAGAATAATATCAGCAGGGGAGAAAAAGTTGTGTAGCAAGAGAGTTGTGTTTGGGTGTTACCTCTTGATCTCAGGAAGCTGAGCTGATGAGAAGACTGTGAATACACACAGGGTAACCACTGGAGGCAGAAATCTGGTATTACTGCCCGGTTGCATCACTCCCAGCTCTCAGAAACAGGAATCTCAAAAGATTTAGCATGGTTTTGCACTGCATCCCTCTGCACATTGGCAGTCGGGAGTGTATTTTGGTAACACTAATCAATCTCAGAACCAGCTTTTGTCCCCTCAGATGATAAAGCCCTTCGAAAGTGCGACTGAAACCGATTGATGTCAGATTTCACGAGAGGTGGCCCGAGGCACAGATCTGCACGTGAATAACAATTGCTCCCCAGCACACAGCAATGGGCTTTGGATATTTTTTTTCATTAAAGACAAAGTTCTGGGGTGGGTCAAGCAAGTGACAGGGCAGGAAGGAGAATCAGCAGTGGCCACCTGCAGTAAAGGGTGGCTGTACTCCCTCCTCCTCCACAGTCCTGCCACGGAAAGCAGGGGGACAGTTACTTGCTCTGCTGTTCATTTCAGAGACTCTTAAAATACACATTATTTTTGTCAATAATCATAAAAGAGGAAGTGACCAGTGAAATCGTGTTTTGTTTCGAAAGAAACGTAAATTCTCCCACTTCAAGGCAGAACCAAATTCTTGCCACCAGAAGTTAGTAGGAGACTTTTCTTGGAGGAGAAATATTTGCATAAATGTAGAGTTTCGGTCTGCCCACCTCCAGAATTGGGAGTAATAACTTGAAAGTAGGTAAAATGTATCAAACCAATGGTCTTCAGAGGTCAGGATTCTCCAAGTGTGACTATCGGTGTAGGCTGTTCTGTATCCTCTTAATTATTGTTATTTGTTGTCCTCTGATATCAGTTGGTTTTCTCCCTATTTTTTTTTCCATTTTTATCTTTTGTGCTTTCCCACCCTGGGAGACTTCATTGTTTCCTTAGGTTCGTACCTGCCCACACAAGGAGGATCAAGCAGGGAACAGAGGGAAGAGCACAGGAACAGAGAGAGAGTCAGATTTTTCTGCAGGGAGTGGAGTTTCATCCTCCCCCTGTTGTTTGCAGCATCTGGGTTTACTCTCCCTTAAGCTGCAAAGCAGAGGCTTTGCTGCTCTGCATCAAACCAAGTGTGAATACAGACTGCAAACCATGACCTGAATCTATAATGAATGACTTCTGAAACTGTTCAGAGACGGTCCATGAATATTTTAGGTAGAAATAGGTAATAACTCAGCCTTACAAATGCAATATACATGGAGTTGCCAATGAACAGGTGTAGAATGGTAAATTGGCACAGCAGTTGTCTCTGTGTTCCCACAGAATGCCTAAACTTCTCTGTAATTTCAAATACACGGAAAAATAAAGCGTCTTTACTCTGGTAAAGCAGTTTTGACTCTACTCCCACTCATGTCAGTGGGGCTGGGGAATGTTCAGGAAATCAGGTCTCCCATGGGCTCTTGCATTTGAAATTTTTTCTCAGTGTCCATAAACAGAAAACTTCATCTTAATGTACACAAGTTATGCTTTCTCTTGTTTCTGTTTGGATGTCATCAAAGGCAAGATTTGCTTTATCAGTACAAAGCAGAACCAGATGAGCAATTGCAAACTATATAAATTGTTTCTAGAACTTAGAATAGGTGCAATATTTATTTCTTACATAGTATCACTGGTGGAGGTATCTGATAGCCTTTTGTGACTCCTGTTATTGAGAAATACAGGTAACAAAACTTCACTGAATTTTCAGTCCTTCATTATAAAAGTGTCTGAGAAACCAAGCAGGATGTGCATCCTATATTTCCATTCAAGAAGTCCTGTATATTCTACTTTGGACAAGCCAGGGAAAAGACTACACTAGAGCTAAGGGGCTGATGACCACAAGAAGTTATTAAACACAATCTCTTCAATTAAGAATAAAAGAGATAAGTTGTGTCCCTAATGCAGAAGACTCCCTAAAAAATTAACTAGGATGAAGCTCTGACTTTTATACATTCTCTCTCTTTGGATTTGGGTGATTATGTTGCCAATGCCTTACAAAAAATACTTTTATGTGGCACTTTATCCTTACCCGTTGCTGCTGGATACTTTATCCTTCTCGCTAAACACCTATAGACTACAGAGCTTTAATTACTTACCATCACTTCGGATCTTAAGTTGAATACAACCCTGAAAATTTCCCTGTGGGCACTCCATGCATTACTGTAACACTGCTCTGCATCACATTGGGAAGGTTTGGTTTTTCCGGTTAGGTGTCATTTTTTCCAATATTTTATACACTCAGTGTAGCAGCTCCAAGTATCCAAACACAAGAGGTGTCCCTCTTTGGTACCTGACAGACCAGTGGTGGCAAAGAGCAGCAATGCAGAAGAAAATGGGCACCAGGTAGTCTTAAGTGTATCATCTTAAGTGCTACCCCTTTGTCCCCTGACTTCCAGGAGCCAGGTGCCTGCCTCCACCATGGCACCTTCGAACGCCTCCCCAAAGCAATTTCTCAGAAGCCTGCAGTTACCCAGCACCAGTGCCCCCCTCTTCTCAACGCTGAGATGGTGAAGTGCATTATTTATGCATTCAAATGGCACATTCTCCTTCCAAAATAATCACTGGATAATTCAGATAATGCCCTTGATTGTGCGCTATGGCCTAAGTAACACTAAGGTAGTAAATAACTCTTGGCTTTCAGCCATTTGATCAATAGTCAGAGCAGACTGAAGACTTACCAGCAAGGCATTCAAGAATAATTACACTTTTCAAATAAACAAAAAACTTTGCAGTAATACTAATTTTCCTTTAATATAGCTTTTTTAGATCAAATATAATAAAACCGTGTTTCCCCCCTTTTTTTTGCAATAACATACAAAGCAATTACGACGATATTTTCCACAATATTTTCTCCTCATCAAGCCCTTTCTATTATCGATCCCCTTGTGTAAGTAGATGACTGTCAGGTTGCCGTAGGGAGTTATTACCTGTGTGCAGGCAATAGCTCTGGTGTTCATGCCACTGCAGCTTTGGGAAGGTTGCAGAAGGAATTTAAAGGAAGTCTCCAGATTCCAGAGAATACGCTTTATGATGTGAAACAGGGGAAACAGAATCAATTTAGCATCTAAGACAGAGAGTTAAGACCGTGATAAACTTACTGGATGTGTTCCACAGTGCCGTTGTGGAAGGAAGTAAACTCAAGTTATTTTAGCACCACAGTAACTCTACAGCCACAGTGACATGTTGTTTGGCATGTTAATTAACTCCGAGTTAATTAACTCAAGAGTTAACACAACATTCAGAGGAAATTTTGCAGAGAGCACCGAGCCCTGGTTTTGCTAAACTGAAGGAACAGAGAACTCTGTGTTGGGAAGTTTGAAGTCTTTTGCTGCACTGGAAAGGATTTTTTTTCCTCTTGAATTTCATGGCTAATTTGGAGGGATTCCACTTTTGGTAAACATATGAAAAACGTCCTTCCGCCCCGCACTGAAAAATAAAATGTCAAATGCAGCCCTAAATACACCTTTCAGGACCAGACCCAAGGGCAGGAACTGCCCCACTGAGGTGTCATATTTGTGACAAAAAGGATCAACAGCTGCACATCAACAGCACAGCCAGGACTGAGCACTGTGTGAGGGCAAGGACAGCAGCTCAGACACCTGTGACTACACGTGGATACACCTCTACGGGCTCACCAGCTCTGGCACCACTGGAATATGACAAATCACTGCCTCTCAGTACAGGCTTTGCTGCTGCTTAATAGCAAACTCTCACCTCTTGGTAAATCCTGCGCAGTCTCTCATTAGCAGCATTACAAAGATCTTTTCCCTTAAGCATCCAGCGTTTTTACTGGCGGGGCTGAGCCTCCAAACAAAAGCAGATGCATCTCCCACGACGTTTTCAATACCTCAAGGCATTTAACAGCTTCTGTTTTATCACTCCTGAGCAGAGCTGAGTTTGCATCTGTTGCTGTTTGCCTGTGTGGGCTTTATTTCCCCGTCTGTAAAACATGATTACAGCACTTCTTTGCATCACAACGATGTTACTCGATTAGATTTCAACCCAGTGAGCAGCCTACAATTAAACATTGTGGGAGAGATCCCCTAGTCAAAATGGTGATTTAAGCATGGGAAGATTCAATGACCAAAAGAACTCCCAGGATATTGTTCTATACGTGACACTCCTGTGGGGACAGAAGCTCCCTTTTTCCTCTCTTTAATATCTGAAGATGTTAAATAAGAAAGAATCAGAAGGGAGCAGCTAGCAAAAGGGAAATGGAACTATACAAAAATCAAAATATGTGAATGGAGAGTAATTTCCTGAATTTAGCAATCTACACATACAAAAGGAAATGATTCCTTGAGAACAAAAGCTTGATTGGAGATAAAGTGATTTAGTGAAGTAACAGCAGTAGCAGACATCTGTCTAGGTTAGGAACCCAACTGAAGTATTGTGGATCAAGTAAATGACTGATATTTTTCAGCACCATTTTCTGACCAGACCAGGAAGATGAAAAAAAGAGATCAGAATAAATACAAAAATCTGTAGCAAAGTGTTTCTGTAGGTTCCTAAACTATTAATCAGTGAAGTGTTGCCTTTTCTCTTACTGATCTATCAAGAAAAAAAACTACTTAAAATATCTAAAATAACTACTTGTACGTATTGAGAGTAATGATACTGAAAAATACCATAAATCTTCCTGGCTGATTAATGTGATCTTTTAAAAACCATAATGAACATTAATTATGTGCAAATGGCAACTACAAAGTCCTAAAGCAGGACTGGGAGCTCGGTGATGAGCGCTGTTACTCCGGTTCCCTTCACCTCATTGTAGTGAACCTGAGAACACTCCTAAATAAATAATACAATGATTGATACACACTGAGTCCTTCTTGAGCTGGGTAAAGGTGGTGAGAAGAGTGCACTCCTTGCATTGCACGAGACTGACTGAAGACAGTACAAACCCAGCCCGTCAAGCAGAGGGCTCTGCTGCAAGACACTACAAGAAACAGCAACAGCAGCTCGCTTTCCTGCCCTTCCTTTGCACTGGTTCTCATCTCCTCCATCATAAGCTCACCTGCTCCCTCGTTTTTCACCTTTGTTTTAACAAAAAAAAAAAAAAAATCAAGTTGAATTATGGTGCTTGCGTTTTCTTGATTGTGCCATTGAGATTTCCCAGCAGGAGGAACTGCAAAAGTTCAGACAAGCATAACCTTGAGACTCCTTGAACATGTGAGATGTTTCCCTCCTAACTACATAGTAACTACATAGCCTTGGGTAGCTCAGACTGATGTAGCAGAACTAGAATCTGGCATTCCAACCTTTCTGAAATGCATTTGGATAGTACTTCTTCGCATGAGAGGTCAGGTGTTCTGTGGTGTTTCTTTTGGAGGAATTTTGTATTTGCTCTGGTTTCCAGAAGGTCAGAACGCACCAAGGATACCTCTTTCAAAATGCTGCAGAGCAACGCTAAATAGGCTGTTTCTGAAATAAATAAATAAATAAATCTAAATTGTATTTTCCCGTCTCATAAGGGTTTAGGCTTTTAAATTAATTTTCAGATTGCTAAATGAAGGTTCCTAAATGAGCAACCACCATTTCCCAATGTCTTTTCTAGACAGCAGACAGGGCTGCAAAAAAGCAATTACTGAGGTAAGACATTGGAGACTTCTTCTCTAGTGGGGTATGTCCCAGTATAATCGTAAAAGAGCATGGTTGTGAATAATAAAAGTGGCTCCATGTGGTTTTATATGGACTGGGATCTCCCAGGAGCATCTTTCAGTCTACTTACATGGGATTACACCAGCTAAAATGTAACCCCAGCCACTCTGCACTGGGCAGACTGAAGTAATTTGGAAAATCCAAGCTTGGTGGCCAATACCTCCAGGGGCTGTCAGACAATGGAATTACACTCTCACACGTCCCTTGAGCTGTGGAGTCTATCCTATTTGTGCTCTTCAGCTTCAGAAAATGTCATCTGAGTCATGTCCTCTAGGAATGAAAAGCTGAATGCCACTTGCAACCTACTGCTGCCTCAAGAAGCAAAGGATGGCCATTTGGCTCACTTCCCTGCCTCCAGCTGCAGCCAAAATCAGATGCCTTGGGAGAAGGAGGTGGTCACAGCAAGCAAATAGGAATTATCATCTCCCAAGAGATGATATGCAACAGACTCTGCAAGACGCTGGTCACGGCAGTGGGCTTGGGACCCCGAACAGACGAAGAGGTGCCCTTGTTCACAGGTAAATCCAAGCAGTTTTCAGGTGTTTCCTTAAATATTATTAGTTCTGCTCTGATAATGGAATGTTTCCTGCTAAGAGGCACAGGGAACCTGCACAGGCGGGGGCTCTGTTGGCTACATCTCCTGTCACTGCATTGTGCTGCCACTGCTCTGCAGACCCTCTCACTGAACTCACTCAAAAACTACCCACGTCCTCCTGCCTTGCAACCTGACGTACCCAGCCTTGAGAGCCTCATCTCTTACAGGAAGCCAGGGCAAAGCATGGCAATTCACTGGCCAAACATGTCATTCACATTCATAAAACCCCAAACAACTCGGCTTTGTTGCTTTTTGGGGATCTGCTCTGTCTGCTGGAGGCTGTGACCGCAAATTGTCGGAGTGCTCCTGGGGGGAAAAATAACCAACTGTCCTGTTTTCTGTGCCTTTCTCACATCTGTTTTCCAAGGAAAGACAGACACCAGGCCTTCTGTGGCTGAGATTTGCTCTAAGCTATAACAACGTGCAGTCGAGGTGCCAACTTCAATCATGTTTCAAGGCGGTTGGACTTCTTCAGCTTCTCACACTGCTGCTCTGGAAATCTGAACACTTCTGAGGATAGCTGTGAAATTTCAACTGATTTACACAGATGCAGCCTTGGAGTTCTTCACAGATAAACAGGACTTACTGCAGCAAAATCCAGTAGCTATCTCATTAGTAAATGGACATTTGTATTGTTTGCAGCAGAATTTGGATGAAGCCTCTGAATTGTCTCTGAGTGGTCCAATTTGGGATGGTGGACACATCCCCACACGGCAAAAAAGCAGCGTAAGAAAGGGGTATGCAGAAGGCAGATGTGTGGAATCAGACTGTGTCCTATTTCCAAGGTCTTGTGCTATTTCACTGGCACAAAGTCTGCTGCTTACACTTTGCCTGTTGTCATGCAGAAGCGCCAAGCATTTATTAGAACAAGTTATTGGAAATAATAGGAAGCCAAACAGGAAATCAATAAAGACTCATTTATGCGAGAAAATATTTATCCCTACTTCTGACAAATAGCCAGGCAAAGTTAAAGGATCTCCCTATTAAATGAATATTCAAGGGACTGAAAAATAAATTTCAGTGAATTACAGCAGGTTCACCTAAAAGGATGCTAAATGTAGTTTCATTGTTTTATTCCTACTGGGCATGGAAAAAGTCTGTACACAATGAAATTACTGGATGAAGCTACAACATGCATATGACTTCAGCTTATTAACTTGCCTTTCTATGAGTTTGCCCAATTTATTTAAAACAGATTAGTCACTGTAGAGTTCCTCCTTATTTAGAATAAAAGGGTTCAATTTCTAGTAATTTTTATTTCTTCATTTCTCCTATTTGCCTTGTTAAAAGATCTCGGTTGTTCTTAGCCATACCGCACTGATGTCATGGCAAATATCTATCGGGCAATCTCTTTTTCTCAGCACTGTTTAGCCCACAAGATTAATAAAGGCAGACCACATGGACATCCTCCACCCACTTCATGGCACTCTAAAAAAACCTCCTACCACAAGACAACCTCCCATTATTTCCTTTTCTTCCCCTGCTATCACTTTTTCTCCATTTCTTAGCAGCATCCATCATCATCTTAATGGAACTCTCTGCTCAGTTCGCATGTGTTGGTTTTTTCCCTATGTTTTTCCTATGACTTCCTGTGGTGGGGTCAAAACCAATGCTTTGGGCATTTTAAGGTCACCAGGGTTGCTTTAAGGTGTGTATTAACTCTCAGGATATCAAAGCACAAAACCAGAAACACGGTGTCTGCAACAAACTCTTGAAGGGAGAGAAGAATAATTACCTGATGTAACAGCTTCAGAGGACGAAGCTGCATTTTTGCTCCATAAATACAGGTCCATGATTTAGTCTTTCCTAAATGTTGGATATAAGCTGTCAGCAGAGGGATGGCTCTAGGGAATAATTAGCTCTATGTGACAAGCAGGCTGCAAGGTGGCTGCACTGGTCAGCACTCACTGCTTGTGGCAAAGTGTCATGCACATATACATGAGATTCACCCAAAACTGGCTCTCCTGATCCCACAGCTAGCTGGAAGATATGGAATATCCTTGAATAAGCCTCCATTTGCACAAACACAAACTCTTATATCCACCCACGCATAGGAGCTTTGGAGTTAAGACCACCCAGATGTTCACGGCTTTCCAGAGACAAGGAATGCAGCCAGTTTTAGGATTGCACATGAACTCTCATTTAGAGAAATGTTGATCCTTTCACACTTCTCTAACTTGGACAGTCACCAACATGCGCTGTATCGAAAGAGCCTCAAAAGAGTGTTTGTAACCTGGTTTACTTTCCATGCAGAGAGATTTGCTTATCATCTGCAGCAACTAATTTTACTTAAATAGACAGATAATACAGAGAAGCACTTTGAACTCATGATTTCATTGCTCCTGCACTCTCCCTTATGCAGTGAGGCCTGAATTTCCCTGTATGGGTGGTATGGGAGGCAATTTTTCTTTGCACATATTTGAAGAAAAAACTCAAATCTTTGAAGGTCTGGACCGCAATTAAAAAGCCAGCCTTGGTCAAGAGTCATCATACAGTTGTTACATTTGTCCTAGGTTGGTGGTTTGGGGTTTATTTTAAATATGGCTTCATTTTCAGCATGCAGGTGTCTCAACTACACTTCATCCTTTTTTCAGTTTTTCTAATTTTGCATCTCACTCCTCACCCTGTGCACTCCTCCTCGTTTCAGGGAGGATCTTACCTGGCTTCTCTATGCCCTCTCTCCAGACACAGTAATTATCGGCCCTGAGAAGTCAAGAGGGCAAATCCTCACAGAATCCATAAGGATGAAGAATGAGCCAACAAAAATACTGTGTAACAGTCTTCTAGAAATAATAATTAAACTTCCCCCGAGTCATAAAGTTTGGGAGCTGAAAGTTTCTCCTGTTCTCTTTAGATAAAAAATTAGTCTCTGTTACAGGTTTCTAAAGAAACCGACAAATATACGAAAGATTTCTGCTGAAGGGATTTGGGCTGGCAATGCAGCTCATTGCTTATTGTTTTCTCTTCTCATTTCATACCCAGACAAGATGACCAAAATGTAAAACCCTCACCTGAATTGTCTCAAGCACATGGCATTAGCAGACCTTCAACAGAAGCTGTCCAGGCAGATACTGAGTGTTTTTGGAAAATCCCATTTTCCTGATGCACGAGGAAGTTTCACATTAATGGAGATTGCAGCAGCTTAATAGAACTAAGTGCTACATCTGTGATAACCATAACATAACCAATGAGTGGCTAAAATGCCTCTTTGCTCCTAATCTCTGACCTACTATTTGGGC
Source organism: Sclerurus mexicanus (assembly GCA_013396755.1). NCBI lineage: Eukaryota > Metazoa > Chordata > Aves > Passeriformes > Furnariidae > Sclerurus > Sclerurus mexicanus. The sequence goes on from VWZF01003406.1 coordinate 168,099, forward strand.
TCCAATCAGTCTCAGGGAATTTCTCCCCCCCCCCTAAATAAATGGGAAAAACATTTTTCTTTTGCAGAGTCTTATTTTACAATGGTAACAAATTTGCTCTGCTCTTTTGATCCCACTTGGGAGTTTTGTGCTGATTTCAAATGATGAAATCCTTCCTTTGCATCTCTCAGCCACTGGAAGAGAAGTCACACGATGCTGATACCTTTTAGGTGTTGCCATCACCTGCCCAGTTGCCTCCCAGGGAAAAACCAAATCAGTGGGAGTATTGGAAGCACAGGACAGAATAGTGCACTAAGAGCTCCAGCTGGCTGTTAGTCCCTGCTTCAGGCCATCTTTTTGTCTGAAGGCAAATAAGAAGTTATAAGGAAGCGATGGTTTTAAGAAGCTCACTGCAGACCCCAAGAGCAGAAGGATGTTTAGAGAATAAATTACATTATCGATAAGCGAAGTGTTTTGTTTTCCATCTTACACTTAGTTTTACAGAACTTTCAGACAAGCAACTCATACTTTATATATCAATATTACAAATTGCACAGAAATACACTATCAACGCTGACTTTTGCTGGAACATGTTCAGCAGCGAGGCCACTGAGCATCACTGCAGCGCACAGATTTGTCCAACCACTGGCCTCAGCCACTTGAGAGCCTCCAGAACAGAAGCAGATCCTGAGGTCCATTCAAATAATGCAACTTTTAGCAAAAATAATTGCTTTAGATGCAAGGTTGGGGATGTGACCAATAATTCACTTGGAAAGGAGTAGAAATCTTATAAAACCCTTTCCTGGTTTGGCCTTGACAGATTGAAAACCAAGCCAGGAGAGGGGTTACCTTTTGCACATCACTGACTGCAAGAGTAACTCACAAGAACAGAAACAATCCAACCCTGTCAAGCTTCATAACAACTTTTTATTAAAATAGTATTTCTAAATAACGCATCTTATGAAACTACAGTCCTAGATTAATTAATTCTTAAATCTTTAATACAAAATAAACTTCTGCTTAATGGAACAAACTATATTACTTATATGTACAGACAGCACTTTTTTTTCCCCCAAATGAACTACAATTTAACTACAAAAATCTTGAAAACAGAGAAATGGCTTCGAATTAAACTATTCCAGGAGAAATGGACTTAATATATATTGTTATATATTACTACTATATTACTTTATACTAATATATTACTATATATATTATTATACTAATAAAAAATTTATATCCATTTATATTACTTTATATAAATGATATTGTTATAATATTTTGTATCAAATATATAAACCATATGTTATAATATATTATATTATATATATTATTATATTATATTGTTGCTAACATGTATTACTACTATATTACATTATTATTATATAATGACATATCAAGAGTGATCTACATGGTGGATTGCAACGCCATAATAAAAGGTTTTTTTCCAAAGTTTTGGTTTTATTTAACAATCCAGACAAGCTCTTTTCCTTGGAGATGCCTCCTTCTTGTCATCCTCATCATGAAAGCCAAATATTTCAAATAGGTCTCTCTGCCAGTTGGAAGAAGAGAAAAAAAGGAATTTCTCCCATTAAAATCCAATGCTGCACATCTGCTTTCCTCCTAAGTCTTAGGGGTGGCCAACAAATTTCTTGCTGTGCTTTTCTGTAGCTGCTCAGGAGCTCATGGGCTAAAGGTTCAAATGCTGCTTGGCCTCGTGAGGCACAACAGAGCCTGCACTTTCGTCTGCTTAAAACCACTTCTTAATTGCCCTGTGAGGGGACACTAACATAGATCCCAAAAAACATCATCTCATCTGTCTTATCACACAGAGCACCAGCAGGGCAGGGGAAACAGGCAAGGGGAGGCAACAGCTCTATTAGGCAGAGGAGGCGAGGTGAACCTGTGCCCACCAGTTACCAACAGATTCCAGTCCCACTTAAGCCTTTCTTAAACCTTCTCCCAAATTATTTGGGGGTTCTCTAGACAGGGATTTGGCTGAGTTAATCCCTAACTATGATATCCCACACACAGGCCATTGCTGACCCACATGGCTGCTCAGCTGTCCTACATGAGGGCAGCAGCTTCCATCCAAGCTCTCCCACCTTGACAGGTGACATCACTGTGGTCAGGGTCTTGCACGCTGGACAGGAGACATTAGAGCTTCTTGGTGATGTCAGAGCTGCCTTCTTTTCAACTTTACTGATCCGCAGGTTTTTAACTGCCTTTGAGAGTATTTCACACCTGACAAATGCCTTGCCAGGCAATACGGAGGGGACACTGCAAGAGACACAGGACAAGTGATTCGAGCTTTGCCTGATGTTTCAGACTCAGCCAGGGTCAGAAATGGCTTCCAGAACTTTAGAGGGGATTCAGCATGTTGGAGAAGGCAACCCAGTTCCATCCCCTGTTCCACCTTCACTGTGAGCTTCACCAACATCCCAGCTGGCAATGAGGCAGAGGGAATCCTAACTTGGAGGGACAGAGCAAGAGCCTGCTTTTCATAAACTGAAGGTTTTCTGAACACAACACTTAATCTACTGACCCATGTCAGCTCTACTACACTAGGCCACAAGAAAAGACAGATGGGGGTTTACTCCAATCCAAGAAGGTTTCCAGCAAGAATAAAACCCAACCCCAATCCCAGCCACCTTCTCCTGCTTCCCTCTGGGAAAGAAAAAACCAACGAGCAGTCCTGCAGAATGGCAGTCGCTGGCAGCCTCAGAAGACAGAAATTGGGCCATACCTGTTCAGTGTCTGGTTTTGCCAATGATTTTCTTGCTTGTATTTTGTCTTCAGTCCCTGGAATGTGCGAACATATTTGATCGATTCCAACTTAACAGAGAAGTTCTCGACTATATGTGCAATAAGGGACTGAATATCTTCCTGCATAAGAACAGAACAGGGTTTCACTCTGAAATGTTCACATTCAGAAGGTCAGAAAGCCTTTGAGTTTAGTTTGGAAAGCAACTAATCGTTTGTCCAGAGCGAAACCATTCTTGTCAAGCACAAATGGGAAGCAATGATTTATCCTTAAGAAAAAAAGCTGAGATCTAGAAAGAATTATTGAACTTCCCACAGAAATGGACAACAGACTCAGCAGTGCCCCACTTCTACTTGTGACCCTCCCAGTAAACCAGGATGTCTCCTGCCTGGGAGAGCTGCCTTTTGTCTCTCAACCTCAGAGGCCACGGATGTTTCAGTGCTGAAGCTGGACTTACCGCTCGGATGAATTCAAACAGCTCCACCACAGCAGAGCTGAGCAAGCTGCACCTTGTCCCGTTATCCAACAGGGCATTTACAACCGGCTCAAACAGGTTTCCCAGGATGATGTAACGGTTATAAAGGTTGTCTTTGAGGCCAATTATCCTCCTCATAAAACGAAGAGCAGCTGTGTGAAGAGAAACATTCAAGCATTTAATGACAACATGCCAGGGCTCCAGTCTCCTTGTGGAAGAACTCCAAAAGCTGGTGTTATCCCAAAGGGAAGATGAACTCCCAAAGCAAGAGCATTAAGAAGCACTTGGGGAAAGTGCAGAAGCAGCATTTGCTGACAGGTCACCTTTCTTTCTTCTTCTTGGACTTTCCTGGGTATATGAAGGTCATCGGGGCCCACTGATTTCTTTCTCAAGTCCAGCATGTGTGAAGTTAAACTGTTAGCTCCCTCTTCTGCTTTTCTCTGTTCCCCTCCCAGAACCAGCCCCAAGTCTTTAAACATCCTGGTTCCCAGAATTTCATTCCCTCTCCACAAGGAGCACTAGATTTAGGACATTATTAAAAAAGGACAAGACTTCAATGGAAATTAGGAAGACACCTGATCACAAAGGCTCCTTGCTGTCATGAAGACTTGAAAGGATCCCTGTGGACTTCAAGAGAGACAACAATTCTCCTCCCACCAGCAACTGCATCAAGTCTATGCTTACAGACAGCTGCTGCCTTTTTTTTCCAAATCACTTAGTGGTAGCCAGCAGAACACAGGAAATGAACAGGAATTCTGAGTTCAAGTGTACCCTGGTAACTGGTGCACCTTCCACACAGGACACACACAACCTTGAAGAAGGAAATCACAACAGCCTCATACTCACACAAGGCCAGAAATTTGTGTTTGGATTTCATCAACACCAGTACTCTTCTTAGCAGATTTTTGCTTACAACATACTTCTTCATGTGATACTTGTGCCGCTGCACACAAAAAGAAAGCAGCTCCAAAACTGAAGCAAGTATTTCTGCTGTTTGATAATTATCTACAAGAAAAATTAATATCTTAAGTTATACCCAAGAAATAAATAACATAGTGTCATTTAAGCTGAGCTCAGTTTTTATTAGTTTCTGACACGTTTTTGGCAGATTTTTGTTTCACTGGATTGCTTAAAGAAGGAGGACATTGGGTCAGAACAAAACAACAAACACATCTATGGCTTTTTTGCCTTTTTGCAGCAAATATTCTTTAAAATCAGACTAATAAAACTACTACACGACTCACAACAGACATCGAGGAAGGCACAGCATCAAGCTACATCAGCATTCACAGCTGCAAGAAAGGGCTATGCAAACTCCCACCTGCAGTTTGCAGCAAGAGTATTCCCACCTGGCAACAAGGGCCTGTTGCTGCTCCCTTCAAAGCATTTCAAGATGGAAGGGGGGAAATAAATTAAAATCGTCATTACCTATTTCACATGGTGCTGCTGATGTAGCAGCCAGAAGCGGCGCAGTGAGGACACAAACGCAGCGGTCGTAGAAGAAATTGAGAAATTCACATATTTCTAATTTCTGAAACAACAAAAGCTTCATTAAACGCCGGCATTCGCACGCAACCTTTTAAATAAGAAAAAGCAGTAACAGAAGAAACAGCCTATGAAGAATTCTACTGACTCCTTCAGGTCTGCCTGTGTCTTTTTGGTGGGGCCTGCAGCACTGTCTTCACTTGACTAAGACTGAATTCTCTATTTTGGGAAAAAACTGTGAGACATCCAACCAACCTAGCTATCACCAAAAGAATTCCCAGCATGGATGCAAATATTTACTGGAAAATCATCAGTGACTCGAAGTGCTTGACAAAGTGACCTTAAACCACTCTGAAATGCAGTTACTTTTGCCCAGAAAAACCTGGGAACCTTTTTACAGGTGTTTTGGTACAATACAATGTGTTAAACCGTGGATTTGGTTTCACAAGGACTCTACTAACCCTAACCCTAACCTTTCATTAGCAAAATTAGCTCATATTTTACTTATTTAAAGTCACTATCAAACCACCCTCCACTCAGTTAAAAAAACTTAACATTTTTTATCCTCTGCCCACAATAACAGCAACAGAGACTATCCGACTTTTCACTCTGTTGAGACAGTAATGTCTTCTGCCCTTCATGTTCTCTTACAGTAGCTTTGCGCTGCATGTTCTTTGGATCAAGCAGAGTATACAAAATCTCCATTAGCTGATTATCTCCTCCAAGTCCAGGGTCAGGATTGTAGATCACCTGCTCAATAGTCACAATGAGAAGTTGGGTATCCTGCAAAAACCAAACAAAATAAATAAAATAAACAAAATTACTTCCTGGAATCGAATGAGTTCCTCAGTTTCTGCAATTTTTTAAATAAAAATTTAAACAAAACAGAGAAACTGAGACTTTGCTTGGCTGATTATTTTCCTGTTTGCCCTAAAAGTAGTATACCCAACAATGTCCAAACCACTTTTACTTACCTTGTCACTCTGATGGGCCTCTTTCTTTACAAATTCTTGGACCATGGATGGACTAAAGTGTACTAGATAAGACAATATATCTGTCGCAGCAGATCTAATTTGCAGATTTTTCATTCCCTAATAAAGAAAGAGATTAATTTGTTAGAGTATATCAAGTTCGGCATTTATTATCAAGTGAGGCTGCAAAGAAGAGGCAGTTAAAAGTCTGGGGAATGTTTCATTACAAAAGTTTCTATGAGAAACATAGCAGAGAGGTTACAGAAAAATGACAAGAAACCAACCAAACCTTTTCCCACTATTTCCCACCTTCAGAAAGGACGCGAGGCTTTCTGTCAACATGAGAGACCTAATTTAGGCCAGAAACATTCACATCATCCTACTTGCTAGAATATCTAAGACACTGTTATTCTCTACCTGTTATCCACAATTTATTCATTTCATACCAAAAAGACCAGCTGTACAAATCAAGGTGTACAACAATTTCTGTGCTCATTTGCAGGCAACAAGAATACAGAAGTGATTTTGTCTGATAAAAAAAAAACAAAACCAAATCGAGCTGCTGCATGAAAGAGTCCCTTTCAATGTTCACACTGTCTTGCCACGAGGACTGCACTGCCCACAGCCTTCCTATATCATGCAAAGTAAAAATAATACGAGCAATCAAGCCAGGTGACTCCAGAGTAGAACTGTGGGCAGCTTTTGGATTCTGAACATTACAGGAAACTTCCACTCTCAGCAGAGCAAAGCTCTCCAATCAGACTCACGCAAAGGTGCTCAGCAGATCCAAAAAAACCCCTGGCTAAATGGCTGTGAGCTTTCCCAGCTTTATTAAAATCAGCTGTAAGTTTTCACTTACCATTAACATTTCAAGAGTTGGGAGCATTCCCAGCTTTGCCAGAGTGTTGAGGAATTCATCTCTCTTCGTACGTAACGCGAGAGAAAAGGTGCAGAATTCCCTGAAAAACTTCATCTGGTGCATAGGGAAAAAAACAATGTCAGGTTTATTTGAGTCAGAAAACTCTCTGAAAGGAGGGAACAGTTACAATTTGTATCAGAGGGTGGGTGTAATGGCTGATTCTCCAGAAACACCTCAAAGACTGCAGAACTAGCAGAAGTTTCACTCTCTCTACTTCATCTCTCTCATTTAAAGCATTTGAGGAGCCACCAAGACCATCGACTTACCAACTCATATCGTTGCTCATTAGATGTAGCTTCATCTTTTAACTGTGCAAAAATTTCAGACAAAAATGTCTCATCTTTCTGCAGAACAGACAAAAAGAACACAACTTACACAGTGCCTCTGGAAAGTGAAAACATGGATCTTTCTAGGATCCCACACTACACAAAGTCAAACTCTCCACACCGCCATCATTTTTGTCATGAAGAATTCAAATGCCGCAGTACACATCCAGCAGGATCATTTCCAGTGTATTGTCTCAGCACTGCCCCTGTGCAAAAGAAGGGGCTCTGGGAGACCAGAACCACAGGTGAAACCGAGCACTGATCCCTAAATTCCTCTCTACAGAGTGTGGCATTGCCTTCCTTCTCTGCTGTGCCACCCCAGTGGCAATCAAAGAGAACGACTTTAAACTCTTTGCAAGCCATTAAAAAGTATTAAAATACTCACTTGAAAGCTACCGTTTTGAAAATACAGAATCCAAGGGACCGGAAAGAAGGGGAAGCAGCCAAAACATTGTGCAAATGAAAGGACCTGTGATTAACTTACACGGTATTCACCAGCTTTAATCCATTTCCAAACGACAGCCAGAGGGATCTATACAGATTCCATCTAGGTCACTCTAAAACCCACTTACCTGCAACACACTTAAGATCTCCTCTTTGCTGCATCTGATGAATGAAGTGAGGGTAGAAAGAAAACCCTCTTCAAAGTCAGATGGATTTGGTAAGATGATGGCATGAATGTACTGTACTATGGACATCTGGTGGATTTTGTGCCTCAGTTCGGGGTCTCTTATAGGAATAAGCTCCTGGAGCTTTGCTATTTCCATCAAGAACTCCCTGTGCCTTTCTGGCTGAGCCAAACAAGGGTCATATTCAAGGCACCCAACAACATCCAGAATATATTCGTCAGAAAACAACACCTCAAACAGAATGGCTTCGTCCAGGTACAAAATTCCTCTCACAATGTCAAACAAAAGGTGCAAGCCTTTGATATTCTTGAAATTCTCACAGATTTGGAAAAGCTGTAGCAGTTTTGGGATATAGCCTTTCTGTCTCAAGACCAGTGCCAGCTTTTCCTTACGGACGCGTGAGCGACGAACAGAGGTCACGAGGTCCACAATCGCTTCGAGCCTGTGGAGTTCGCAGGTAGGAAGGTCCATCAAAAGGCTAATTCCATTCATTTCTTTGAGTGTTCCTCCTCCGACTCAGAAAGGTCCTGTTTGACTTCCACAGAACGACGCCAACACCAAAAAGAGAACAAGAGGGAAGCAACACGGGAGCACACGGTGTGCTGACCTGCTGCTCTGCCCCTCCAACTGCCCTGGGCATTCCAAGGCTTTGTGGTGTCACCTGGACTGGAGCCCTCTGATTGGTCCATCCCTCCTCCTGGATTCCGGATTGCTGGGCTCATGCCAGCCAACGGTCCTGGCCAACCGACCGCTGCTCATCGTTGAGCTCTCAGAAGTTCCAGATCCACTTCCAGCACCTCCAGGGGGTCCATGAGGAGGCTGGAGAGGGACTTTTCCCAAGGCAGGTGGGGATAGGGAGAATTTAGCTGGTTTTATTAGGCATAAGGAAGAAATTCCAGGCTGTAAGGGTGGTGAGGCACTGGCACAGGTTGCCCAGAGAGGCCACGGAGCAGCCCATCCCTGGAGAGGTTCAAGGCCAGGCTGGATGGGGTTCTGGGCAATCTGATCTAGTGGAAGGTGTCCCTGCCAACAGCAGTGGAGTTGGGACCAGATGAACTTTCAGGTTCAGCAGATAGGGACAGGACAAGGGGCAGCACTTCTATGCTGAAAGAGAGCAGGTTTAGATTGGATGGCAGGAATAAATTCTTTCCTGTGAGAGTGGAGAAGCCCTGGCACAGGTTGCCCAGAGAGGCCACGGAGCAGCCCATCCCTGGAGAGGTTCAAGGCCAGGCTGGATGGGGCTCTGAGCAGCCTGGTCTAGGAGTTAAAACTAGATGATCATTAAGGTCCGTTCCCACCCAAACCATTCCATGATCCTGTGATCTGGAAGAGACGCAGAAACAATAATAAATGTATCATGGCTCTTACTCCCCATTGGTCTTGTAATAGCAGCAGTTTTTATCTTTTCAGTGAGTGCAAAGGGTAATTCATGTTTGTGCAACACAGAAATGCCAAATGCCATCTGGTAAAGGCAAGTCGTCCTTTCCCATCTTCCCATCTTCTACCCATGGAAAATTGTATCAGAAACAAGCATGGAATGAGTCTCAGGAAGGACAAAGCAGAAAGTTTTGTGGAAGCCTTTGGAAAAGAGGCACAAGTTGTGATAGTTTTGCTGGTCAGAATCTTTTTAATAGAGTTTTTACTGGAAGATGTTGATTTATTTTTAGTAAAATTAATCTTGGCAGAAGTCAGTTTGAGGAATATCTCATTTGGACTTTAAGCTATGAAGCTTTCCTTCATAATTCTGATACTCTGCTTCCTTTTTCCTTTGAAAACAGTTTTTTTTTAAGGAAAGGAAATGTTAGAAATGAGAGAGAGTAGAATGAAAATGTTTCAAGCCTAGTCATGTTTGGTTTTTTTTTAATTTTCGTTTTACGAAAATGCTCAGCACTGAATTTTCATCTCAATTAAAACATCATAAAACCAAGAGAAATGTTTCTACCTACTCTATTAAAAAATGTGCAAAAGTACTTTGTGGAATATGAACTGAAGAGTATCTTGTCTCCAAAGAAACAGAGATCTGTCTTTCCATTTGTATGCAAAAAAAAAAAAAAAGGTGATGAAAGCATTTCATGAAAAACATCCATTTGAAATGGCAAAGAAAGGACTTCTTTAAAACACTGGCTAAAACGTTCAGATACTAGCTATGAAGTGACAGTTTTGAAACCAAGTATTATGTTAGCTAGGAATAATTCCCACTTTTCAAAATGCTGGGTTTCTAAAGATCAGCTCAGCTCCATTCACAGAGATGGCATCCTGCAGACAGCTGCTCTCATCAGTTGGTGACTGATTTATTACCTTTCAGTGATCCTCAGAAAGGCACAATTTGCAAGTGTAACACAGACTTTTTCCATTACCCTGGGGAGCATTAACCTGACTCTGCGTAACTCCCCTGTGGCACCACTAAGGACATTCCCAATCCATGTGAGCTGTGACTTAGCTCTCCATACATCCCATGGGCAAAAATAACCACGCTGCAACATTCCAGCATCGCCTTTTGCCTCAAAATGCTGGTGTCTTCTGAAGACCAGCAGCAGGTCTAAGAGCCAGAGGCAGGACGTAGGGCACAAAAGGTTCCCAGCTAGTGCTGGCAGATGCTCTGCTCACCAACTCTTTTAGAGGTTAAGGATGGATTCAGCTGGTGCTTTACCCAGAGGAACAGACTGTTGGTCTATTGTCTTATGCTGGTTTTACTTATTTCTTCAGTTTTCATGAAAAACAGGCATGTTTCACATTATTGGAGTCAGCTGTCCAGACTGTCTCAGTCCAGCTCTGCCCAGATACCCAGGGCATCCTTCAGTGGGAACCTGATCGATATATCATCGAGACACCCTTGGTGAACAAGGATCTCAGACTTCCTTCTCAAAACCAGCAGCACACCCTGAATCCCACTGGTTTTCAGTGCATTCTGGGACTTCTAAATGGCTTTGTTGTTTTTTAAATCAAAGGCATTAAGTGCCTGAGGAATGTATACGCTTTGGAAAACAATAAATAAACATGAAGGATTTACATTAGAGCCATACACAGATGTCCAGGCATTGGCAAACACAGTTGCCAAGGAGGCACAGCCTGCTCATTCCCTGCTTCATGTGAGGCATGATCGGGAAGGAAGAACTGCTGAGTGCAATGAAGATGTTACTTTTGCAAACCCATTTTCCTTTCCCAGCATTTCAGCCCTTAGAACACTGTTTAAATCCTTATCACCACAACCCAGAGTAGAGATGCAGAGAGAGAAGCACTCCTTGGCCATGTATCTTTGATGTAGATCCAGGAGTTTGGAGTCTCTGTCTGCAGTTAATGGAAAGTGTGAGGAGCTAGCGGTGATCCATAAGGAATGCCAAGTGTAGGGATGCATCAGAAAATACCTCTCCTTCCGCATAGCTTTGGTGCCTGGCTCCAGTGCCCTGATCCATATAGGATGTGGAACCCCAAACACAACACTGGAGCTAGAATTTTGGGCAGCCCTGGCATTTTCTACTCTGGCAAAGGGCTTTCCATTCTGCTGATGGAAAAAGATGTATTTCACTCAGGCAGAGGTCAAAATTTAAAAGGTACTTCAGCTTCCAGGAGTCCAAGTGCAAGACATTTTCTGATCCTTCCATTCCCAAGTACCTTTTTACTGTAATTTCTCAGTCTGTTCTGTCCAATACCATGGTGCTTCTGCCTTCTGGGACACCAAGGCCTGCTCCATCCACCAGAGTTTAATGTATAATTGGTGAATTAAAAGATGTAAGTGGCTTCTTCTGAGTCCATTTACCACCTCTTGTATGTTTTAAGAGTTGTGAACTGTTCACTGATGGAAACCAAGAGTACCATCTCCCCAGTACTGCCATTACAAAGAACTCACTGATATCAGCAACAGAGAAATATGTCACTAAAACCAAGATTTTAGAAACCAAGGTCAACTTGTGCTGAGCAGAGAATACTCCATCTATTCAGTGGGTAAATACTTATTTTATTCTTTTCCTGATCCTCCTGCAACTACATATCAAGCAGGGCTGGTGTGTTTTCTGCTGGAGTGGGAAAGTGCAAAATATCAACTCTGAATATTCTCAGTATTTTGGAAGGTATCATAAAGGAAAACCATGAAAGGGCTTTACACATCGGATAAGGAAATATTCCCCGTGTGCTTATTAGTCAGGAATATATTTTTAAATTAAAATATTTTAAATGTTGTGGTTTTTTTTCTCAAAGGGAATGAAATGCAAGACCTCAGAATGCACTATACTATTTCCTCACTGCCAAAGGCACTGCTCCCCCAGCAATGCTCGAGGCTTTTTGTTGCATGAGAAAATCCATGGCAAGAGTGGAACAGTCGCATTTATAGGGTGAAGAGAGATGAAGGACATTACACAAAAGGTGAGGAGATGTACAGCCCTTATTGCAAGAGCTCGACATGCCCTGAGGCCTCTGTGATTTGCCAGACTGGGCTGAGGTCAAAATGGATTCAACTAACACTTGCCAGCCCTGCTGGATATCCCTCAAAGAAACACAGAGCTGTTCAGCATCCTTGCTGTTAAAGCAAAGCAGTTTGGTTTGTTCAAATGGTGAACAGAAGGATTGCAGAGTCCAGGGATACAAACCTGAGGAACTGAGGAGAGCACTAGAGAGCCCCTAAGCCTATTGGGGCTAAGCTGCCTTCAACATCCCTCATCAAACTAGCATTTCATTAGATATTTTCATATGTTAGCATTAGCCGTAGCTGTATTGTTATTACCTAGAATAAGAAATTTCAATAAACCATACATTCCAGCCTCAAAAAAATCCCTTTCAGTCCTCTCTTTTTAGTGATTGTGATCTGAGACACATAACTTCTAGTTACAAACATTCCTACTTTGTAGCTAGATCATTCCTAGATCTCAAGTTTCCCCCTTTGCATTTTTGCAACATTACAACACAACAGGGCTGACAGAAAAAGACAGAGGGAGGAAATTTTGGGGTGGGTGCTCAGAGAGCTTCACCTCTCCCCAGGCCTTATTGACTGCTTTAATGCCCAGAGCATTCAGGCAGAAAAGCCTTTCACTCCAGTCCAACACAACTGCAAGGATAAGACCTGTAAAGCTCATTAATTTGTACTAAGCCACAGTACGGTCATTTTCTTGCACAAGACAGAAAATACCAAGACCCTGAAGTGGCTCAGAAAAATGAAAGTGAAAGTTTCTGATTTACTAGAAGTAAAGGAAGGTGCACGTTGCTAGAAAATTGTAGTTAGCAATTTTGCCTCCAGCCTCAGTGACAGTAGTTAAAAGCTCTTCTGGGCTGCTGGGAAAGAGGTTGGAATTTGAAAAATAAAAATTCATTCCAGTGTTCAGTCTTAAAGCAGCACTGTGTGTTACAGCCAAATGGCAGAAGAGCCTCTGGGTATTAAAAAGAGCAAGAGATTTACAGGTGGCATTTTTTGACAGCCTGCATGTCACATTTTCTGCCTTTTGTATTCGAGTGGCTGAATAGGTCACTCAATAGGAATAGGCTAAAGATGAAAATACTTTAGTTTTAAAATAACCTATTTCAGCCTAAAGGGCTTCCTAGGAGAAGCATCGTCCTCCTCAGGAATGAAAGGGACCTATGCCATATATTTATCTCTGAGGGAAAAAATTTACTTTGGGCTTGATGAACACTAAATACAGTGTGTAAGCCTCCAGCAGGTCCCCCTCATACACACCTTGCTGTCAGTTTGCAGCCACTTAAGAGAAGAGTTGGAAGAGGTTTGGGCATCTTATCAGTGGAGGGTTAGGGGAAAACACTTTCACCCATGTTACTCAGGTGAGAAAAGGAGAGCAGGTCAGGCTGACCAGTGGCAGCCAAAGGGACTGGCAGGATGGGTGCCCTGCTGGCAGAGCATCCAGGACACGAGCAGGGCACCTGAAGGAAATTCCTGTGGGATGCAGAGGGTTGCTTAGCCTACATCAGTCCCAGAAAGCCAGTGTTTGGGGAGAACCATCAGAACAAAGTAAACTCAGTCTTTCTGCCTACATCATAAAACCCTTCCCAGAAGTACTAAAGCTTTAATTAAATTGCTGTTTTCAGACATTCGATTTTAAAGACCAACCTCTTTTCTGGGAATATTGTCTTTTAACAACCCTAGTATATCAGAGCAGCGTACTTTATATAATTAAACCAATCTCACAGCAATTTCCAGACTGGCTGTGCAGCACAGCAATCCCTGGGCAATCCACACCTTATTCAACATCTGCTCTTCACTTAGACTGCACTCGGTGGTGGTGGGAGGAATCTTTTGACTCAGAGAAGAGACAGAAAATCATAAAATGCATCTTTTCCCAAACACCCAGCTCCTGTCTCTTCCCAGCGATGCAGCCTCAGGTCCAGAGGCCACATGGCAAATCTCTAAGGTATAATCTGGTTTACTAAAAACCAGACACAAATGAAAATCACATACACCTTAGCTAGCCCAGCTTTTCCATGGCTGTTGCACAGCACAGTTGGAATAAATCAAAACTGCCTTGAAATTAACTGGAAATATATGTGTGTACACACTAACAAGGGATCTGGTCCCTCTGACTTAAACAGATTTCAGTTTATTTCTCTCACTTCTCAAATTCAGAGAGAGACGACTTAAATCAAATACTACACTTCAAATTATGACCCTTCTTGAAACTAAGGAAAACAAATTCCTAACTGTTATTTACTTCCCAATTCCTTTGCAGGTACTGCAGTCCTTGTTGTTCAAACATAATCACAAGAGGAAAAACAAATGTTCTTCCTGTAATTGTATTTCGAACACTTCACTTTCAGGTCATTAAATCTCTCATATCTTCCACTCTCCAAGCACCCTCTTCTGTTGTTGCTTCTCAATGGCTTCTGCCTATGTGACAAGCCATCCCAGCTAGGGAGCCATTAATACTGCAACTATCATCACATTGTCATTAATGGAACACCGAGTAAGGTGCCCAAGCAGCTGGAATTTATTTCTTCCAAACCGTAATCTCTTGAATTTATTGACCATGGACTTGAAGTGACACTTGCTGTTGTGCTGCTTGCTCATTGCTCCCAAGATCATTCCACCTTTTTTTAAAACTTTTATCACGATAAAGTGGTGTCAGAGGATTCTTTTTCTTTTTCCTTCTCTTCGACCATTCTGCTGCTCCTTTTTTCCTCTTCTCTAGTCATTCATGAGTATGTTTAATATCAAGATCATCACCTCAAGGGAAGGTCAGAGCAGTGATGAATAGGCAGTGAGAGTGCAATAATCTGATGCCTGTTGCTGCCCTATCACAAGGAACTACAGAGAGTCAGCACAAGTCACTTGCGTTCTTCCACAAAATGAGGGAAAAGCTTTTTATCCTCCAACCCCAAAATATTTTGAGAATTCCCCTGAAGGCACTAAACCAGTGACTTAAAGAAAGTTAAGAAAGTTTCAGTTCTAGATCATGAACTTTTTTTAAAAAAGCAACTTTTCAGAAGAAAGCTCCCAAAACATGACCACAGATAGAGATCAGGATGATTAGGATTATCAGGATCAAAACATCTATGCTTCCAGGGTTATTTTGCCAGAGAGTCTTTACGTTCTTGTCCTGAGCTTTCATGGGCATTCTCCCACGTGGTGCTGATGGAGGACAACACAGCATTCCACACAAGCACAGGGCAGCTTCCCAGAACTGAGTGACATTTGCTTCCTGCAGAGCCCTGCAAAAGGAAATCCTTCAAGGAGTGCATATAAACAAGTAGAATAAAGAACAGGACCGAAGGTGACCATTAAGACTTTACAGTGCTCATACCACAACATTTAAGTGGCTTGTAAAACAAGGTGATTTAAAAGTGACTGAATCCAGAGTAATGTATCAAACAAGTGTTGGTTGGAAGGAGATTAGAGCGGCACTTGTGCAGGAGCAAACCTCCTGCCTGCTGGAGAGCACTACGGATTCTGGAAGAATTGCACTGGCTTCACTCTGCCAATCCAGCTGTCAGTTTGTTTAAGTAAACACGCATTCAGCCCAAACAATAATGTTTGCTTCCCCCAGTGGCTAAGCATCTTCACAAAGTGGATTAATTATGGAGTCAGCAGTTTTCCTTAATTGTTGATAAAACTCCAAAGTCGAGAGAACAGTCAGCACTTAAAGCACTGCGGCGTGTTTGTGTGAAATCAGGGAGTATAGAAACAACATCTCGGAAATCAGGAGGATTGTTTTGATTTTTGTGATGCTCAGAAGGATTTGCATAAGCTCCCCTGGAGCAGCTCTGACGTGCTGCTTTTCTGACTGGAGTCAGCTCATTACATCCATAACAGAGAATGTCACTGATTTCCTTTCTTCAAAATTAAGGATTGACAAACGTGAAAGAAGTGAGCTGAAAGATGACAAAAACCAAGGCAAAGTCTATGAAAAATCACTGTTCTGTAGTTACTTTTTTTCTTTTTTAAAACTGTGTTTACTCATAAAACATTGTGGCAAGCTGTCATTGTTAGACATAAAGTGGTTCTAATTGTTACGATCAAAAAGATAATGAGCTCCCTGACGTCAACGCAAGGCTCAAAATCAAAACACTGTCTTCTGAAGCATACCAAAAGAATTGAATAAATACTTCTCTCTTTAAAAATGCCATTTTATATGAATAGGTAAGAAAAGGTTTTGTAAACTGGTTTCTATCTTATCCGTGCAAAATGCTGGATCAATTCTGAAAATGTAGAGGTTTGGATAATTTAATTCATAGAAAATATTATCAGAGTTACTTTAGTGCAACTATCAGAAGTGGAAGTATATTTAATATCAGCATGAAAGTGTTTAGAAAATAAAGAGATCAAATGTATAAAATTATTGGAAAAGTAAAGAACAGTTATTATCTGAAGTTGGTTGTCAGGTATTACTTCACTCTCTGTTATCTGCTCGATTGTGTTGACTGTTCATGATGCCATTAAATACAAGACAAAAAGAGGAATTCAGCTCCTTCACAAGAATCTCAGTCAAATGTGCTTTACTCTGTCAGGGCAGCTACGTGGGAAATGACCAAAACAACATTGCAGGGCTTTGGGTTTCTTTTTATCCAGGGAGGTGTTCCGTGATTAACATTCTGCATTTCTCTGCAATTAAATTTATTTCACTACACGTGAAAAAAAAAAAAAAGTGAATTTTGAGTGCGGGAACTCAGGTTTAACAGCCACAAAACAGGGAAGTGATATCAGGGAAAAGAATTGACCAAGATAATAAGAAAATAACTACACTATTTGTAAGCTTCTTTCACTGCAAATAAAGGCTGATTCTAACCAGGGGAAAAAGCATTTTCTACAGACACTGGAAGGTTCATGTAACTACTAACAGCCAGCTAATACTTTTTTCTTTGCCTTATTTCTAATCCACCTTTTAATCCTTAGTCTGCTCACAGGGGCGGAAACTTTATCCAAATAGAAATAAACATCAGCTGGTTTCTTCCTCATCCCATATTTTGCAAGCCAGTCTTGAAGGATTCCTTCACTTAAATCCTTCAGCTTTGCTGTGACCACTCTCATCCTAAAAGCCAAACACTGGTCCCAATCACAACCAACAGAGCACAAGATTGGGAAGAAATTCCACAACAAGAGACCACTGAAAGCTGTTTGAGTGGTAACTGGTACCAGCACTGCAAACACTTTCCTGCCTTCTCTGCAAGCCAAGGCATATTTGGTTATGAACACAGGCTTTGGATACCTAGAGAGTCAATAGATAGAATGTGACAGCCACAAAGTTTCCAAAACTCAATCCTACTATTTTCCAATCCTCTCTGCTTGAAAATTATCCTCTCTGAGGAACTACACAGGCCCCAGAGAACAGCACAGGACTCCAGGATCTGGGCTGCTCTGGTGGAGACTATGAGAATCCGTTCTAGGAAGTTAAAAAAACCCCACACAAACAAACAAACTAAAGCCCTCCTTTATGACTACACAAATTTGAAGAACAGGATTATCTTGAATTGACAGTAACTTAATTCCCACTAACAGCAGAACAAAATTAATCCTCCTGATGCCTAAAGGTTTGGTGTGTCTTTTGTGGATCTTCAGAGTTTTAGAATTATAGGTTTTCTTGCTCACATATTAAGTGGTGTCAGAAGCTACTACAGTAATTTTCTCACATATTCTTTAGCTTTCTGAAGGTGTTTTGCAGAGACACCTGCAAGGTAACTTGAAGACAAAAGAAAAGAAGAGCCCAGAACCCTTGGACCTGCTCTGGGGGGGCAAAGCTTAGGACGCTGGTGGGTGGGACACCAAGGGAAATGGGAATCACAGTTGGTTAGAGATATCTTATATGTTAATTACTGGAAGATTATAAAAACTGTAACATCACTGGTACAGTGATGGCAGGGAGGGCACAGTCCTTGCAGTGGTGTGCACCTCTGTGGAAGCTTCCAATAAAGGGATTTATTTATCTATCTTCCTCCATTCATGTTTTTCCCAGTGCCTGTTTTCCATGATTTCAGGCATCACTCCTTTGCAGTCAAGCCTTTTTATGGCAACCCATCAAAATGAGGCAGTAATATTTAAATGCCCCTTATGCTACTGTAGCAGCAGAGAGTCCCTGGGGCATGAGAATCAGATGTCATACACACACAAGCAAATTAACACAAAATCCCCTCCAGTGCTCACATCTATTTTTATCATCTAAGTATACAAAGAGATAACAGCAGCGGGGCTGAATAAAAATAAAGCCATGGTCAGCCTATAGCTGTCCCTCCTGCTCACGATGTTTTCATCAGGAAGGCAACTGAGGTGCCTGAATATTTTAAGCACTGCAGTATAACTTTGATCTACGTGTGAGAATTGAGAGCACAATTGGAGAAAACTTGAATTTTGGCAAAGCTCTTGGAAACAGGAGGTGTACAACAATGAAAAATGCAACATTTATAGACTTAAGGGTCATAGGCCTACCTTAGACTACGTTATGGACCTTCGAGCTGTGCTTTTTGAGAACCAGATGTCATAACTGAAGCAGGGTTTCCATAGAATCTCTTTGAAGGAAGATAATGAATATATTTTCTCAAAGTACTAATCATACAAATAATTTGTCTTTTCACTTGAGTAAAGGATCAAATGGAACAGTTCCATCTGAGTTGTATCCAGCTTTCACAACTCCTTCCACATCCAGTGAGCATCCTGGCAAGACCACACTATTCAAAAGAGCAACCTACTGTCAACACTTGGCAAAAGAACCAAGAGTTGGTACGTTCAGGAAAGTATCTACTGGCCAGGCCTTATTCCAAAGGGAAAACACAGAGGCAGATAAGCCAGCTGTTGACACCACCCAAACTGTGATGAGCCTGCAGGGATCAGAGCTGATCCTCTGGCAGGAAGGGTAATTATGAAACACCACATATTTTAGAACTGAGTTTACTCCCAAGTGATGTAAGCAGAGCAGAGCAGACAACTCTGCAATTATCTTACATAATCAGAATTACATCCTCCTTTGATTTATGTTGTAGGTGGTGGTTTTCTGGTTTTGTTTGAGTTTTGGTTTTTTGGGTCTTGGGAGGTTTTGCTGTTTTCTCTTGTGCTGGTGGTTTGGGGGGGGGGCGGGGTTGCTTTGCTTTGTTTTTTTTTAAACATCAATGCAGAAGGCTGAGAAGGAACATGAAGAACATGCTTCTATGAAGTCATACTTTCTAATCAGAGTAATGAAAGGAAAGCCATAGCAAATAAGCAGTTTAGTGATTTCTTATTAAGGTCACAGGAAGTTTCTGAATGTAGCAAGATACTGCCCGCCAGGAAACCCTACAGAGACCTCATAAATTCAATGTCATTACAGAGCTGCCATCCAGGTACCCTAATAGGGATTAACTATTAGGGATAGCTGGCATTAACAGGCTGGTTAAACAGGGAGAGGAAGCAAGCTTTTCCCCCTGAGAAGCAAGTGGAAAAGCACTGGCAATCTGCATTTTGACCATCCTTTGAGCGATATTTTTTTCTCTTTTTTATTCTTTTTTAAAATAAAGCCACAGATCTTTCATTCAGCAACCCTATTTCGTCTTACAGGGACATGTAAAAGCTCCATCTAAGGCCAGGGCCCCTGTCTGGTGTGTCACTCAAAGCAAAGGCAATGAGGACTTGCTTAAATTGTAGACGTCAAGGCAGTGTTGAGGTATGGGAGCCAGTGCAGATGTCAGAAATAAACTGGTCATTGTAATGTGCAGCTTGTGAGAAGGTGAACAAAAGGTCCACATGAGCTCATCCTGACAGCAACACAGAATTTATCCTACAGCAGCCCATGCTGACCGTCTTAAGCACATCTGAGCAAAAGCCTCATGTACTCCTCAGCACACTTTTCCCCCTCAGAAAATGCTGGCTGGTTGGGTTCCAAGATGACTAGAAACAGAGACACTAACCCTGAACTGGGACAGGTTTGTTACCACACACCAGCACAATTCTTCCATTAACAGGTAGCAAAGTCTCCAGGTTCTCCGTTCTGTGTTTGCGAAGCGAGGAGTGAAGCTGTGGGGACATGAACCAAGGCCCACTGAAGGAAAACCTGAAGAAAACCTTCCAACATTATCACACCGTTGCTTGGTGGAACACCTGGCACAAAGACAACACAGGCCTGCATGAGGCTACAACATTTGAGCACTCCAGTGAGACTTTTCTTGCTTCCATTGTGTCCCATCCAAGTATTTGAGAAATTACATCATGGTAGAATTGTAGGATGAAATGAAGTGGCAGATAAAAAAAGGCTGGTTAAGCAGTTGGCCTACTTTAGATACGATGGGATTTCACATAAATGTAGGAATCACAGGATGATTTAGTTTGGAAGGGACATCAGACCAATCCACTACTCAAAGCAAGCTGCTTTTAACCTAATTTGCAAGAGTTATCTTAGGTACATTGTTGAAGAGCCACAGGAAGACCAGCAGAAGCTGTTCTGTACCTCATCTGACCTGGGAGAAACACTTAAAAAAGATGAACTACATCCATAACCATCCACTCTGACACAATCCATGTGTTGCTACTGTCACTAGAAACACTTACAGAGAGAATTATTTTGTTCACACAGATGTTCATTCAAAAAGTATAATTAGTATTTCTATACAGCACTCCATTCACAAATACATTCTCAGACTTTTTGCTAAAACTATTATTTTTTCACTCAGAAGTAGAAATAAATTCAATCAAGCTATCTGATAATTCGCAATACAAAATTTCAAATCTTGGAAAGAAAGCCTGTGTCAGAAGTACAAATTTAGAAGCCTTCACAAAAAATCTATTCACCCTGCAGCCAGCACACAGAAGAAGCACTTATTTACTCTTCTGATGTACAAATAAAGCCTGAGAACAGTTCCCATATCCATTTTTATATATGTATCACTTGCAGGGATTCATGCTGGCTGAAATGATGTTGAATCAAAACTTTGGTTGCTGCTCCTTTGATAAACATCTCACAGATTTCCCCCTTTCAATATTCTCAGCCTTAAAAAGACATGACTGACGTCAAACTGATTGAGGGCACTGCTCCTTTAATTACAAAGTAATTACAAAGTAACAGGGAAAAACCCCACACCTGCTGCAGTAGATTTCATTATAAAGAACACTCACACTTTTAGAAACCTCCGGTAAATGAGAAGCAACAAGTGTTTTGGACTAAAAAAACTGGAAATTGTAATCATTTTTGTTGATATTTAAGCAATTTTTTATAGAACAGCATGAACACATCATTGAACCCCATCATTACTCATTGGACCACATGCTTGCATTTTTCACTGGAAATAAAGACGCTTCAGAATACAATAAATTATTTGCTTATAGCTAAAGGGGAAAAAACCTAACAGCTAAACAGTCCTACCTTCTTTTCAAAAGATATGCCAACATTCCTGCCTGCAAGGTCTGCTGTTTCAGTGCTTCCCACCACCGTTTATTGAGTGACTTCTGGGCATTGGATGGACTCACCATTGCAGTCTTTCTGCTCTAACTCCACGTGCACGCAGTAGGAACTCCTCAGTGCTGATTTTAAAATAACAGGTTGTCTTCTCCAGTGGTTTTTCTGTACAGGCACAATAGAAAGATCGACCTGGTGGGGTGTGCCGCTGTCACTCAGACAGTGGAGGTGTTACTGAGAAACACAATGCCAATAATTAATGTTAACAGTGGAAAAAGGCCGGTCAAATTGACTTGTAAAGGTCTGCTGTAGCACTACTACTAATTGGCATCTTACTAGGTAATTGGATGATCATGCAGCATAATTGAAAGGTAATGCAAAGTAGATAGTTCATGGGAGAAAAAAACCACTAGTCTGGGTAACTGCACTGTGTCTGCACTGAAGTTTGGCATTTTCATTCATCTTTTTTAAAAATTCCTGAAATGTGCACACTGTTACTGCCCCATCCTGCGGGTGCCCCCCAGAAACCAGCAGCCTTCCCACCGCTGCCCTTGAGCAGCTCCTGCCCTGAGTGGCTTTTTTTTTACATTGTGGCAGCTATTCAATGAAAAACCCCAAACAAATAAGGGCACGTGTTCACACAGCCTGCCTCTGCCACCAAAAAAACCCCAAAAACCCACCAAGGTTTCTTCAGCACAACCCCCTAAATGATCAAGATCGATCTGTCACAAGGTAGCTGTAATGGCAGCTGAAGGCTTCAAAAACAGACCTTTCTGCACAGAATTTACCCATCTGGATTTTTACCACATATGGATGGCACAGAAAATCTTTAACCAAAGAGTAGGACTCACTGGACCTGCTTTACAGTAGCAGGTTTGTCGAGTTATAACTCAGACTTCTCCTGTGCAAAGAACTCCAGGCTGTCAAAGCCCCTGCAGTGTTGTAAATAAAAATGTCTGTTGAGAAACGCAACTATTGTATGAAATGAAACTACTGTATGAAATGAAACTGTGTATTTTTTTCCCTTTGTTCCAATTTTCCCTCTGCTTTCCCACCCTCCCCATGCAGTAATCCCCCAGCTTGAGCCTAAAAGCATTATGAGCTGAGCAGAGGGCATAAACTGTCTTCATCTACTGCTCCTGCAGTTCATGCGTGTTTCACAGTCATGAATTGCAGAGTAGACAAAAAAATTCAATAAAACAACCTTAAATCTTCTCAGCGTCATTTTGGGGTAACTCTTTGTCATGATGATAAAAGGGCATTAATTACACATTCAAAGTAACTGCATTATATCATTCCCAATAAAAGGACATCAAGAGTGAAATTTCTGGAAATAGCATGACAATCACAATGAATGCATCATTCCAACCTTAATCATTCCATATTGTAAGAGTTTCAGATCAGGGTGCTTCAGCATGTTGCTTGCAAGCACCCTATAAATCCAGACAAAAGCTTGGGATACCATCCTTCCAATTTATCCTCATCAGTTACAATACAAGGCAGAGACTGAAGAGAAAAACAACTGTGGGAATAAAAAAAAAAAAAAACTAAAAAATTGCCTGTAGCACCAAAAATACTCAGTTTTAAAATCAAAATTCTGCTAATG
This sequence comes from Sclerurus mexicanus, assembly GCA_013396755.1. Classification (NCBI taxonomy): domain Eukaryota; kingdom Metazoa; phylum Chordata; class Aves; order Passeriformes; family Furnariidae; genus Sclerurus; species Sclerurus mexicanus. Next base: position 191,037 of record VWZF01003406.1, read on the forward strand.
ATTAGAAAGTCACCAAAAATTATGGAGTGCCACTGAATGTTCCTAGCACAGGAAAGGCATTCCTAGGAAGAAGACTTTCCTCAGGGCTGAGAATTCTTTCTTTACTCTCATCCTATCTAAGAAAACTGTTTTTAAGAGCAAATGTGCAGCGTGGCATCCTGTGCTGTTTGGAAAATCCTCGTGTCTGAACTTTAGATGGGCAAGAGCCAAAATGTCTTGTCTGTCAGACAAAGTTACGGGAGATGGAGAGTGTTTTGTGCTTTGCAGAAGAGCCTCACCAGTGCACAGGATCTGATTGGCAACAGTCTGTGGGGCACAGTGACATCCCATTAACCTGGAACACTTCAGCAGGTGCAGTTCTAGGATATATTCAGGGAAATCTACTCACATGATGCCTGAAACACCCATGGAAGAATCCTAACCACAAGTATGAGAGCTCAAGATTTCACTTATTTAAGGGTATATTTGAAAAGTTGATTTTTCTTTCCCTTCCCCTAAATAAAGAGAACCCTCAGCAATTCCTCCCAGTTCTCCCTCATTAAACAGCTCTCCATCCCAGTGCCTTCATGCATTGTACACACAAATCCCAATTAGTCGGGCACAGACGTAACTTCAAGTCTTTCTGCCACTGAATATAAATCTGTGAAAATTTAAGCTGCTCTTCTGACCTCAGAGATAAACAGGTTAACTTTTCCAAATGCACAGGTTATAGTTATTCACATCCACGCCCTCCATGACAATCACAAGCAATAACAGCAATCAGATCATTACAGGAGAGCTGGAGGGAGAGGAAGCGCTGAAATTCAGCCTCCCTGGGAAAAACAAAGGCACGTTATCATATGCATAAGAACTTTTACATTTTGATTGTCTGATAGCTGCCTCTCTCCCTGGACCCAGTTCTCAGTGGTCTCAATCAAGCCTCAGGCCCAGCACTGATGTGAACACAGTGGAAATCCCACCTTGTTTCCCATGAAGCTTTCAGCAAGGAAGGACGTCATAAACCTGTCCTTGGCAATGCTGCAATGACTGCCAGGAGCTGAGCACGTGCAGAGTGCACGTGGCCATCCAGGTCCACTCACTGTCTGGAAAGAAAGCAGCTTCTGGGCATGTTAGAGGAGACTTGCCTGACGAAAGTGTGCCAAAGTGTGACCTGTTTGGGTCTGGCAGAGAGGAAAAGCAGTGTATATCATCCCTTGGTCCGTGCACACTCTAGATTAGCTCAAATGCTTGGAAAGTTATCTTACAGCTGCAGGAGGAGATAAGTGAAAGCAGAGGAGCACTTAGATGATGACCATGAAAAAATGTGTCTCAGGCGCTGCTTTATTATGAGCTTGAATTAGCGTGATGATCCATTCATTTTGGATGGTTTCTGTAGGAAAACAAATCATTCACCACCAATATCCAACAGCTATATGGATTAAAAAGGAGTAAACATTGGATACTAGCTTGTCTCTTCTGCACAATTCTTTGGAGACGAGGAGAGTGGCAAATAAACTCTGAGACTATCTACTAAATAATGCATCCTCTTATAATTAAGTATATCTTAGTCAGAAGACTTCAGCTTTTAGACTTTTTAGACAATTTTCAGAATAATTATCTGAGAAGTCCAATTTGGACATTGCAGCAAGCATGGCTTTTATTTTGTTTATTTTAAACTTATAAGTGGATAAATGAACTTCCATTGTCTGTTCAGGGCAAAATGGTTTCTGAAACTTAGGAGTACTAAGTTATCATAGTTTTCTCTGTTATACATATTTTCTTCACCGACTAACACCTCACATTTCTACAGCCACTGGACCATTTATTTTACTAGGAAACTAACAACACCAATTCATTTTTCACTAGTTTTTGCACTTGGCAGCACACTTGGAAATCACATCAGGTTAAAAACACCAAAACTGGGGCCTGGGAGCTTTGAACTGATGGGAAAAACAAGAGACACCATCAACATAATCCCTCTGAGGCAGGTGGTGAGGTCTGCTGCTCCAACAGCACTCCCACCTCCCAAACTGCAATGCTGATGTGGTTGCTGCCTCCTCCTCCTCCTCACACTACTGCTGCCCCCTCAATTTGTAGGATTTTTCCTACTAACACCTCACAATCCCATCAGCAGTAACTGCACTAGCGAATATACAGCCACAGAAGCCAAGCATGGAAAAAGTGTTATTAAGAAAGTTATTTACAGATTGAATTACCGTCTCTTACAGCAATACCCCACCAAGCCAGTCAATTCACAGAACCTGGCAGAAAACAGGGAATACTTGCGAATCACAGGTGCTCCAACATTAACTAGCTCAGACCACAAGGACTGGTTTTCATAAATTTATTACCCCTTCAGTTTCAAAGCCAGGTAATAATTTGCTGGGCTTCCCATACATAAGGCACAAGCAATCCAGACCAGTCACCTTCAAACCAGCAGCAGAAAAACCGAATGGTGGAGATACATGATTGCAACCAGACAAATGCATAGCAGGCAAGAGAAAAAAGAAGATTCTTCCTATTTCCATGACTTTTGTCACAAAACTGGTGCTCTGGAGCACGAGATGCTTGCCTGCTCTGCTGAGCCAAGTGGAAAAGGCTTAGGAGAGGCTCACAAAGCCCTGTCTAGGAGGCTGTGAAGAAGCATCACCTTGCAAGTGCCCATGTCCTTCCTTGGCCAGGATGCTGGGACTTCCCAGGTTCCTTCTGCAGGGCACATCAGCCAGGCACAGTCACAGCCCAGGACACATCACAGCTGCAGCTGTGCCCTGCCCCAGGACACAGGAGCTGTTCTGCATCCTGCACAGGGGCCAGAAATGCTAACAGAGTGTGCTGTGCCTACACCCAGCTGTGAAAAGGTCCCATCTGTGCATCCTTCACAATTTTCCACATCAGAAGAAAAGCAGATTTTAAAGTACTATCAAAGCTGTTCATATAAATAACCCTTTCAACAGGCAGCCTGCCTGCAGTTTTATTTCACCTCTAGCTTGTAGCTGAAGCATTACCCTAGTCACAGATCTGCTTTCCTGCTGTTCTGGTGTATGACAGTCACTGGAAACACAAGTGCTATTGAAAAGCAATGGTCTGTAAATCACCTGCATTACCAGTAAACCCTGAAACTTCTTAAATAACTGCAGAGTAAGAATCACTTGTGCCCTTCATGTCTAAAGATCCAGCCAAGCTTCAATATTCGCTATTATATTGCAGATAAACCTGTTTTCCAAAGAAAACAAGAAAGCTCAGAAAGCTCAGGCCTGCCCTGAGTGCCGGTGCCCAACAGCCACAATACCCAGTGCTGTCACTTGATGTCCCCGTGCTGAATCCAACTCTGCCAGGCAGTCCCTGGCCACCAGGCTGCAGAAGGGAGAAGTATTGAAGCTAATTCACTTTTCTGCACTGCATCTCTGCATCACGCATCTCTCTCCGAGACTTCTTCTTCTGCACAGATGGTGTCAAGTGTGAGGCAGATAGAGAAGAGCAAAAAAGTTGAAGGTCTGTAAATCTACAACTAATAACCAGCAAGATCAGGAATAGAGACCCCAATATGGTGGCAGTAAAGAGAAAGGAAAAGATGTATCAGCTACTTACAGGGAAAGTCAGCAAACATGTAGGAGAAAGCTGGAATGTTGAGCATTAAACTATTTAATATACAAATACTGGCCAGCCATCCTCAGGAAGCTGTGCTGGAGAATGGAAAAGAAGAACCTAGCCACAAAGACAGTATTTCAGAGCCAGCTAGTTAAAAAGTAGCTCAGCTATGTTTCAAATACAAAGTTTGAGATGACTCTGGTGTACCAGAAACCTTTTGCCTTCCTGACAGGTGCACTCTGGCTTAGAGAACTTCAGGAGTTAGAAATGAGTGTTACTGGGACTGTTCTGTCGTCACTTAAGAAACTGAGGGATGCACTTGTCCTTAGTGACCTTCCATCAACAGACTCACAAATACAAGCCTCTGACACGCTGATCCTGACAAGCATTTAGGAAATTTGGCGGCAAAATCACAATCTTCCAGTAACTCCCCAGCTATTCCTTGTTCCTTCCTACGTCTTGTAGAAGACAGCAGGCACAGATTTTCAGCCCTATATTGTCTGTCTGGTGGTGGAAAACCAAGTTAAAACTTCAAATTCCCCTTGCCAAGGAAACTGCTGTTCAGAAGGGATGGAAATTGCAATGAAAACTTGTCTGAAACACAGCCAGTAACTCAAATGAAATTAAATATACCCATTACAGGCTTGATTTTTTAGCTTATTTTCAGGTAACATGAAACAGTGTGCAAAGCTAAACTCTGAACACGCTAATTTGTCCTTTCAATTTGAATAAGGGTTTAAAATCTGTATTGTAACTTTTTGGTGCAAGAACAGAACACAAAAATAATCTATCACCAGTGATTTATTTAAATAAAAATTGCATTCCTAATTGTTTCATACCATTTTAAAGCAACTGACCCTTCACTGAACTTCAACAAATGAGAGCTTTGAAAATACAGCTATTAAGAGAGATTAATAACAGCTTCTCATCTCCTATCCCAGGAGCCCCAGATATTTTCCCATTATTGCTATTGCTCTCCACATACTCTGCATGCAGAATTAAAGAAAAGGTCATGAGAATGTGGGAGCCGTAAGCAGTTTTCAATTGTAAAGATATGGCAAGACAGGCAATAACATTTTGTTTCAAAGCATAGCCTATTTAGTCCAGTGAAATTATTTTGGCCTTCAAAATTGTAAATCTACTTAAAACTAGAGGCCACTGAGCATCCAAGCTGCCATGCAGCAGTAGTACAGTCAGGTGCCTTCCAATGCTTGCAAAGCTCAGTGTTCACAGATCCTCTGTCTAGTTTCAGTGCTCCCTTTCATCAGTATTTATTATTAAAGAATATAATCTAGCTTTATGCTGCTTGTGTAGCTACAGTATTTTAGGTAATCAAGGAGTTAGAATTTCCGACAAGTGAGAGCAAGGTCAGAACAAAACTTAATTGCTCTGAATATAAATAACTGCCTTCTGAATCTGTACAACTTCCCTTTATTGAAGGAAATAAACAGTGAGCAGTTATCAAACACATATCAGATGCTCCCATGTGAGATAAATGCTGAGATTTAAATAGAGTCAACTATCTAGTTTGGAGGTCACTTGATGTTTACCCAGAGAAGTCCTGACAATTTTTCTGTGAGGAGTACAGCAGCTAATGCAATACAATACATCTCTAAAGGAGAACGTTCAAAGCAAATTAAATCTCTTTGGTAACATAACTGCTTGTTATAAATCAAGACAAGGTTGTCACCCCTCTTGAATCAAGGTTAATCTACTCAAAGCCATTAAATTCACACACATGCATTATCAAGGATCTATTTTACAGCTTCTCACTCCAACAATCTGAAGCGTTACCAGCTGAACTGGGAGCAGCATGACATTTCATATCACAGAATGTGGAAAAGCCAGCAAGGATTTGCAGTGTTATCTCTGGCTTTCAGGCTATGCTTTTAGCTGTGCAGGAACAAGATCAGTAGGAATTGGTTAGCAATACATAGCAAGGCAAAGCTGGGAAAATATGGAAAACAAGACATTCTGACACACTATTGGCTTTGTTTCTCAGTAGATGACGGAGAGTATTTCTGCAGAGCAACAGAATTGTTAACCTAGTTCCTCAAATAGCATGGGTAAAAGGTGACCAAGCTAAGGCTCATCATTCCCAAAAGCTGGGAATTGGTGAATGCTGCAGCCCAGCCTGTACCCTCCTTGCTAGCAAGCTGAAATTTTATTCCATTTAGCAGATTTTGCTGCACTAAGTGACAAAACTCTATCTAAAAGATACCAAGTTTTCCTGTGAGAAATCCTGAACCACGGAGGAAAATCAGAATCCTATTCCACTGCTCGTATTTCTGGGAATCACCTATAAAAACTTAGCAGCAGTAAAAGTCACATGTTTTGGCAAAAGTAGACAGACTATTGTGTACCTTTGCAAACTGAGCAAATCAACAGCAGTTTTACACCGCTTGAAGATCTGCCCCTCTGTCTTACTCATCACAAACAGCTGGACAGTTTGTGAGAGCACTGCAAATCTCTGCAAGCTCAGAAGTCTAAGGAAAAGCTATGGTAAACACAAGATAAATGCAAACTTAAAAATTGTTTCTTCCACAATCAAAGAGGATTGCTTTAAGGCATCCAGGCTAAGTGCATTTAGTGACCCGCTAGCATTTGCTGCCAAAAAACAGCTGGATTCAAAATGTTAAAGCTTCAACTTTGATTAACTGTGCAGTAATCTATGAGGGCAACTGCTCTAAGACACTGAACAGATTTATCTTTAAAAGGGAAAAGCAGAATGTTTCTTCTGATGAAGTTCTCTAAAAAAACCCTTGACATACACTTTTGAAAACAGGTGGAGAGGTAGTAAATACCCAGATCTGACTAACAGAGACATGAGGCACTCTTTTTTTTCTTGCAGCAGGAGTAAACAATGTAAATTTTAGACTGATTGTCCTACTTTATGTTACCAGAGGTATTGTTGGTGCCCAAGATTAAACTCAAAGCAGTGGCACATTTAGCATATGCTGTACATTACTGAATAGAAAGCCAAAGACAGAGGCTGAGTAGTTTATTTTACATTTAACAAAATTCACAAAATCCTCCAAGATCGTTCTGCATGAAATGGCTCTACTGATTATGTGAACACTGCCTAGGAACACTCACATGGATGCAGAATGAACAAACGGGGAATGGATTCACAGCACCAGGCTCTCAGAAACTGAAATACGCCATTCACAAACAATGCCCTAAATCAGGTTTAAAATAGGCCATAAAAGAGATTTCAGTGAATTAGTAGTTCAATGAGTTCATCCATTGACATACACTTTCCAAAGCAGAATTTTCACAGATTAAAGCAGCACCACCCTCAGTATATTATGAAGGTGTAATTACCTGGCAGCAAATCACACATTTTTGCTAAGGAAGATGACTGAGGTTTTCATGAAGACCTGCGTAGGCACCACACACTTCAAACAGGATGAAGGTTAAGCTCCTTAAATTCCCATCGAAAAACAACAGCACGTTCAAACATCCCACATGATGCCTCACCTCACACAGCCAAAAGACCCAGAGTTTCCTCACGGGGATCTGGTAAACTCAGGGACCCCCAGGAAAGCTGAAGGAGGGGGAGTGTTGACCCTGGGACAGAGGGCACAGGAGCACTCATGGCCTCGGCACAGCTGGGAGCTACAGAAAGACTTCTGCTCCCAAGGAGGCTCTGCCTCTATTTCTTCCCCTTCTGGCAGAAGACACTAAATGGACATGATTTGGAACTGCACTTTTAGCCAGACTCCATCACGTTTCAGCCCACCTGAAAGTACTGAAACTATATGGAAACATGTAAGCCACATACCTGGGCTCCTTCTGCAGTAGCTTTACTGAACCCATAACAGGTACATCCCTGCTAAGCAGTCCTGATGTTTTCAAACCAGAGAAGATTTTTTTCCCCACAATTTCTCAATGCAAAATTTCACTGGCACGCTGTCTCTGCCAGTTGTGTGCTCACAGTACAGTCTTAACTTGCTCATACTTTGGTGAAAGAAAACTGCAACAAAAACTGTTCATTATTTAATGCAACAATAATGGACCGAGACCACCAGATTTACACAGATACTGTGGCAATTTTCACAGACTGAATCTCGAAAAATTGGTGGTCTTTCTACCCACAGCTTTGCTGAGTGACTGATTAGGCTAAGTAGACTGCTGGGCTACGGGAGTAAATGCCAAACTGAAAAGAGGTTCATGGAGCTTTCCCTTCCAATGGCATTTCCCTTGTAAATGAAGGGAGTATCTACTCAAACTGGGCTCCCAAGCCAGGAAGGCGACAATGTCTAAATGCAAATACAGATAAAGACACCTAGAACAAGAGGCAGCTGTCTGGAACTACTCAACAGCAAGTCAGTCAACATGACAGGCTTTTGCCTGTCTGACAAAGTGTAAAGAATGGCCATATTCTCTGCCAAGATGCAGCTTTAAAAGGACCCAAGTGTAGCCTGAAGTGAACTGCAGCATAACTGCACAACACTGATGAAGCTGAGGCAGGGAGGAGAGCAGCAAGCTTTTCAGCCAGGAGGAAAGGACACAGCTGCACAGCCAGATGCCAGTGTGAAAACCACAGTGGCAATCATGACATGTCCATCAGAGGCCAATCAGATAGCTGAACAGTATGGGAAGCACTTCATAAAAAGGAACATACTATCAAAGAGTCCAAATCATATTTGCTGTTTATCCCCATTTCTGTATGATGCCTTCTGAGCTGTGAATCATGCACACCTTAACCTCTTCTAGAAACTAAGAGGATTTTAACCTTCCTTTCTGAAAGAGGCAAAGGGAGATCAGGGCTTCAGCATACTGAATATCTCCCTTATTCCCATTAGCTCTACACCAACTCTTAAAATCAACCAGACCCAACCACAACATTCCCAATCACTGCTGCATGTTCAGTCACAGCGTGTTAATCCCAGAATCTGAGGTACTGAAGGTAATACAGGTTGGAGAGAAGTAAAGTAATTCAAAAGACTAAAATACTGGTGAGGTTTTAAATACCATTATCTATCAACATTATCTTAATTTTACAGAATGCACACATAGGCACTGTAAGAATCCCTTCTGCCCTTGGACAGGACTATAGCTTGCTTTAACATTACAGGGATTTTCTTAATCTTTCCTCAGTACATTGGAACAGTCCTATAAATTTTCTGACTTATCTTGCAAATTAATTCTGCAAATACGGCTCTAGAGGCTGATTCTTCCTATGCCTGCACTCTGTTTAATTATGCTCAAGGAAAAGCAGCAGCAGCTGAGGACAGACTGCTACTGTTCCCTGCCAGGGAAGTGTTCACCATCCCTGGGAGCAGGAGTAAATGCACTGCAGGTGCCAGGATAAAATGGGATCCAGCTGTTTTAACACGCCCCCACAAAACCGCTGGAGAGCAAGGGGGACTGCAGGTCCAGGATACTGTAATGCTTTTGTTCTCTAGATATTTCTAATTCTTGGAATAACTCATGGAGAAAAGACAAATGCTGTTAGGTGCCGCAAATGGTTCATCTGACATTTTGGAACTTGGCAAAAACCCACATGACTAAAAGCCACAATGCCCAGCTCGGCATTGGGCCATCCAGCCATTACATTTGGTACCATCAGACACTGTCCCTCTAACAGAACAAATTGCCTTTCCCAATGCCATTTTCAAGGCCACCAGAAGTTTTAACTGAAGGAAACTTCTGCTGCAGGTCACCTGCCTCAGTGGGGTTCTGGGGTCTTCAGCCTGACCTGTAGCCTGTCCCATTTTCTTCATACACAGAAGTTTCAATCGTCCACATTGATGTCCTGTGGAATTCATCTGCTGACAAATCACCCTCTGATATTAGTGATGATTAAACAACTTTCACTCTATCTGCTCCCAACAAAAGCAAATGTTTGATATTCTTTCATGTGTTCAGGTTTTTTGGCAGCTTGACTCCAATGAAGTCTTTCACAGTCACCTATGATTTTGCTTGTTCTGCAGTCCTGAAGGCACAAACTGACAGTAGGTGCCATTCTACCTTTGTTTTTTTTAAATGACTGAACGTCTGTCTGAAAATGCTTTTAGCTTACGTTTTTCTCCAGGGAAAAATGGGGCTCAACTTGCTTTTTATCTCCCCCCCCTAAACATAAATCATTCCCTGTGAACAGTCTTTCCCCAAAGGCAAAGACAGCCCAACAATGAATTAAGGTCTGAAATGTGAAAGCACAGCAACACATTTTGGAAAGGTAGTTTCTGATGGTGAGGAAATTAATATGAATTGTAAAATTCAGAACAGAATCTGTCCCCAGCCACTTGCTTCTATTACACTCAGTTTTCTCCTGAGGCCGATTGCAGCTCTCCTGTTCTATCAGCCAAATTCATACAGATCTTTTGCAGACAATTAATTAATTCCTATAATATTTTAAAAAATAAGTTAATATTATTTTCACGAAGAATAATAGGGAGTTTAGTGGGGGAAGACTGTCTTATGTATGGACAACACAGTTGAACAATATTCTGCTAGATCAGTATGTGCTTCTGCCACATCTTCATCCCTGCCTTTTAATTCACATATTTGTTGTCTTCTTCAATAACTGTTTAAGAAATACATAGTCAAATCCTTGGCATTCACATCAGAGCACCTCAGCAACTCACCATGCTACCAGGGGCTGAACAATGTTTAATCTCCAAATGTCGTCATTGCTTCATAACATATTTACGCTGATTGAAGAGGCCAGTCATCATGTTCATAAAGAAATCTCTTTCAAGGGATATTTCAAGAGAAAAACAAAATTTGAAGCTTTGAAGGACCATGAAGAAATTAAAGAAAACAGATTCTGCAGATTTCCTTCCACAGTCTTTCAAAAGAAAAAGCAGTTGCTTCTGCATATCCTGGGAACTGAATTCGATTTCAAGGACCGAATAATGCGTGTTATTAACCCAGGCAAAATAGTTTTAGAAGCAAAAGTACGGAGACATTTAGAATCACAGAATCATAGAATATCCTGAGTTGGAAGGGACCCACAAGGGTCATGGAGTCCAACTCCTGGCCCTGCGCAGGAACATCCCCAAGAGTCACACTGTGTCCCTGAGAACATTGTCCAAATGCTTCTTAAACTCTACCAGGCTTGGTGTTGTGACCACTGCTCTGGGGAGGCTGTTCCAGGTGCCCAACCACCCTCTGGGTGAAGAACCTCCTTCTAATATCTAATCTAAACCCCTTCTGAGACAACTTCAGGCCATTCCCTTCAGTCCTATCACTGTTCACCACAGAGGAGAGATGAGTGTCTGCCCCTCCTCTTCCCATCACACACAAGTCATAGACGGTGATGAGGTCTCCCATTTACAGCTTTCACAGTAACATTGAATAAATACATTAAAAAGTTAGTAAGCATCCCACTAAGCCATGTAAGAACAACAGCTCCACACTGGACACTTGGAAATATTTTTTCCATATTCCAATTAACAATTTCCCGTGACAAAACTTCCTAAAATCTGCAGTGAGAAGCTACTCCTGCTCATTTCTGAAAATCCCAAAGGGATGCTTGTATTGCCAGGGACAATGCTGGGGTATATTCCTTTAACTACACATGTACCCTGGCAGCTTCCACAGCTGCAAACAGCTGTGCATCCTCAGACACCTGCAGGGCTCCTTTCACCAGAGCTGTGAAACAAGAGTGAGCACAAACCAACGGACTCCTCCAGCATTTGTAGGAGGGAAGGGTGCAGTTAGATGAATGCTCAAGATTTTCCAGGTGTTTGGACCTGTTAAATGCGAAGCTGTAATCAGTAATTCTTCACAGTCCCAGTGATAACAGGCCTGCCTTCTGTGGTGCTTGACATCTGCAGGTATTCAAATGTTATTCAGAAGACACCGGAATGATCCTTGCATTTCACAGGGAGAAAGCAAGGAAGTGTGCAATTTAATCACAACTACCCACTAAGTCAACAGCCAAGTTAAAAACTCAAAAAAGACTCCATCCTTAAATTCCATTCCCAAACTTTACATACGAGAACCCAACGATTATTGGAAATACAATTTCTGTGACCTTTAAATTCTAATGCTAACAGCAGAACTGATAGCATGGCCATCTGAGCCTCTGTTCCCTGCCCTTGGCCAGATATTGGATTCATAGATCAAGACATATAGTGGTAGATTTTTGTAAACTTTCTCTCCTTGCTGTGCAGACTTTGGAATTGATTTGGGAGGAATTTTTGCCTCACAGCAAAACTACATGCCAGATTACAACATCATCAAGTAAGTGTGCTTTACTGAGTCTCCTTTAGAATTTAGTCTTGGTTTTTACTCATCTCTGTCTCCAAAGGCACTATTAATTTCCAAGCATCACAATTCTTCTGTCAGAGAGTTTTGTTACCTGCCTATTCTATTACCATTCCTGAACCCAGCACATGTATGTGACTTCACATTTGCTTAGACATTGCAGACATCAGACTAGAGAGGATAAGAAACTATTTTGAAACCAAGAAGTACCAGAAATTTTCTTGAGCCTGCAAACAATGGAATCCAAATAATCATTTCCAAAGCACATTTCTCAAAGCAAATGTTTCAGCAAGGGTGGTTTTCCAGCCAAAAACTCAGGTCCATCCAGAAGAGGAAGAGAGAGATTCTGAAGCAACGCTGGAAATTCACACGATGTATGTTGGAGGGGTGGCACTTTTCAGCCATTTGTATACAGTTCCATAGGCTCTATTAACTCCAATTCCAAACAATTCATGGAAATTATCTGTAAGGAACTAAGATGTATCGTCACATCAAAAGTAAAATTTGACCTTGAGGGGATAAACTGGAATCTTTGATCCAGTATTGACAACTTGCAGCAACTTCCAGGGCATTCAAGGCTTTGGAGTTCTTTTCCCTTTATGCATTTGGTCACATTATCTCACGCAGAACATCTGAGTCACTCTTGAAATCCTTTGAATGATATTTGCTGGACAAGAGTAGAAAAAAATTTCCTTTAAATTCTAAAACACGTCAATGTTTTAAAGACAGATCTTGTCACTTCTTTGACAGGCACTGTGTGAAGCTGGCACTGACAGACAGTGAGAGCTTCAATGTGGTTTCAAATATATCACTCCACAATATAAAGTTAACTATAGCAGACATCAGGATGCTGGAGCATCCACAGAGCTCTGAACAGAAGAACCGCTTCCCACCTCCCTCTATCCCACCCAGCATAGCACTAACTCATTTGTGTGCCTGCGTGACTTCTGGAGAGGTTTATTAATGCCAGGCCATCCAATCAATGTGATTAATTTTTCTGGATTAGATCTTTTCCAATAGCCCACCTTAACACAGCAAAAAGCATTGTTTTTAATGGCGAGCAAGTTGTGCCACCTGCCATTTTAATTGCAGAATTTGTTTCAGACTCTTGCCTGTCAGCATCAAGGTCCAAGCCTTAAAACTCCACAAGAACCAGGAGACTTTATTCCAAAACCTCAGGCAGAAGGATCTGTGTACCAGAGCTCATCAGCAGTCTGGTATTTCTCTTCACATCAGTAATGTTTGAGGAAAAAACCCACTGCTGGAGCAATGCAGAGCAATGCAAGTAGAGGAGTGAACTCTGAAGCACTGCTGCAACAACCCTTAAAATGATCAACATTATCTTAGGGTGGCTTTGCTCTGAACAGACCCCAAGTATAAGAAGCGGCACTGGCTTTAGGACCTGTTATTGGTAGAGCTGAGAGCTCTCAATATTTTCTCGTCCATCTCCTGCTGCCTTGCCAGCTGCATCTGCAGACTTTCCTGTGGCTGGTACAAACACAGCTGAGGAGGAGTTTTCATTCCATGGAAAGGATTGGCACACTTCCATCTCCCTGATGTTAGACTTCCTGACTTAATCTCTTCAGTCAGGTGTACAGGGGCTGGAGGATGTCAAGTCTCACTGTTAAAAAAATATGCACACCCTGAAGACAACAGATAGTTGAAGTCTTCTGGGCAGCACTGGTCCTTTGACTTCCAGAGCACGCTTTGAAATTGCCCTTCCTTAGCAGGGGACAGAAGGAGGCTCCTCACCTCCCAAAGGTCTCCTTCACACAGCATTTCACACCATCACATCGGGGCCTTTCTCACTGTGTGGGCTGAAATAAATTTATACATGGGCTAGTTTTCTGCGGGGTTTTAGTAAATGACCTCTTAACTCAATCAGCCAAAGAGAACAAAAACAAAAGCAAAACATGTTCCTTTGCCCGGGAAACCAATGCAGAAAGCTCAGGAAAATCCATTTGCCTTGGCAGAAAGGACACTGCCTAATGTTCCTGTGTAATAGGGAGGGGGTGACTTCATCGTCTTTATCTTTGGCTAAAGGCTGTGTCAGGTTCAATAGGGAGCTCCAGATCTGAGAGATCCAGCTGGTTCCAAAAGCAGCAAAAGGTAAGAAAATAGTTAGAAACCTCCAGTGATAAGGGAGCGGATCAGGTACTGGATAGAAAAGAACCTGACACGATTTGAGAGAATGTTAGCAAGTCTGAAAGAGAAATGAGCCTTAAAAAAACCTACTGAATGGTATTCAAATATCCAATCTGTCATCCTTTTCTCTTCCAAATGAACTCCCTGCAGCAAAATTACCTAAATTGGGGTACTGGGAAACTGCAAATTTTTTATCTACTGTCTTTACAAGTGCATTTCCTGGTGGCTAATGACAACAAATTGGTTAATAAAGAATTTCATTTGAAAAGGCCAGCTGGGCTTAGATTAAATATTTCTTCTGGGAAAACTTCGGGTTTAAAATTTCAAGCTCATTTAAATAAAATTTTGCTCAGAAGAAAACTGTGGGAAAGAGCAGGCTGTCCACCAGCAGGGCACCTTGCTGCATCCCCCAGCCCAGGAGCTAATTCCCAGTCTGGAAGGAGTGATCTCCCCTGCCTCTCTCCGCAGTCACAGGGGCAGGAATTCTTCCAAAGGGTCTCTCACAGCAGCTCAGTTAGGCTCTGGCTCACAAACAGCACTAGATCCACTCTCCCAGCCTTTGCACTTTATATGCCACAGGATGACATTTTCCACACTGAGCTCCAACCAATTCACTTTGGTATCAGTAGTCAAGAGACACAAATGACCTCTGAACAGCTAAGTTTCTTTCTAAAAAACTCTAGAGATTGCATTCTAGCAATTCATTGTCCTGCCTTTGGCTGGGAGAGAGCTCCTTTTCATCTTAGTAGCTGGTACAGCGCTGTGTTTCAGATTTAGGATGAGAATATTTTTGATAATACCCTGATGTTTCGGTTGTTGCTGAGCAGTGCTTACCCTCAGGCAAGGACTTCTCAGTGTCCCACGCTCTGCCAGTGAGGAGCTGCACAAGAAGCTGTGAGGGAGCATGGCCAGGACAGCTGACCAGAACGGTCCAAAGGGATATTCCATGCCACAGGACATCATGCCCAGTACATAAACTGGGAGGAGTTGGCTGGGAAGGGCTGATAGCTGCTAGAGGACTGGCTGGGCTTTGGTCAGGGGGCAGGGAGCGATTGTTTATTGGCGGATTTATTTATCTATTTTTCTTGTTGTTATTATTATTGTATTTTTCAAGCTAGTTTTGTGACTATGTCATAGCTCCTTTTTAAGATCCTCACAATTAGTGGGGTTTGATTTCAAAAGGGTCTTACCAGTCCCTCCTCAGCCGTTTCTGGGGAGGCTGAAACTTAGCTTACATTTTACTCCTTGAGGACTTGCAATCTTCGAAGTGAGGGCTGCCCCTTCCCACACAGCTGTAGCCATGCCACATTCTCCTATTGCCTCTAATTTGTCCACATCATTTATATACATTCCAGGAAAAGCAGATCACCCCTGTTTTGAACCAGGAGGTGCTAATCTGTGTGATCCCAGCAAGCAAGGCACTCAACCTTTGTGAATTATCACCTACAGTGCCATTCATTACACCTAACATGACAAAGAGGAGAGTACAGATAATCTTACCTTGAACCCTTGAGCTGTGCTGTATTCTTTGGGTGTCTGAGCATACCATGTTGATGCCATCCATAAACAAGTTACCTCACTTTGGTCTTTTGAGCTTCGACAAGATTTTCTGAAAATAAAACAATTCTGCTCATCGATCCCGCTATCAAACAAAAGGATGTTTACAAGAGAACTTGTTGCTGCACTTTTAGTTGAAGACAAGGACACACAGGGGTGTAATTGCCTGCAGCGAGGGGAAGGTGCCCGCTGGCTCCTTGGTTGCAGTGAGCCAGCTGAGATGCTCTTGCAGCAGGAGATATGCACAGCACCACACAGGCACGAAAGCCAAATTATACCTGGAGCACGGGGCAGCACAGCACAGTCCACACTTACACAGCTTAACCAGCTTGTGAATCCCTAACTGCTCCATGAGAATGGTCTTCCTGCTGGGATCACCAGCAGAGAGAAGGGAAGGTTTGTCTCCTCAACACCACCAAATGGCAAAGAGGTTCCTTTCTCCGAGTGGGGGCTTTTTCATTCCTGTTCCGTGGTGTTTAACTCCATCTATGCATCACACCAGGGAGGGAGTTGCTGAGCCCTTGGCTCTGACATCCATGTCCCTGAGCCGTCCCTCTTAGGCAAATCAGCATCCGTCTCCTTTGGACCCTAAATCACCTGTATTCCCACAGAGCCATGGACAGGCAGCCTGTTCCACCACACTGCCAGCCCCATGGACAGAGGTCAGCTCTGGGGTGCCTGGTGGGGTACAGCCACCATCCCAAAACATGGATGTGCACCCTCTGGAATGGAATCGCTTCCTCTCCACCTAGTCTGGGGAGTATGGACACACCTGTCATCTCCTGTCCCTTCTACAGTCCTACTCTCAGACTTCAAAAACATGACGAGAAGGCAGCTGGCAGGCCCCACACCTTTGACACCACATCAGAAAAACCACAAAGCCTTTTTTAAAGTCAGAAACGAGGTGTGACAGCAGCTTTTCATGACTCATCCTGACACCAAGATTGTGGATTCACGCTCTGAGCAGATTCAAATGAAACTACCATTAGGCATTATTCTGTTGAGTTAGAATTCAAGCATGTGCAGAAATAACCAGCAATATATCTAATATCTGCAATAAGGCTTTCACAGAATATTAATCTCTTTCTCAGATTGATAGTGAACTCCAACAGCCCTTTAAATCTCAAATAACTTGTGAGAAATAAAAGAACTATTAACTTTTAATGAAGCACAAAAAACCCTCTCAGGCAGTAGAATGGAGCATGAGCTTTAAATACTTCATGTCTTGCTACAGGGAAAAGCCAAGGACCTGAAGAAGAGAGGATCCCTCTCTCCATATGCCTGAGCCAGTCAGCCCTCCACGAGTCACTGCTGGATGTAAAAGTGCTCATACGGACATGCTCTGGCCTGTTTATGCTGAGATGGTAGAAAATAAGAAAAAGGAGGGGGTCTTTTAGGTAAAAGTGGGATTATGGCAACTGCAGAGGGAAATTCTTGGAAGCATTCTGCCTGCCATTGTGAAATACCAAATCACCAATGGCAAACCCACAATATTCCAAAGGGGAGAAATGAAGGAGCAGGATTCTGTCTGTGGCAAATGAACAGGAAGTAATGATCACTGAATACAAGGAGCAGGAAGATGATTTTGAAGTGATGATAACACAAATCAAAGGGCTTTGTCAACAGAGAATAGCAATAGCAAAGGAAAGTTCTCACAACTGAGCATAAATTTGAGGCTGCAGCTGAAATGGATGACAATTTAATTTTTTTTAAAATGCAGCATCCAATTTTTGCTATTTAGACCTCCAAAGAAGTCGGCAGGTTTTTGGAAGAATATATCTCCTACTGAGACACTTCAATTAAAAAGCTGCTTCATTTCCAAAAGCATTCTTCAGCTCATAGCACCCACTGAAAGAGAAGATGCACTGTGTATCTCTGAGTAAGATCCAAAATCAACAAGGCTATCTCTGAAAATCCAAAGGAGTGACAAGACTGACTGAGATACAGGACATATTAAGCTCCTTTCTGTTTCTAAATTCAAAGACTTATGAATATGGATATAAATAAACCTGTTCTTGAGGAAGAGGCCAAATGCAGACTTCAGATCTCAATCAGAGATAGAAAAAGGAGGAATTCAAAGTAGGACCATTAAAATTCTACCTGGTGCAGCTAAAAAACATTAGATAGTCTCATACAGAACACATGATCTCTAGATTACAAGATTTCTTTATCAACAGGCCAGAAAAGCATCTGTCATGAATTATTTGGGTATATGTAACACAGCCCAGGAAAAACACTACAGATTAGATGATAATCCTGAGATGTTTTACCATTTGCCTTTCAGAGGCCTTCTGCTCAAGAGACAGACATTTGCTCTAAGGAAGAGAGATTTTAAAAAACCCACACAAACCCCAGGAAATACATCCAAAAGAAAAGGAAAATCAAAGGAATAGTTAATAATTAAACAAAATGTTGAATGTTTAAAGACTGAAATGTTCTTCTTGTGGTCATTCATGTCATATACTGTGGCATCAAAACTCGTGCACAGTCTCTGGGCTGGTCCTTGCTTCCTCCCCTGCCCCAAATATTGTCACTTTTGCTTCTCTAGTGAGGGTGACAAGTGCCAGTTTGGAACATCAGCTTCTCAGAGCTATTTCTACATATTTCATAGACTGTTGTGGAGGGCAGGGAGCGCTTCTCACAGAAGATTACCATACTAAGCTGAACTGAGCAAAATACCATTTTCTTACACAATCACAAAAGGATCAACAAGGATGAAGAAAACAGGAAGTAGACGCTGTCAGAGAACTAAAAAGTGGGAAAAAAACCCAAACAGACAAGTGAAAACAACAGAGCTTCTACTTGGAAAAGAGTTGCTGATTGCCTCTGGGTGACCTTGCACATGAAGTCAGCTCTGGGCAGCTCAGCTAAACCTTGTGCCATTTGGCCGTGAGAGACACCTGAATGCCCCTGTCCATAGAAACCTGTGCAGCTCTGAGAAGAAAAGACCTTCTTAGATCAAAGCGCCACATCTGCTGTCCCAACAGTGCTGACAACCATCTTGGCACAGTGTCACTGTGGTTGTTGACAGCCTGTCTGCTGCTCCTTCAGATGCTTTGTCCCTTTTCCCAAGCCACAAAGTGATACACTCAGCAAGGAAGCAGAAAAAGATGGCAAGAGGAAAGTCACATGGTGGCATAATCCAGTAAAAAAGTCAAACACTTCTCTGCTCCCTCCTTCCCAGGACCTTTCCACATCCCAAATCACCACTGGAACAGCTGAGTAGAGTGGGATTATTCCTGCGTGCACATTTTTGCCAAACTCTATCCAAAAGTCACTTTCCTCTTGTACCAGAAGGCATATTTCCATGTATTAAAAAATATGCACCTAACTCTCCCTGTGGGCAATTGTCGTGTTCTGTCACACATTAACATCAGCTACCCGCTCTCAGACTGAGTAAACCCCCTGAGCTGAATGTCTGGTGGGAATTCTGAGCAGAAATACACGTGGTTGTAACTCCTCTGTGCTGGCACCTTTTATTTGTTTTCCCAGAAAATCACAGGAGGTCTGGTGCTTTGTCCCACTTCACCTACTGATGTCTATTAGCAACCTTTGTAAAACCCCAGCTATACTTTAAGCAAAGCTTAGGTCAGCTCCCTAGGATTAATTACCTCGCTCAGAGTCCAATTTATTTAGCAATCAGGGAAAATTAGACAGTAGCTGGCGAGTTGGCTATTTTGAAACAAAGGTCCAGAATCCTTAGGTCTGTTCCCAGGCTAAATGCTGGGTTTAGAAATTAATGATTTGAAAGTCTCAAAATACATACTTCACATTGCAATTGTTTTTGCAACATTTAGCCTCCAAATAACTTCCCTGTTCAAACTGCGAGCACACAAGTGACAAAAACAAATAAACAGGAGTGCAAATTGTTTACATGATAGTTTTTAGTGCCAACTTTTCTTTCTCAGCCTGACTTTGACACACTGGTAACACTGGTCTCAGGAAACACCTTGTGGCACTGCATTAAATGTTGTAACACCACTGGGGAATCTCCAGTAAACATTATTAAGGCGAAACCTTGTCCTAGGTAGAAATCCTACACCACAATCATGTGCGTACACCTCCTGCATTTACCCCACAGCTTCAGAGCCCTTCCACTACCACTCCAGCCCTTGTTGCAGCAAGGCAGGCTCCTGGCACAGTTATTGAGGCTCCAGAGCCACCTCTGGACTTTCACTCTGCCCATGTGGCCATAAACCATGGGTTTCATTCTCTATTCCACTCCCAGTCAACAGCTACAAAGCACAGCCTTGCACAGCACAAGCAGATCACATCATTACACAATAGTACTGGTGTTTCCTGAGAAACAGCTTGATACATACAGCACAATTCCTTGGAGCACGGGAGATGAACTCCTACTGCACAGAAGCTCCGCACTGAGCACATCTGGAGGGGCTGTAGTTATCAGGGTTCTGATGCCAACTTGCCTGGGGTCAATGGAGAGAGACAGTTCTGCAGCAGATGACGTTTTGGCCTAAGGGAATATAAGTATTTGGATATCGTGCTGCTTGATTAACTCAGTAGATAACTTCATGTGAGACAGCTGAAAAAAGTCTTAAAGAGATCGTGGATGTTGCAACTGTAAAGCTCCCTTTAGAGTACTGGCTTTTCTTCAGGGGCATTTAAGGTTTATGTGGCCCATTTTAGGGATCTTTTGGATGTGGCTGTGATGTACATCCTAAGTTCACTTTGCCTCTCCCTATACTTACTGTATTTACAATTTTTTGGTGACAGAATTCAGAAAGTGGATCTGATTTCCTCATGGTTCATCTGGTTGCACCCTTTCAGGACATTAAAAATCCCTTCATGGCCTTTCATCTATTACATTCAGGTTCAAAACCAAGCCAAAGTAAAAAGTATTTGCTGTGAAAGTCTTCATGCTGTCTGCTGGTTCCAGACAGTGGGGACCCTGACCTTCCTCAAGTTTTTTGGATGAAATGCCACAGAATATGCCCTTTTACCCCAAAGACATTTTATATTAACAGATTTCTTTCCATACTTTTTTCTTTCAGAACCAGGTGCCCACTAGCTCACAAGAGCCCAGCCTTATGAGTGTGCATTTCAGGGCACAAGGTTTAGGTTTTCTGCAAACTTTCTACACTTTTCATGACCCTCTACACACTGTGACAGCCTTAAGCTGCTGGGGACTACACAATGTGTCCCAACCTTGCATCTTGGAAAACATCAACTAATGTGAATAAGTCTGGAGTTGAAGAAGAGGACAGGGTATCTGCTGCATGTTTCCTTTCCTTCTGGAGAACTGGGAAGCAAAAAATCCTGCTCCCCGGGGTGCAAGTGCTTCAGAGCTGTGAGAAGGCAGCATTAGCAAAGGACACCAAGTCCTTAAGGATTCACTGCCACTTTCCTGCTCTGAGTAATTCCATGAGAGGGCAAGGAAAGCTGTCAGGGGTCCTCTGATTTACAGCTATTCACCATTTGACCTTCCTTCTGCAGGAGCTGCTGCAGCTGCAGCCCTAAAGACAATAGCTGGAGAGAGATTCACAGAGGAAGGTCCCTGGGAAAGCAGATCCCTCTCCTTCCTCCCCCTCCTCTCCTCTGGGAGGTTTGTATTTTGCCTCTGTGTCACATCAGGTGCAGGCAGCTGCTGCCCAGCACAGGTAAAACCCAAAGAGCAAGTGCAGACAGGGGTTTACACCTTCCGTGCTCAGGATGGCTAACAAAGCAATTCCATGCCAGTTCCATGCACTCGGGGGGTTTAAGGCACAGAAAGCCCCAAAGGGCTGTGCTCCATTGTCTGCGGATCGCGCTGCCTCTTTAAAATCAGAAATGCACGGACAGCTTCAAGGTGCCTCCCACTGAGCAAAGGCTTTAGATGCAGGCACAGAGGCAGCGGAGCCATCCTCCCCTGAGCACAGGGCAAACCTGCTCGCGAGAGAAATGAGCGCTCAGCGGAGTCCTCGGGCTGCTTCCAGCGATCCTTTCCCTGCTCCGGCGACAGCGGCACACGTGCAGAGGACAGACCTGGAGGTTCTCCCCAGGGTGCCCAAGACCTCCAAGAAGATGAGAGCAATTGCAGGTACACTTTGCTGGTACTGTTAGCTCAGTTTATGGATGGTTGTGCTGTCTGTATTTGTTTTATAGCTCTCTTGGTATTTTCATGAAAAACCTGTCTGAAACAGATAATGCTCCTTGCTTCGACCAAGAGACAGATTTTGCACGCCAAGTGTTTGTTTAGTACTTCTCCTAAATGAATGTTAGGCAGTCCCTTGTCAGAACTGTTATTTAGTTTCAGGCTTTGCCTTTCTTTTATTCTCTTCTTCTGCAACTGTCAGGTTGAAGAGCAATGTGGAGACCAGAGTTGTCCAAGAGAGTTTCTCAGAAATTTGTTAAGTGTCGGTATATCAGGGGCTGAGGGTGGCTCCAGGCAAAGAAGGGAGCAGCTCCACTACAGAGGCTGTCCTTTGTAGCCAAGACCGCTATTGTTCAATAGCATTTGACACCCTGAAGCCCCACTGCCTGAGTGCAGAAAAAGCAGCAATGCCCCCCAAACCTCTGCTGGGATGGGGTGGGACTGTCCTGACAGCTGGGAGTGAGATGTGAGGATTCCTAGATGGGGCATGGGAAGACGCAAGAAGACAGCTCTCTCAGCGTTTTGATACAGAGAGGGAAAATTAGGGGTTAGATCAGGCATTTTTTCCCCCCTCTGCATGGAAAAATAAATGATCTTGTAATATTTGATACAACCAGCATTACAAGGAGGGGAGCATGCTCCTCCCCAGCATCAAAAATTCAAGGCACTGTGTCTTGCTTAAGGAACATTTTCCCATTCACCTCAAGAGCCTGTTTGTGGAAGTAAATTTGCCTTCACAGTGAATCCCTACAAGCTGGTTCACTTGACAAAATCTTGTCTCTGCAAATTGGCAGAGCTTCACCTGTTTGACAGAAGCAATAATGGATTATGCTGGCTGAAAATTTGGCCCCCACACTCAATTAATGGCTGCCAAAAGGAAAGTGCTGGCTTCACTATTTTCTTGGGTCTTCACAACTCTTACTTAATTAAGGAATGTATTTAGAAGCCAGGACATCAGTTCTCTCTTCATTCTCACCTACCACATTGCTGAGACATCTAGAATGAAGCACAAATTTTGTCCAAAAGGCACATCAGATGCCTTACAGCACACTGAGCTGTCATTTTAGTTTCTTTTACCTTACACAGGGATGATAGCACCATAAGCTTGAAGGCTGGTGGAGGTTTAAACTGCATTTTACACTCCCTCTATATTCTCATTTCACTGCATGCTGAAAACTTCATTGTTGGTAAATAAACTGCTGCTGTAACAACCAGTGTATGACGCAACTCAAGGCATTTATTTTATGAGAACAAAAGCATCCCTTCACAGGGTATTTCTTCCCACCGTGCACAGGCAGCAATAGAGCTGTGGGGCAATAACGGGGCTATTGCTTTCCTCCAAGCTCAGCACTTTATGCTGTCATTTCCTTTCAGGAAACGTTTTCCTCTTTTTGTTCCCACAGAAGGAGATAAATGAGGCTGTTGCTCTAGAGTTTTCCGGGGACAAAGACAAGGTGATTCACTGCTCAGAAGGAAACTTTGGATGAAGCCTTCCGCCTGCCACCCTCGTGCCCTGCCACAGTGGGCAATTCTAATACGACTCCAAAGGCCAGCCAAGCCCCACGTGTCATAGGGAGACAGACATGGCCACGGAGCCAGCTGAACGTAACCCAAACGCTACTGCCCACCTCAACTTTGCTGCAATCTACAACCTCCACGATGGGGATTTCACCTCCTTGCGAAACTTCTCCTTCCCTTTCAATGTCACTTACAGCGACTACGACCTGCCCCTGGACAGCGAAGAGGACATGACCAAAACCCGCACCTTCTTTGCGGCCAGGATCGTGGTCGGGGTGGCCCTGGTTGGCATCATGCTGGTTTGCGGCATCGGCAACTTCATCTTCATCGCCGCCCTCGCCCGCTACAAGAAGCTGCGAAACCTCACCAACCTGCTGATCGCCAACCTGGCCATCTCGGACTTCATCGTGGCCATCGTGTGCTGCCCCTTCGAGATGGACTACTATGTGGTGCGGCAGCTGTCCTGGGAGCACGGCCACGTCCTCTGCGCCTCGGTCAACTACCTACGCGCCGTCTCCCTCAATGTTTCTACCAACGCTCTTCTGGCTATAGCTGTTGACAGGTAAGTGGGATGCTGTGACTGCACTAGGTGGCCAGAGCTTCTGAGCCACATTCACCACTAAACCATGTCCTCAAGTGCTATATCCATCTGGTTTTTTACTCCCCGGGCAGCTTGTTCCACTACCTGACCACCCCTTCAGCAAAGCAATTTTTCCCCTGAGAGACTGCCTGGAATTTTAACAATGTAATTTAGTTGTGTATTTTCTCATGATTCCTCTTCTCTCAGCCTCGTGCACCACAGACTCTGACAGACCCAGGCACTGAGGATCAGCCTCATGCTGACATAAGCCCGACACAACTGACTCACAAAAAGATAGAGACCCACCCAGTAAACTCTCTACAGAAAGGCCATCACCACAAGCCCTCTTTTGTGTACAAACACAACATACATCTCTGTAGACCCTCTGCATTTACACAGAGAATCCCCACCATTCCTTCTCTTTTTTCCCCCATTTCTCTCATGTGCCATTTCATGCTCTGGTCTAATGCCGCATGGTTTTTGGTACCTGATCCAAAAGACAGCTCAGGAGTAGGTAACCCTGCTGATGGCTGTACAGATACAGCTCGTGTGTGGCTGATTCAGCTGTTCTGACGTCAGGAGAACTCTGTGGAAAGACTCTGGGGAAGTTCAGAGATGTTTAGCCTGGTGTGGGCAAGGGGACAATCAGATCCTATGAAACAAATCCTTAACAAGCATCTAACAAAATAACCTTTCAACAGCAGCTGAGGACTCAGGGTAAAGCTTTTAAACACTATCATGTATGTATTACCATGTTCTATCACTTTTTCAACTTCTACAAAGTTTTCTTGGAACACTCTGCTAGTGCATCCCAGGTTGATGAAGTAATGTGGGTAATGGAGCCCTTAAGTCTGCTAAAGAAATCAGATTTCTAGCATATCTCCCTACACATCTTTAAAAACAACCCTGGAAAAGATTAATCACTGAAGCTTGTTGTAAGAACACACTGTTTTTGGTTTCACTGCCTTTTTCTTCTTTTTTTTTTTTTTTTTGCAAGCTTTTGACGTGGTAAACAGAGAGAAACTTTGTTTAACAATCACCTATTTCACATTGCTTATGTCATGTGGGTTGTTGACTTCAGTCTCTAAAAAGAACAGGCTCTAATAAAAGTTTTCTCATGTTTAGATAATTTAAAAGAAATCATCTGTGTAAAGAGTGTAAGTCTGTCCCACAGGATTTCCCTCGGGTAGGGCTCTACTTCATCTTCACTGATGTATATTCATTTGAAACGTAGGAATCTCAGGTATTTAAGCCCACACCTACACTAGAAAATAATACAGTGTGAAAGGAGAGGATACGAAGAGCAATAGCATGTGACAAGGGTCCAATGTTCACACTGTAAATATTTGGGGGATGAGGGGTAGCTTTATCTGGGAGCCCTGGACTGAATGCCCATGGGCACTTGGTGTGTTTTATGTACACTTTTCTCATGGGCAATTTTATCTGAATTCAGTTCACGTGCTGCAGGACCACTCCACAGTAACAGCCCAAGTGCGATAAGCAATGACAATCAGGAAATCCACCACAAAAGCTCCCTCCTGACTCTCTTGGACAGATTGACCCCATGCAGCCAAATGTTCTGCTGAGCAGATATGCATATTGATGAATACATACACATCCCACAACCTGCTTTCATAGGACCCAAGCTAAAAATGTTCATTTACCAGCTCCACAATGGGGCTGACCAATTCTGCTGGCCCCTGACACCTACCCTGCGCTATTAAGAGCCATGAACAATTCATCTGCTTCCAAGATCTGGCTGGTGAAAAGCACTGCTGACTTTCCATTTTACATTAGAATTAATTTATCCTGTGGATGCTATCTTTGTACAGAATATATACTGACGGAAAAGACTGTGAAGGAATGAGAAATTCCACTTTCTGAAACAATCCTTTGGTTTAAATATGGTTGTATTGGGAGCTCGGGTGTGCCTCTGATAAACATCTCCTCCTAGCAGGAATATCCCAACCTCAAAGCTTTACAGTCTTAGGGAGTGCAAACACCTAATTCAAGTTCTCTGCTTTGCCATATTACTTAACCCAGTATATTTAAGATTAATAAGCAATAGTCACCTCCAGAACACACACAAAAAGAGATTTGCTCGGGGAGAAAACAGATACACTGTCCTTTGTTGGCAGCTTGAAATCCTGCTCACCTGTAACCACTCATAAACATCACCCCCAGCTCTTTGCACCCCATAGAAAAACCAAGGAAATAAGATGTATATTTGATCTATTTGTAAAAAAAAGGCATATTTAAGTAGAGCTCTGCCTAGGGAAAACTTTTCTACACGTTTGTCTTTTCTTTCCTGCACTGACTAGGTGTATATTATGTCATATTTCAAACTCTCACTCCTTTAAAAAGGAAAAGTTGTTATAAAAAATTGTAACTCAGCTCCAGGTTGCTACTTCAGAACTGTAAGCTGTTCTTACAGACAAACATGTTGAGGCTCTCCCCTTAGGAATGACAGTAATTTCCTCCTGCCCAATTCTGTCCCCTTGTATTTTGAAGTGTGTTCTGACTAACAGTGTTTTCAGAGTTCACTTTGAATGTAATTGTCTGTTCCAGGTATCTGGCCATTGTTCACCCGCTGAAACCACGCATGAATTATCAAACAGCAACCTTCCTCATCGCCTTGGTCTGGATTGTTTCCATACTTGTAGCTATCCCATCTGCCTACTTTGCTACTGAAACAGTGTTATTTATAGTGAAAAACCAGCGGAAAATTTTCTGTGGCCAAGTTTGGACAGTTGACCAGCAGATCTACTATAAATTGTACTTCCTCTTCATCTTTGGCATTGAATTTGTGGTACCTGTGATCACAATGACCTTGTGTTACGCCAGGATCTCTCGAGAGCTTTGGTTTAAAGCAGTCCCAGGATTTCAGACGGAACAGATCAGAAAGAGGCTTCGATGCAGAAGGAAAACTGTTCTGGTCTTGATGTGCATCCTCACTGCCTATGTTCTCTGCTGGGCACCTTTCTTTGGCTTCACAATTGTCAGGGACTTCTTCCCCACCATCTTTGTGAAAGAGAAGCATTACCTCACTGCCTTTTACACAGTTGAGTGCATTGCCATGAGTAACAGCATGATAAACACCATGTGTTTTGTGACTGTGAAAAATAACACCATGAAGTACTTCAAAAAGATCATGTTGCTCAGATGGAGGTCAACATACAGTGGAAGCAAATCTAGCACAGATTTGGACCTGAGAACAAATGCAATGCCGGTCACAGAGGAGGTAGACTGCATAAAACTGAAATAAATTTTTTGCAGTTCTCATCTCACCTGTTTTGGACACGGAGTAAAGAGGAAGTAATGTCTCCTCAGAAGCCTGTCCCCTGTCTGTGGCAATATTCACCATTGGTGAGATTCCTCAAAAAGCAGCCTACTCTGCATTCTCTGCAGAACTCTTCTCACTGGACTGCTGGATAACTTCCTCAGACTGATGCTGTGCTTCACTTCTCCCATCTGTAAATTTGAGGTGTAGACACTCATTTTAGAGTTCTTTAAGAAGAACAAAAAAGTCTATGAATGCATTAGAGCGTATTACAACAATGGAAGAGCTGAGTGCTGATCCTAGCAGTGATGCCTCTTTGTTTCTTAAGAGAAACCTCTTAACCCCTTTGATCTTATCACCTATACCTTTAAGCTATTTGGTGTCCTTTTCCTTCTGCTCAAGAGGAAGGATGGCAAAAAAAGCCCATTTGGCTTCCTGTCACTCTTTAACATCTGTTTTTCCCCTCATCATGAAGCTCCTTGAAGTCTACAGACCACCAGCTTTGTATTGTCCAATGTACAGCATGCTCTTATGAAAGGCTTGTGCTCTACAAAGCTAAAATCTGCTTCACAGTCTAGTGAAAACCTCAAGTGTCTTCCTGTGACACCCTGTTTCAGAATGTTTTATCAACATCCACTCTGTAGTTTTATGGTGAGTGTTACTCTGTTATGTATTTGGAAATGGCACAGATACATATGGAAGGGACCTGTTCCCTTCCCTCACCCTCCAGGCACCCTCAGACCAGCTTCTGCTGCGTTGAGATGCTGAGCTCGTCACAGAATCAATCATAAAATCGTAGAGGTGAGGAATAACAACTCCACATTGTCTAGCCCACCCCTCTGCTCAAGCAGGGTCAACTAGAACAGGTTGCCCAGGACTGTGTCCACTTGAGCTTTGACTGACTCCAGGGAATGGGACTCCACAGCCTCCCTGGACCACCAGTGCCAGTGTTCAACAGCCCCCACAGTGTAAAAGTGCTTTCTTACGTTCAGATGAAATTCCATGTGTTTCAGCTTGTCTGTCACTGGGACCCGTACAAAACTGCTGCATGTTAGTAGGAAAAACCCAGCTTGCTGAACCAGGCCCAGACACCTTCCCAAGTCTGTGTGCACCTTCACAATGAAGTACAAGCGAGGCCAAAACACCAAGGAGATCCCGAGGTGATCTGTCCTTCTGGGAGCAAGACAGGCTTCAGCAAGCCAGTCTCTGGTTGAGTTGAGTAGCTTATTGTCAGCTCCAGATGAATTCTGCACTGCCTCCTCCCGCGCTCGTTTTCCTGTTCTGATTTTGTGCGACTCCAGTTTGGGTGTTTCTTAATTGATAATTATGACAAAGCAGGTGACAGTAGCAGTAATACCTACTCATTTCAACTACACGTAAGATGTTATGGACTTTTGTGTATTGAAATCAAATCTTTTCCATTGTGATGACAAATGCTTCTTGTTTTAAAGTATGTGGTTGCACCTACTTTTGGAGTAAATGGCTTTTGTAAATAACTTGTCTTGTTTGTGAATTTAAAGTGAGAAGCAAATCCTGCCAATAAAACAGTAAACGTGGCCTCAATATCATGATTTTGAATTTTTTTTTATCTTTTTCCCTTAGCCATCACTTTCCTACCCAACTGACTAATGTGAATGATCCCATTTCTTGTTAAAGAAAAATTGACTAATTAAATTTAAGGGCAATAGGATATTCAAATCCATTAAAGTGCTCAAATCCTCTCATCATTAGCTGCTCTTAAATATGCATTGGAGAGGATGTCATCATTTGCTGTTAGGCAAAACAATTACTTAAGTCATCCTTCAAAATGACAGTTTTAAACAGGGGTAAGTACTAAAACCATTAATTTCCCACCTTGCCAAAGAAATTTAAGGGACCAGAGATTTGCTGTATTTCACCATCACAAGGCTTTTAATCTTTCAACCTCTCCTGAAATCTCATGGTTCCTTCTGAAACTATGCTCCCATATATATCTCCTAAAACCTGCACTAGTTGTTGGGGATTAGCTGGGAACACTACCTGTTACCAGAATGTCCTGATACTCCTTTCACCTATTTTTCCAAGAGATTTTTGCTGAAAAAGTCAAACAGCTGACAATTTTCCACACCTGGAAATCCATCTCAGCCTGACCTAAAAAACAACCTCAACCCCACCAAGCAATATGGTACTAACCAAAAACTGGGGGAAAGAATTGCTTTAAAACTCTGGAAATCACTTTGAGAGCTCCAAGACAGCTCTTCTAGTCCAGCCCACTCACTGTTCTCATGCCTGTCCCTGCCAAGGGCAGCAAAGCAGCAGCTGCCACAGCCCCAACTGCAGGTTTAGGTTTCGGGGTCCACAGTGTTGCCATATTTTTGACATGTTGAGGTCTTTCCAGCAGTGTTTCATCCTGAACCTCTGGATAGGGCAGGAGAATAAGCTGTGCTTTGCCCTCAACTGCCTTTGTTGCAAGCAACAACCCCAGAGAGGGAGTCGCACTGAGCAAAGGCAATGGTTCGCTGTTCCCTGAGCACCCAGCACTCACATCACCCTTAGCCTGGGTCTGCACCAACTCCAAACAGCCCAAAACAAGTTCCACTTTCAGAGACATTTGCTCCTAAACTGAGCTCCAGCAAGCAGGGGCTCAGGGCCTTACATGGGGACAGAAAGCCACTTCAAAACTCCTGTGAAAACTCCATAAATGCCAACACCTCATCTCCCTGTCAGGTGGGGGATACCCTGCTGCCTCCTGCCTGGCCCCTCCCTGCAGAAACACTTTCTCACCTACACCAAAGGACATTTACAGAGGGAACTGGATATGGACTGCACTTACCTGCAGCTCTGCTGGCAAGAGCCGCACTTAAACAGAGAATGACAAGCACAAGCTGGGAGGAAGGCAGCACTTGTTGCAGAGGAGAAGTGGGCCTTTCCAGCAGAATTCCTGCCCACTGGAAGGCAGCAAGACCTCTGCATCCAGCAGTTGCACACTGTTAGGTCCAGGGCTTCATCATGCAGGGAACTGCGGGATGCATCATGGATGAGGAGCAGGTGGCGGTGAGGTTTCCTCCTAAGAGCCCTCAACAGGGTTCAGATAACCACGCAGTGAATCAAACAGACGTCACTGTGTCTCGGTTGTAGCCAACTCCAATTTTCACTGCCAAATGCAAAACTGTGGTGCTACCACACCACATTACTGCTCAGCTATCCTCCTGTGGCACAGCTCCAAAAAGATAGGCTCACTTCCTACTACAGAAGCTTCTCCAGGGATAACTGAAGGTTAAATCCAGTCTCTGCTCCTTCACAATGAAAAACAAAAGGCCAGGTGTAACTGGAAACTAAAATGGTGACCCAAATGGCTAAAAGAGGGTCAAGAGAAGAAAAAGCACTTATTCTTAGAAACAGACACTGAGAAAACAGAGGCTGTATATCATTAAAGCAATTGTCTCTCTACCAAAGAGGGATGACCTGCAAGACCCCAGGCCAGGGTAGGTCAAAATAGCCAGCCCAGTAAATTTGCCTGAGGACTGACTGATTCACTCAAGGGATCAGACTTCGTTTGCTCCTTCTTTGGAGCCTGGCAGTCTTTCCTATGGCAACAGCACCCTCCAGCTGCTGCCTCTGCAGCACAGTGGCAGTGAAAACTGCATCAGCTCACACCAAACACCTTGGGAACTCCGCCACGCAGATATTCCCAGGATTCCCACGCCTCCAACAAGTGGCAACACGTGCTTCAGCTTTCATCAGGCACCCAGGCACTTCCCCAATTCTTGTTGTGTCTGCACTCTCCCTGGCTCCCTGTGTCAGCAGGGTTGTGACTTGGCTGCTCCCTTCCAAACACTCCATACTATCTGTGTGGAAAAACACACACCATCGAGCAGAAAGAAGCAAGGAGAATTAAGGCTAGAGAGACACTGCTCCCTCAGACTCACAGATATCTCCCACACTGTTCGGATTCTGTTCTACAGACTGCACCCTCACACGTTTCCAGGGTGAACAACAGAACAACAGAATCAATTAGGCTGGAAAAGACCTCTGAGATCGTGGAGCCTGACCTTAGACCAAACACCACCCTGTCAACAAGACCATGGCACTGACTGCCACATCCCATCATTTCTTACACACCTCCTGGGACAGTGACTCCACCACATCTCTGGGCAACCCATTCCAATTCCTAATCACCCCTTCTACGAAGAAATTCTTTCTTATGTCCAACCTAAACCTCCCCTGGTGCAGCTTGGAAACTATGTCCTCTTGTCCTGTCACTTCTGCCTGGCAGAAGAGGCCAATCCCCATGTGGCTACAACCTCCTTTCAGCGAGTTGTAGAGAGTGATAAGGTCACCCCCGAAACCTCTTCTCCAGGCTGAACACCTCCAGCTCCCTCAGCTGCTCCTCAAAACCCCTGATGAGGCAGAGATCCCTGCAGCTTCCAAAAGTGACCTTTGTAATACCACCCAAAACAAAAGAACATGGGTATAAACCCACCAATAATCATGGATAATGTGAAACATCACTGAGCACTCCAAGCACAAAGTCACGTTCCTCAGAACCAAGACTGTGTAAACGTGACAGAAGAGAAGACACTGAGATGGTAACGTTGCCTGGAAAAAGGCATCACTGAGCTAAAAAGGATCACCAAAACCCCATGTAAAATCCTCTACTTGCTCCTCTGCTGGTTCCAGAAGAAAAAAAAAAACCACAGAAGGCAATACACAGAAAACATCACAGGGAGAAGGAAAGAACAACAATAAAATCCAGGTATGTAGCACTCAAAAAAAGCCAGGGGTGAAAAAATGCTCCAGAAAGGCTCTGTAAAGTGCTCCAACGTACACCAGTCACTGAAGTCGTGGGAAAAGCCACAGGGTGAAGCACCTCAAAAAGAGGTGGAAACCTCTGAAAAGCCAAAGCCAAAGAAATAAAAACCACAAGTCTGAAGAACTCCTCCAGGGCCACGCGGTGACACACTCCAAAAAATACCGTGTGAGGAAAAAAACGAGTCAGTGAGCAATGTGCTGGAGACAGGCAGTGAAGGACTCCTCTGGGAGGCTGTGATGAGCTACTCCAGTAACAGCTGGTAGCAGTGTTGAAGGAGTCCAAGATAATCCAATATGAGGTTCCAAAAAGAGCTGGTGGTCCAGCCAGGTCCAGCCCAGGGCCTCCAGCCCATTTCTCCTGCCTCCCCAGTCCTGAGAGCAACAGCTTCCCCATCCAGCACGGTGGGGGCAGGAGGGTTCAGGGCTGCAGGGAGGGCTGAGGTCACACACAACTCAGTGCAGGAATGGCAAGGTCCAGGCAATGCAGTTTTTCCCCCTGAGAGGAGCCTCTTCACAACAAGAAGATGGGCACACGAGCTTGAGTGAAAAGACACAGCATGGGTGTAATAGAGGGCACCATATTCACAAAATTCCCCTGGAAAGTCCATAAAAACAGCTGCAGTGTATCTGGATGCCAATTTGCAGCCACACAAGAACGCTTTCCCTGCTGAACTTCAGGACTGTGTCCAAAAAAGTGCCAAATTCACATGGCTCCTATCCCAAAACATACTAAAGCTTTTTAACTTACTTTCTAGGAAGTTCAGGAAAATCGTGAACACACTGAAGTCAAGATCTTCCAACAACATCTTTAAAAATCACACAGTTACAGATTTTTCCCGTTGTATGTTACAAGTTTATTTGTGCAAAAATACAGTCAGTCATCAAGACTTTAGCTTTGCTGAGAACTGAACACAATTCCAGTGATATAAAGGCATGGAAAGAGGTACTGTTGTAACTGGAGCAAATACACTGTAACTCTTGTTGAGCCAATAAATTGGTTCAATAAACTGAGATACTGTTCTCCAGTGATTTAGACAATCTGTATTTAACTACAGCATCTCAAGAGAACCAACAAAAAGACACCTAAAAGGATAGCTGGGAGCAGAATAATGAAGTTTACAACCGCACTAACTCAAAAGAACATTAACAAAAGGTTGAGGCTTTCCTGATGCCAATATTTCTTTCAAGCACAGGGAGATGAAGTTTCAACAACCTTTAAAATTATATTTCAAAGTAAGAGACAGCAATGGTGTTGTAAAACAAATAGATGAGAAATAAAAGGAAAAAACAACTAAAACTTTGGGAGTTCCATCCTCTGGGTCCACCAGTTAATAAAAAAAACCCCACACCACCCCCAAAATAAAATAATACAGGAAAGGCATGGCTGAATCCTCTGGCCCCATTAAAATCTTCCTGTAGTGCCTACATAATTGAGAAAAAGTTTTCAAACAATTCCTCTCCTCTGTGCAACCATGTTTTAACAGAACCACACTGGACACTCATACCCTTGTTCCAAGCAGCTATTTTTTGGTTTTCACAAATCTACGTGCTTCTTGCACCAGTGTTTCAACATCTTCGTTATCCTTTTCTTCTGAACTTGGCTCCCAGTCGGAGTCCTCGTCAGTGGGTTCCTCTTCCTCATCATCTATAAAGCTGTCATTGAGGTCATATTCATTGGCACCATCTTTCTCCACAGCCCTTTTTCCTGTAGGGACAAAAGTGTCATATATTCATGAATCATAAATGCAGAACTCCAGAGCCCTCCCAGAGCCCACCAAGTTAAGTCTCTCTCTCTCTCGGAGAAGGAATCGGCCAAACAACGCATCTATCTTCCAATTTACTTCCATGGCTACTTTGATTTTCTGCCTACATCCATCCATTTGTATATACTTAAGGCTATTTTATACTCTCAGCCTTTGGAATCTGACATGGCTTTTAATTCCTACTCACTTTCCTGAGCTTCAGATGAGAGAAGGGAATTTTCTAGATCACTCACCTCCTATATCCTCCATTTGGATCCAAGCTGGGTAGACTGTGCTTCCTTTCTGAACGTGGGTTAATGAAACAAGTGGTGCTGAACACTTTCCTGAGCTGGGGACAGCCTCCCTGTGTCCCAGTTCAGTCTGTTTTATCACTCTGCTTTCCAATCTGCTGTCCCGTCCACCTTCTTCACAACTTATATGTTGCCATCAACTTGCCTTCTGCCTTCACAGCATTTCCCAATAGTCTGCATTGGCAGGAATTATACTTACAAACCTCTCCTTACAAGAACTGGATGCTGTCCACAGCATGCTCCAAAACTTTTTTATAGTTTGTCCTGCAGCATTCTTTGAATTGCTTGAATATGGTGGCACATTTAAACCAACTCCCAGAGACAAGGTCATTCTGTTTGAAGAAGTCTTATCTATCTGACTTGGTAATGCCTATACAAAGCTGCTGCCAAGGCAGCATTGCCTTCTCCTTTTCTTTATCAGTAGCTGAGTACCTTCAACACCGTAATTTCCATGGCATTTTGGCAAATGTGTGTAACCCTTGCCCTACAACTCTTGACATCTCCCTTTCTCTTACATATCTGCACAATTCCTACTTAACCATGGCCTGTTGATATTCCAATCATGTCTTATTTTGCCTTTAAGTTTAAGCCTCCAATTTTTGCATTCTCATCTCATCTGGAGATAATCTCTCAATGATACTGGGACAGATAATTTATCAGTTGAGTAGTTATCATCAGCTTTCATATGAAACTACAAACACGTATTTCTTTCTCAGCTACAGATCCAAGTCCAAATCCCCACATTTATATTAACCATAAGCACTTCTCAGCAAACTCTTAAGCTTCAGGTACTCAAGGTGTGTGGTGTACGACCACCACCACCGGTACCTTATGTAGTCAGACCACAGCCTCTATCAGTTACTCTTTTTTGTTACTGGGAATGCTGCTGTTCCAGAATTATCTTCCTTTTTATGCTTGCTAGTTCATTGTTTAACAGACTTCAGTGGCAATCAATCATGCCCCTGTTAGCCCATACCAGCAGAATTTCTTATGAGAATCATACACTAAGATTCTGCAGGATGATTTATGGCTTCAAGGGGAGGGGCCAAAACAAAGATGCTGAATGCAATAAGAACAAAATCCCACTATTCAGACTAATCTTATGAGAATGATCAGTCCAAGAGCTGCTTAGCAAAGAAAAGCTCTTCTTCACTTTGACACCACCATGGACAGCATTTTACAATGGAAGCAGGAATTCTGCAGAACACTGGTGACTTCCACATTTTTCCTACAAATGTAGGATGAGCATACTATGTTCTCCCTTCCTGCACATCCATGCTTTTAGATTTCAGTAGGGAATGATGCACTACCTTCCGTGTCTTCTCCATCCACTTTTTTCTACTGTAGTATCATTCAGCCCTGCAGCCCCTAATTAAGCTCAATTCTGACTTTTCCACAGTACTGTATTTATAAAGATGACCTTTAAACTTCCTCTGAAAGGAGAAGAAGCTTGCTGACCACTCCTTCCAAAGAGTTCTACTTGGAAGTGAGCTGATCAGCTTGCTAGAAAACCTACAAAGAAGTGTGTAGGACAATCCTGCATATTCCATGATCACACAGCAGGTCATTCATCTCAGTAGCAATGACACAGTGAGGTCATTCACTTGTGACAATTTAATGACAGCATAACTCTGATCTTTTTTTTCTTTTTCCCTTCCTCCCTTCCAACTATTCCCCCAGTAATTTGCCTCGAACTATTTCTCAGAACACTCTCTACAGGCAATTCGTAAACCCTCTAGTAGCAATTAGGTTAAAAACATTAAAACCTTAACATGTCAAAAGTCACGTAGAGCCTCTTCTCCTGGCTGGTGGAGCTTAAATACACTTGGAGGGAAATTAATCCTGCTGTGCTTAACTGTGCAGTTGTGCCAAACAGCACAAAATAAAGGTAAATGGAGCCCTGATTGTCTGTGTGACCCTGTGTAACTGCCTCAGGTGTGAACCTGCTGAGCACTACCTTCTACAAGCTTTGCCCTCAAGAGAGCTAAGGAAGCCAGCCAACAAGATATTAAAATATAAAAATAAAAAAACCCCAAACAGTAACTGTGAACAGCACTTTAATTAATTTCCTTCTTTCTCCCAACTCAAAATGCAACAGTTCCACACCCTCCTGCCTTGCTCAGGCCAGTGAAAATGAAGACTGCATGGTATCAGACTTTCAGACCGCTCTTTAAAGCTCACTTAAATTATTTTAGAAAGAATAGGAAGCTTCACATTTAGAAGCTGAGACACAAAGGAGCCTGGAAGCAGACCTAAAGCATATTTAAAACTAGAGTCTATGCACCCACAACATATATAAACTTCTGCACTTTAGTCCTAACAAGCCAATATTTACCCTGAAATATCAATACCTCACTGTCAGAAAAGTTCATATTCATATGCAGAGATTATCACTTGAAAGTTATTCCAAGGTCAATGCAATACAGAAGGAATATCTCCATGTTTCAGAACCAATCAATCTTTATGGGGCAACCTTAACTAGCTGTGCATGAAATATTGAATTCCTTTCATCCTATTATGGCGCCTGTGTAAGGAAGGAAGAATTGATTTAACCACATGTGTCTCTCCTCAAAACACTTGTTTTCTTGCCTGCTTCCAGGGCAGTACAGATATGATTATTCAGAAAGCCTGGCAAAAATTCAATGGAAGCACTATTACTTGTAAAAAAACAAGAAGGGTTTTACTAAAATAACTACCTTCTCCTCAGGTAAGTATTATCAAGCACGTATAGTACTATTAAATGCCAAAATTCCCAGAGCAGAGCAGCCGTGCCCCAGGCTGATGTGCCCATTCATAACTAGAACACACTCACCATTTCTTGAAGTTTGTTTTCGGGTTCTTCTTTCAGTTACTAAAGAAAGGGAAGTTGTCAGTCAGGACAGAGTGAGCCTTGGCATAAGGGTTATTCTTAGAAAACTGATCTGTTAAACAAATGCTGCAATGGTTGTGCTGCACTTACAAGTATTAAAGCTACTCTGCTGCCCCAAAATACCTTTACTGTCTTGAGCCACTTCCAAGAGATTATCCAGATGAACTGTTCTTAATATTTTAACCCCTGACATCTGTAGACAAATGTTGTCAATAAAGGTTGGGGGGTTTTAAGAAGAAACCTGGAGTATTTAAAAGCATTTATGTATTTTATACGATTGTTTCCTGTAACTGCAATTCCTTCCTTAATAATGTTATAATCCCAAATCTTTACAGTAAAATACATTATCATTATATTTCTATAACTGTTCTGCTCTAAATTACTGTTAATTGAATTGGGATTTCATGTGGAAAAGAACTCCAAATTCAATAATCAAGAAAAAGCACAAAAAAATGTGAGGTATCTCTTTCAATTCTTTAAGAACAGACAAAATGTAAACAGCACATTCCCTTGTGTTTTAAAATAAGTTACTAGAACATAAAAAGATTACAAAGTGTTAGAATACAAACTCAAATTCAGCTTTAGTTTTATTCCCTTCAAGCCTCAAGAGAACATATATGCAAAAATTAGTTCTCACAGTAAGAAAATCACTGGTCCAAAAAAACCCAAAAAAACCAGGCAGATGACAGACATGGTTGCAGTGTTTGGTTCAGAGCACCAAAAGACTTTAAAATTGTAACTTCCCTGAAGATTTCTTATCAAAAGAAGAAAAAAAATCCCAGAAGAAAAAAATAATACCAATAGACAGTAAGCTGTAAATGCAAAATTATTCTCTTAAAGTAGATTAAAGCATTTCATTCCAACTTTTTGGTATCTACTCCTGGGGTTTTTTTCCTCACACTTTGAGCAACATTGGACAAGTTGGCTTACCTGGAGGTGCACTGTGCTTGTATTCTAGCTTGTGCTGTGGGTTCTTTCTGCAAAGAAGAAAATAGTAAAAGCTTGATTCATCACTTTGCTCCACACTTAACAAGCCCAGATTTCCCTGGTATTTTATGGAAAAATTTCAAGGCATAGCTTTTAGATCAGTTGATTATGCTCCCTTCAAGTAGCAGCCAAGAGATAAGGACAAGAAAAATAACACAAAAACCCTTCAACTTGTATCTGTTGCTTCACTAAAAGAATTACCACTGTTTCGTGGGTGCCTTCTTTCCTCTATCCCCAAACAAAGAAACGCAGATTAAAAAAACAGCAGTCAGTCATAAATTGGATTTTATTGCCATTATCTCAATTATGCTTTATAACAAATCAAATACTGATTTAAAATAGTTTTTGTACATAATCTCAACAAGAACTTTATCAAAATTTAAACTAGAAGTTACATATCAGGAACAACATGCAGCAATAAATTCTATATAAATAGTAAATTTATATAAAAGAACCGTTTACTGAATGTTGAAAAGAGAAGTGCTGATCTTCAGGTCATTGAATAGGTTCCAAAAGTCAAGTTTTCATCTTTGCTGCTGAAACTACTAACAAAGAAGTAATTTTTTTCCCCTGTCACCATGCAAAATATGCACGGACTCAGATGTTTTAATGATAGTAGTCTGACCATAGTAAATTTCACAAGGCTACAGTCAAGATGTAGCATTAAGAATCATTCTCATTATTCTATTGTTATTTTGCAGGTCCAGGGGAGAACGTTCTTAACCTGTAAACAAGAAGAGCCGCTTTGCCCAGTGTTCCTTCCTCACCTATAACAAGCTGTTCCGTATGGACACTCAGGCCGGTTGTCATCGTTAGCCTGGGCTACCATCCCCATGTCATGATAGTCATCGTCATTAGGGTGACTGAACTGCTCGAAGTGAACGGGATTCTTTCTGCAAAAAACAAATATATACCAAAAACTGAGTGTCCTGTTTCAACACAAGAAGTGGAGATAAGAAAGTTGTTACTGAAGGATTTCCCTGTGATTACAGGAAGAGGAGCTTTTAATGTTTAACTTGATGCAGAACATAAGACCTACTTACAGGACAAGAAGAAAAGCTTTTTCTCAGCTGCAACAGAGGTTAAAATAAGATTTTTTTCCTATTTGCCATCAGCTTTAAGTTTCAGCCCCCCAACATTTACACAATAGGTTTTATTTGAAACAATAAATCACCACCCTGGCATGAAGTTGTACCATAAGATGTAACAACCCTACATGTAATTGAGTCACACCAGTGTTAGTGATGACAGCATACGAGCAGTATCCACAGCTTCTTGCTCTACAGCAGGTGAGCAACTAGGGAACACAAATATATCTGCAACAGTGACAGAATATTTCTACTCCTTCTAGGCAACAGGTTTGCACACACACCACACAAGACAGGGCAGCTATAAACAACATCACTTAAAGAAGAGTTTCCTTTATAGAACTGCTGTAAGTGATGTTAAAAAGAACACAGAAAAACATGTCATGACTTCAGGAGAAATGCATGTGACAGATCAAAGCATACTACAAAAAATTACATCAAAATGAACATACTGGTACCAAAGGCAAATCTATCTTTTATGATTTCTTTTAAAGATGCTTTCTTCAAGCATAATATTTAAAAGCAAGAACTGTGAGTCACTTTAATGATTTTTTTTTCCAAAAGACACCCATAAAATACTTCAGTGATTACCACAATTATTCCCAGAGTACATAACCTTTAGTGTGCCTCAAGTAGGAGGAATGACAGTTTCTTCTTTAATTACTGCCTTAAGTCACACTTGTTAGAACTGCATTTAGAAACAAGCATGGAACATGCCAAGAACATGTGTGTAGCCAAATCCATATAGAGCATCTTCCTCACTGATCACAGGTACTCCTTCCTTTGCATTCAAAACTACCTCTCCTGAAATTCATAGTCAATATTCATTTCAGCATTTCAAGTACCACCATAAGAAAAGAGCATTTGCTACAGCTTTCACAAAATGATCACTTAAGTACTGTGAGTTCTTCTGGCTATTCAGGCCTCCTTTTAGCATTCAAAAAAGATCAGACATTTAATATTAAGTCCTTAATTCTCCATTTGCCAGGTATCTTTCCCTCAGGAAACTCCACAAGCCAGCCACAGATAAACTCTTCAATGAGCCACTTATCAAAGATCCAGTATCCCTTGGATCTACTTAGGTGACAGGCTTCTTGTCCTGGTATTTTCTGTTATTTCTGCAAACTGCAGGGTAAGTGAATAATGTTTCACTAGAAACCATTGCAAGGTTGCATTTACCAATCTTTTATTCCACAAGGCCTCATGAAACATCACTTCTTATGCCAAATTCAGACCGGCTGCCTACTTCTTTTCCCATTTAAAAATAAATGGGATGAAACCAAGTCATTTTAGAGGCCATTTGCTTTGTTTTCTCAATGCACAGAGCCAATGAACTAGCAATAATAGCAAGAATTCTCAGTCATTTGAAACACCATTCATCTTCTCCAAAGGATACAGCAGCAACTAATGTTCTTCGAAATCCTTTTAATCTTTGTTCCTACAACAAGATATGTGTAGCATCACAGTCACCAAGGAAAGCCAGGTGATAAGCCAGTTTACTGTATTTTAGGAGACATCCACGTCCTTTCAAAAATTTGCTTCAAAACCTACTCAGACAACACCAAACTGCCCTCACTGGAGGAGAGAAAAAAAGAAGAGGAAAGGGTCGAGGTGCACAAGCCCTCATCAGGGGTCTTTGGGCCAGTGGATGATGCTCCTCAAATTACACATTACCTGTGAAGCGCCTTGAACATGTCCCACCTCAGGACTAGTAGAAACATCATGTTTTATTTTACCTTTACCTGGATAATTTCTACTTACTCTACTTCTATGTGTAATGCAACAATACTCAGCAAAATAAATGGAAGCAGAGAAGTGCATAGGTAATATTAAGCATTTTCCCTTCTTGCAAAAAAAGCCCCTAAGGCTTCTTCCTTAAAAGTTTTGTTTGAGAGTTTTTTATTATTTATTTTCAGACATAAGATATTTGAGTTACAAGAGCACACTAAGTTGCACTCCAAAGTTAACTGTTTCACAAAAGCCTTACTGCACGGGGATTTGTTATTCATTTGATCAAATAAAAAACATTAGGCTTTATTTGCACAAAAAGTAACCCGTTAAAAGCCTGTTTTGAGAGTACAGTTTTATGACTCTTGCCTTCATGTAAACATACTGACACAGTTACTGCAGCTTTGCTTCCACAGAAGCTCTGAATTTGTGTCCCCACACTTCAAGATAGAGGAAACAATGCAAACAAAAACTATGCAAATAACACTTTAAAAGTTTTTCAGGATCAATGCAGTCATCTGAAGCAGAAGCTAAGTATTGCTCAGTGAAATATTTAAGTCAGTAATTCACATGTGCAGCTACCAAATGCAACTTTAAAAGCTTTTTCTAAAGCAATTTTAACTGACCAGTTCAGAATCCCTGACTCCTCACAATCCCATGGAGAAGAACTCTGGCCATTTCAAGGGCTTATTTTCTCAGCTACTGGAAAAAATGGGCAGTGAAAATGTAATTACTAGCACTACTTATAAAGCTGTAGAATCCAAGCCTGAAGTTATGTCACAACTAAATATGCTTCTAAGTTCTAAATTTTAAGTCTTAAAGGAAGACAGGATTCAAAGCAA
Organism: Sclerurus mexicanus; assembly: GCA_013396755.1. Classification (NCBI taxonomy): domain Eukaryota; kingdom Metazoa; phylum Chordata; class Aves; order Passeriformes; family Furnariidae; genus Sclerurus; species Sclerurus mexicanus. Next base: position 232,353 of record VWZF01003406.1, read on the forward strand.
AAAAAATACAGATCTTCACCTGCCAAATTTATGAGGGGAAGGTGAAAGGAAAAATATTTATTTTATAGACAAACAAACAAAAAACCAGCAGAGTCTCTAGAGAAACACACAAATCCAAAAGGATTGAATTGTGGAAAAAACTGGTGAATTCCAACGTGAGAAGAGAGTTCAGGTCTATTGTACTCCTTCCATGTGGCCTTTGAAAAGGGCAGTGGTGGTGGATTTACTTTTAATTCCCTATTCTGCAAACTTAAAGAAACCAAAGCAGCAGACAAGAAAAAGAACACGCAACAGTGTTCAGAGGGCGAGTTCCTTGACAACAAACACAGGCAGACAAAACATACAGAGCACTTTGTCTCCCAGTGATAACAGCAATTCCTTTCATTTTGGTAAAGCTTCAGGCCAACTCAGAAAGAGAACATGACACTGAAGGTGAAGGAAGGTGACAAGAAGAAAGCTTGGATCTTTCATAAATGGTTACAAAGTCATTTTCTAAATGTTTAGGACAGGTGTAAGAGAAATCTAATCAAATTAATAGAACTAACACTTAATCCGTGCTCTAACACAGCTCTGCCACCAATGCAGAAACAGCTACTTGGAAGCCTTGAATTAAAAGCAAATACAAAGACAGACTAAAAGCACATTTCTTCTGCAGCAAACAGGTAGGTTGAGTCTCATGACACTGCCTGAAGATCAAAGCTGCTGTTTCTCCTAGTCCCTATTTACAAATTACCCTGACACAGTAAGATAGTTATATGTTATTTCAGAGAATTCTTTTTTTCCTTTAAAGCAGTACTTTCCAAAAGTATTTCTGCCAAGTGCTTTATGGTCAAGAGACCCAAGAAGAAATGTGCACATGAAGACTCCTACTCCCTATACCCTGTCCCTCAGATTTGCCTTCCTAAAGATTAGGAACATTTCAGCATATCAGAACATTAAATCACCCTAATACCCATACAAGAGAAAACTTGTCTGAGCAAAATTAAAAGTAGCTGGAAGAAAACAGAGGCCGCATTTGTAGTACTGGGTCAACTGATTTGTCTAATAAAACATGTTTTCATCGTAATCATTAAGGGGGAAAAATGAGATACATGAAAGCTACATGAAAACTGAAGTGTGATCTGCTCATGAACATAACAGCTTTATGGTGTTGAAGCACACAGTTATTCCAGCATTAGGCACACCAAACATACAGGAAACCAGTCACTCTTGCTTAATTGTTTTCTGCTCAAACTCAGTGTTCTTATTGCTGAAGCCCTTTTGGGGCAAGAGAAAACAAGTCACAGGATCCCTTGTTTCCTGGATTAGCCTTGTCTTTTGTGTTCGCAATGAACATGAGTTTATCTAGAGCTCAAAACCTTCTCCTAAATACAGTTCTCAGGTCAATGGGCATTTTCTAATCTCAAGAGCACCTCTAGATTTCAATCTTCCCATCGGTACAATACATGACACCACAGACCTTTTCTGGGCAGAAAGAACCAGCAGGAGGCCAGGCACTCACCACTGGTGTTCTGGAACTTTGCTGGAACGTTTGTATGACAAATCCTCCACTGTGAATCAAGAGGATATGACTGGGAGAAACAAAAGAGGGAAAAAGGAAAACCTCCCAACAGTTCCTCACTTGCAGTATTTCCAAAGACACTGACCACATAAGGGTTAACCTGGAGTTCCTAAGTATGCCTTGTTCTGATTTTAGGGGGAACTGAAAGCTTAAAAAAAAGTGCAGAAAGGCCAAGTTATAATAAAAGAAATTCCTGACTATCTACAGATGATAAATAATAAGTATTTTAAACATTCAGATCACAAAGCAGGCAACAGTTTCAATAAATACAACTATATTTCATATAAGTCTCACCTGCTAATAAAACAAGCCTATAGGGTCTATGTTGGGCATTTCAACTTTTCACATCTCTTCTCCCTGCTGGTACCTGGTACAGTATACACAGGTTCTTTATTTCTTTTTAAAATGGACCTTTGTCTCTTACTTCCTACAACACTTCATCTTTTAATTTGCTGAAGTACTTCATCCCTTGTTTGGGATATATTAGCAGCTAGCAAGATATCCTGGCTCCTCTTTTTATCCTTCTAAATTTATTGTTCTGCCATTTGTTTCTCATCAGTCCTCTGTTCACCGAATGATTTTTTTCCAAATCAAAGCTTGTAATGACTTTACAGTTTTCTCTTCCATAGCCAATACATTACTTCTAAATAACAAGCTAGCCCAAGCTAGTTTTAATTTGATTTACCTGTAACAGGCACTTCCATACATGCAAGGTGTCCTCTTATGCTGGATCTGTTTGGAGCTTTCTGAAGCATCTGCACTTCTGGTTGAATCACAAATCTCAGTCTCGCAATCCATATTTGCATCAGGCTCAAGAATCCCTTTCTGGGCACCAAAATATTGGGAAGTCCTGCCCAAGTGAGCGTGTTGGCTTGTAGAACCAGTGATCTGCTCTTTATTTGCTGTTTCCTCAATTCTATTGTCTTTACTGGAGGTCTGACCTACTCTTTTAGACCATTTGCTATGCAGCTGCCTATCATTTTTTTCCACAGAACTTCCGGGGCTTTTTGTTCCAGTCTTGCCATTTCCTTCCATTTCTCTCGCGGTATTCTCAAGAGGAAATCCAGATGTATTCTGTGGAACAAGGTTACATTTTGAAGGACCTGAACATTTACACTCCAGAACTCAAAGTTTTAAAAGTCAAACTGTTCCTTATTGTTCCTGCTTTCAAAATCAGAGAATCATAGAACAGCCCAGGTCAGAAAGAAACTCGAAGCGTTGTCTGGTCCAGCATTTAAAATCTCTAATCCACTTTCCAAGCTCAAGTTCACTGCTAAAGACAGCTGCTGAATGAATAGCTGGGGTTAAGAAAACAGCACACAACATACTTTAAAGAAAAACTTATCCTCAAGCTCCCATTCTCAGCTTCGGTTCCCTCACAACACGAGTTCCTCTCTCACCACCTCAGTTTGTAAACAGTCTGAGGACTTTAATTTAAATAAAATTCCAATTAGAAGTACTGCTCCTAAAAAAATTCATGGGCATTATACAGGTGAAGATATAGTAGACTCTGGAAGAATGATCAATTTTAATCTGTTAAGTACCAAGATACATTGAATATATACATTTATTTATACATGGAAGATATGTGGGAATTCATGATACACACTTTGAGCTTAATCCCACCCCGATATATCTTAAATGCTTCAGCTTATAATTCCAAATCACAAAACAGTCTGTCATAGATACCATCAGGCAAAGATTTCAGTTTTGACACATACTACATTTCAAGTCTTGGAACAAATGTACATTTAAAATGAGGGATGTGCTGTTTAGATAAAGAATACACGAAACATAACCAAGAAAAGAACACTGTCCTCACAACTGAGATAGGTTATTATTTAAGTTTGCCTTCCAATAAATTTATACTTAGCTCACACGGATGTGTTTGGCAGAGCTTGAAAACCAGCCAGCGGTTCCCTATTTGATTTTGATGCAAGCCTCATAAAATGCTCTCCAAAACCAGAGACAATTACACTTGAGCAGCAATCTGATTAAGAAAGGGCAAAGTCAGCATTACTATCAGATGATCCCGACAGTGGCACGTTTAGTGATTCATCTTGGAGGCAAAGACAACTCCCAAAATCAGGCTCAGCAAACACCTGCATCCTAAGAAATCAGCCTTCCTTTGCAAAAGGAGGACGAAATCCCTCTAATTTGCCGCACCCACTTGTGACTCTCTCCCACGTACTCCAACCCATTGCCTGTATTGCACATAACGAGACCAAACACGCTCCTTAGGCTCAGTTACACACCGGGCTGCGATCCAGGGAAACCAAAGCCCCCCCCCGTAACACGGACGGGCCCCCAGCGCTCTCTGGTGGCTGCTGCCTCTTACAACAACGCAGACTATTTTCCTTTCCTACGAAACATTTTCTCAATCGCCTTAAACACGACAGCAGGACCGTGATTTGCGCTTTGAAGTCAAAATTGCTTAAAAGTGATTATTACTTTTAATTGCCCTAAACCCATTAGTTTCCCTGCAAAGTCCTGAAGACAATTTCTTACACCGTGCTTGAGGTTAAAATGATTTATGAAATTATTAGGTGAAAATAAGTAAGGCTTCCTACTTAAAAATTGCAAAATGGAATAATTCATTATGTAGTCACTCACCTTATGATCTGACAAAGAGAAAAGGCACAGCAGCTGTTATTAATGCACCTACTGAACAGCAAAGCTCACCACTCGGAACGCTTTTCCACATTAGTTTGTGTTACACCAAAACTACTCTGAAGGGTTTGTTCTCCATGAGTAGTTCATTTCAAATAACTTTCAGATTTAATTAAAAAACAAAACCAACTCCCCCAATATTTTTCAGTGTCAAAAGCACACCAAATAATAACACTTCAGGTATTTTCTCAGATCCTGGAGCAGACCCAGGCAATTCTAACGCTAGACATTAAAAACACCTTCCCAGGTTGTTCACTTAGAGGAAACAAGTCAGTGAAATCTTCAGTTTGCACTCACCAGCATATGCTTTGTGTCTCTTTGGCAATGATCCTTCTCTTTTCATCACTTGCAGAGTGCTGTCAGTAAGGATTCTGCTGCCTGTTAAACTACTGTGAGGTGACACAGACCCTGACCAGCTGGACTGCAGGGTCTGTTCCCTCGTTGCCACAAGTTGTTTGGGATTTCAGGTTATTTTTTTTTCCCTTTTCTTATTTTGACTCAGATTTTGAGATGGTGGCATAAACACAACCCATGATACTCTTCCTCTGAAACACAGCAGCTGCTGAACCACACACCATTATTATCTGACCGTAAAATTTCACCTCCTAGAATGACAATAGCTTGGGCAAAGCCCAGTGTCACATCAGTGTCACACCATCACCTATCCCCTAAAAATTCTCAGAAAAACAAACCACACCCCCCAAACCACTCCTAGGACCAGTACTTTGGCCCATGTCTTCCTGTCTCTTGATGCAAAGCTCAAAGTCTGGTATTTCTATGGAACATTTGGGGCCCAAGACCCAGATTTTGAGGAAGAAACGCAGAAAACCAAGTCTCTGAGGGATTCCATGATCCTTTCTACAGACTGTCTAATGGACTGGTATTTCAAAGCAACAAAACATATAGAACACATAGTTATGTTGTAGACCCAATCTTCACCATGACATTGCCAACTACATTCTCATTCTTTTTGCAGTATCATGGTTCTGCCCTGAGCCAAAAAGTTACCTGAGATGAAGAGACAGGGATGGAAAGGCAGCTCCTTTTCCCTTGATCTTGCTCTTCACCGTCAAAATCCTCCATAGTTTCTCCAGAAGCTAATCTTTTTTTCTGCTGCACATTTACTTCTGATTTCAAGGACTCCATGTCACTTTCTCCCCTTCCTTGGCCTTTTTTCTTTCTATGACCTTAAAAAAAACCAAAAACAATAAAAGGGTACTTTTGGAATGCAACTCTTTCAGTGAAATCCTGACAACATTAGAAATCTACAGCTACATCAAAGCAGGACACTGGGCAAACAGTACAAGAAACAGCAGCAATTGTGCCTGTGCTGTTTCAACAGCACATTTTACACTCACTGCTTATAGGAGTAAAAAGTATGTTGGAGAATGAAACAGACACTTGAAGGGGGAATTTGGAGGAAAACAATAAACATGTGGCAAAGGATATTCTGGACTGAAAGTGTAAGTACAAGTGACAATTCAATTTGCACCACAGAGGTGTAAGGATGATTTACCACAGACATTTAGTGTAAGTGGCACTTCAGACCATCAGTTTATATAGGCACACATCAATAAGGGCACAACAAAATCAGACTGTGCCCACTTGCCAGTAATCAACAGAAAAAGTGAAAGTTCTGTCTCTCTGAAAACCTTCACATTTCAGGAAGCCTCAAGATCTCTGTACTGAAGTAGTATTTTCTGGATACACAGCTGGGGGAGAGCCAGGGCCACCCTCCTGGTTTTGCTACAGCTTCATCTGCTACAAAACACACACAGAAGGAAGATACTTTATGCCATTTTAAGACTCCAAGAGCTCTCTTAATTCAAAATATACTGATGTGTCAGAGTTATGTGTATGAAGCAAGGAATTTTCCCAAATTCTAATGTCTGATTTCAAACCCCCAGATCAGTGTTACCTTTCCAGCAGGATGACAGACAGAAAAGTATAAAAGGGCAGCCTTTTGGATTTTCTCTCTGCCTTTCTACCTTCCCATTCAACACCACCTTAAGAAGATGTAAACAACTTCACAGTTTTAAGGAAATATTTTAGATTTGCAGAAGAGATTGGTTGTTTTACTAAAGCAGCCTATTCTAAGCTGGAATGATCTCAGGTAATGACTTTTTAAACAGCTCCAAATCTCAACACCAACAGAATCCAAGCATCCGGTCTTTGAAACAAACATTATATTCACATATATAACAAATGCTATAGTGCTTGTAGAGAAAAAAACAAAGAAACTCCACTCCCCAAATTCCACTTAGCTTTACTAAGTCATTCTCTTCCTCTTTTCTCACTCCTTTAGTCCTCCAATTCCCTCGATAAAATTCATCAGGGCAATAAATCCCATGCACTAAGTTTGTCTAATGGCAGTTTAAATAAGAAGCTCCCAGGACCAAAGTTGGACATGCTATAAAATTTTCTTAAGGTTGTGCCAATGCAGCACCGTTGTGTGTCCTGCTGACAGTGACTGAACACTGAAACAGCAGCAGTTCAGCAATTTCCTTTTCCTGGAAGGACAGGAGGGAATGAAACACTGTTTTAGCCTCATGTTGGTAAGAAACTATTATACTGTGAACAACTGCTCCTCCTAGGAAGTAACTTTGGACTAAATGATCAAGTTTTATTCATTCATGATTAAAAAACAACACTCAGCACCACCAAAAAAAAAAACAACAACCTATTCTAGAAACCTGTTAAATTAGAATCTAAATTTAGAAGGGCAAAACATCAGTGACTTAAGTGTAGAGAAAGCTTGGAATTAGAGGAAACTACCTAGAATTTACATAGAAAGCAGACAAATTTATAAGAAAGGGCTCCAGAACATCTGATGCTCAGCTGTCCAAAAAGAGTTTATTATCTGGCATTAAAAATAAACAGGAAGAAAATCAGCTGATGAGAAAGAGCTCTATCACACCCATAGGACTGATGACAAAGCAGACAAGAGAAGTCAGTCTCCATCAGCTGCCCTGCAGAGAGCTCAGAAAGACAAGTAACAAACTAATACTTCCAACCACCGCCACTGTAATACAAGAAAACTATATCAAAGCACAGAAATTCATATTGGAATGCAATTGCACCACACTGCAAACCTACCTGTTGTCATTACAGGCTCTGACACCGTCTGCACCAGGAGATCTCCTTCCAGCATCCAAGATGGAAGCACTCTCTTTCTTTGGATAGACTTTGACTGTTTGCTTTCATTATCATCAGAACGAGAAACCTGAAACAATATTTACTGTTTTGTATCTTTATTTGGTTTTAAAAAAGGGGGGGAGGAAACCAGATCACAGTTTGTACACAGTTATATCCTTCAAACACAGCCTGGGTGACCACTTACTGTTCGTATGGGGATCACTGCCTCAATTATTTTATTTGTTTTACAGTTTTTGCTCACTCAGAAAAACAACATCTATAGAAACCCTCATGCAGTAAAAAATAACCCACTCCTTAGACCTTTGAATAAATATCTAAAAGGCTACAAACTCAAAGTTTCATAGAAGATGCTTTACTGGCACCTTGCTTGAGTTTCCACTCAGACACATAAAAGTAAAAGCAGGTTTAACAAATACCTCTTTGTCAAAAATAACAACAATGCAAACAGAAAAGTCTAAGAATTGTAGGATATTAATAGCATATTGAACACTGGATACACAAAAGATGATGTTTAAGAAAAATCCCACCAGCTCCACACATTGTCAGGCTATCTGAAAGCCACTTAACTTGGCAGTGTTTTAAAAAAAGGTAAAAGATGCTCACTTTGAAAACTCTATTTTACTGGACAGAATGGTGCTGCCAGGGAAAACTGGGGGGTTCTTTATCCATGTGTTTGGATGGATCTTGACAACACAACTCCATCCAAACAGGCTGTCAGGACACTACAAACAGGTATTACTCGTAGCCAGCCCAAGACACCCAAAGTCTAATTCCAGGCTCTCCAGATGTAAATTTCAGAGGCTTTTGGGCTGGTTGGAATAGTCATTCATTCCCCGAGGCTTTCACAAGTACTCAACGGGCCAGAGACCAGAACTGGACTTTGTCCCATAGCACTGAACTCAGGTCCTGTAACATATTTATGTACTTGTAGAGCCACGCAGTCCCAACCAATAGAGCAAGAAATTTTGAGCACACAACTCTGACTGCAGTAATTTACTTCTCAGGGGGAAAAAAATGTATTAGAAAGCACACCTTCTTAATTTCAACACACACACAAATATTGAATTTCATGAAAAAATTAAGCACCCACCAAATGTCTGGAGGCAGCATCGTTATTTCTCATTTTTGCAGCAACCTGTACCTCAGAGGTGGAATGTGCTGGTTCCATTAACAATGGAATACAGGACATCTCAACAGCATGAACATTGGTGCTTCTGCATCAGCCTCCTGAGTTTTTTCTGACAAAGCAAAATATATTTTAGCTACTCACACATCACAAATATAAACATGCACTTTTGACCCAAACAAAAAAGTCAGTATGTAAGTTTGTCACTACTAAATACACTTCGAAACTGAACATCAACATCCTCTTAAATAAACTTACAGACGAAATAAACGCACCTTTCTTTTACCTCACACCTAAAGTATTTCGAACAAAATACTCTCCAACCACTGCTGACCACTACTGTGGTGTTTTGGAGTTCAAGTACATAATTTACCCTGGTCACTGCCTTGATAAAACTTCGAGAAAGCTGAAATTACAGCTTTAGAATTTGCTTTACCGTAACTCTGCACAACTTCCCAACATCTGATTCTATACTAAGAGTCAGACAATGATTTTAAAATACAGTTTTCAGGGTCAGATGCTCAATGAATTCAGCACTTTCTGGTAAGTTCTCACTACAGGCTACAAGTCTGCAGCTCTGAGGTGCCACCAGCTACTCAGGTACTGGTTTCAAAAGCCGCATTCAAAACACTTTTTAAGCTATGAATGCGCAAACAAACTGCAATTGTTTTTCCTTCAATGCTTTGCCCTTCCACTACTCCATTGACTGGCACAAAGAATTAGGGAAAAACAAGCCTAGCTGCTGCTGTATTCCCTGCACAGCTGCCCTTCCCACAGCTCTCTGCACCCAGGAAAGGCACAGGATGATGAGCTGAACTTTCTCCTCACTGCCCCACGAAGAGAAGCGTGAGAGGCCAAGCTCTGGCACAGAGGACCCGCCAGGTGCTGCTCTGGAGGTTTTGTCTCTCCAGGGGCTCACAGAACCACGGAATGGGTCAGGCTGGAAGGGACCACAGCAGGTCACCTGGAGCAGGGTCACCCCAGAGCACAAGGCACAGGATGGCATCCAGCCAGTCCTGGAGCATCTCCAGCGCTGGAGGCTCCACACCCTCTATGGGCAACCTGTCCTAGTGCTCAGTCACTGCACAGTGAAGAAGTTCTTCCTCATATTCAGGTGGAATTTGCTGTGCATCACCCGGCAGGGCCCGGACCATCCTCTGACACCCTTTAGGCACTGACACACAGTCTCTTTTCGAGGATGAACAGGCCCAACTCGCTCAGCCTTTCCTAAGGGAGATGCCCCAGACCCCCAACCCCTCGCTCCCCCCACAGGGACCCCGCGGTGCTGCTCCCCTAAACCCCTCAGTGCTGTCCCCTTAAACCCCACCGTGCTTTCCCCCTGAACCCCTCAGTGCTCTCCCCCTGAACCCCCTTGGGACCGGGGTGTCGCTACCTGGGGCGGGGCGATCCGGCCCCAGCCGGGACAGGGATACGGATCGGGCCGATCCTGACCCGGGACAGGGATAGGGATGTGGATATGGACGGTGCCGCTCCCGCCCGGAGCCGCCGCCACCTCCTGATGACGCGCGGCCGCGCCGTGACGCGGGGCAGGCACCGCCTTCCGCGGGCCCCAGACCGCGGGGATTCGCCCCAAAACCGGCGTTCCCACACCCGCGAGGGGTGCGTGGCCGGGTGGGCAGCAGGGCTATGGCAGCAGCAGCAGCACGGCCAGCCCCGGGCGCTGCGGGCCCCGGCCGCCCGCACACCCCGCCACAGCGGCCGCGGTGACACCGCCCGGCCCGGGGATGGACGCGGAGAGCGCCGGCAGCGCCGGAGCAGCAGCGGCAGCAGCAGTAGGAGGAGGAGAAGGACAGGGCGAACTGGTGTCCTCGCTGCCCCCCGAGGTCAGCTGGCGGATCTTCGGCGGGCTGGACGTGCGGAGCCTGTGCCGCGCCTCCGCGGCCTGCAAGGGCTGGCACCGCCTCATCGAGGGCAGCGAGCGGCTGTGGCGGCACCACTGCCTGGCCGTGCGGGCCGTCTGCCGCCGCGACATCGACCGCGACCGCCGCCAGGGGTACTCCTGGAAGGTACACCCGGCCCCGGCCCTCCCGGGGAGGGCGGTGGGAACGGGGAGGGAGGTGGCGCTGGGACCGCCTCGGCCCATCCCAGGGTCGTGTGGGGAGGAGGCGCGGCCCGGCGGTGCGGCGGGGCTGCTGGCAAAACACGCTGAAAAGGAAGGCAATCCTTCCTTTTCCCTTGCCCAGGCTGTCCTTTTGCCTGCCCAAGAGCACACCCGTCCGGCTCGGCACATCCCGGTTGTTCCTCACGCCTGCCCCCCCCCCCGCACATCCTCAGCAAAGCCCACACACATCCCAGTAGGCGCGGCTGGGAGGGAGAAGATAACACAACCCTGCTGGGCAGTGTGTGTTTCCTGGTTGTATTTAGTGGGAATGGGCGTGCTGGTTAGGAATGGCTTCCTGGAAAATCATCGTGGATGGCTCTGTGTCGACGCGCCTTGAGAGACACGGGTCCGGGAGGTAAAAGATTGAGGTATAGAAAAGGAAACAAGCAGGAGCTTTTAAAAGCTGTTTTGACAATTTCCCCAAACACAGCCTGAAGAATTAGGAGCAGGTCCAGCTCCGGCACACGCCGGGTGATTTCTCATTGTTGAATCCAGCCTGGAAGCTGAGGTAGGTCAGGAAAGATTCCCCCACCCTCGTTCGAGCTGGTGTGTCTAAGAGCAGGGGGCAGTGGAGGGGTGAAAAGGGACAAGCAGCAGCAAAAGAAACCAAAGAAGCCGCAGTTCTGGGCTCTGACATTTCAGCAGGGTGGTAGTGGTTGCCCTTTCGGTGTACAGATCTGGATACCATTGCACAGCAATATCCATAACTCCCTGCACTGATGGTCTGTTTTATCTGGGTGGGATCTGACAGAGAAGCAACAAACACACCATGTCAGCATTTTCTTGCAATAAAAGGTTGGTGGAAGAATCCAGCCAGCCTCCCAGCAAGAGTTAAAGGTCACAGATAACCTAAACAAGCAAGAGAAAGTGAAAGGTGCCTCTTTTAAAGAGTAAGATTAGTTCCTGGTTTAGTTTTTTCATCTTGTCCATCAAAGAATTGAGGCAGGAAGTGATTTTCCACCCAACTTTGGACAGAAAAGTTGGAAGTAGGCAAGGTCTGCAGTGCACCTTCCTGAGCTTAGTGTCTGGAGATCCAAAGGCACATTCCAAACCCTTTTTCTAGCCTTACTCTTCCAATGCAAAACTTACTTCTGTTGAATTCAGCTTAAGTAGTTTCATTTCATTACATCTGAGCTATCTGTTTTTTCACCAGATCACATTATTGAGAAACTACTGGAAAAGCAAAGTGAAGCAAGAATGGCTGAGTGGGAAATACAGCAACATTCCTTCACAGCACAGCTTGCCAGAGAAAAGCATGTGTCCAATGGATGTCGACACATGGGGAGAAATCTTGGAAGCAGAACTTGAGAGATGAGAAGCCAGTGCTGATTCTTGCAACTCAGAAGCCTTTTGCCAATAACACACTGAATGTTTGGCGGTTGTCAAACTGATTTTAAGTGATTTTTAACTGATTTTGAACTGATGATGAGAGTTTCTCAGAAAAAGATATGGGGGTCTTTTTTTTATTTGCACTTTATCGTATTAATTTTATGTAGATTCTAAATAAGACTGAATGTTCAGTTGTAATTTATATTTCTAATTTAATGCTCTGTTGTATTGTCAAAAATATGTTGATTGTATTTTCATTTTGCACTTTTGAAAGAAATTACTTTTATTTAAAAAAAAAAGTGTTTGACTTGAAGTGTATTATACCAAGAGCACATGAGAGCCCACAGAGGAAGTCTGGGGAAGGGACAAATCCAGACACTGGAAAGAAAAGAAGATGACAAGGTGGCCACCTCAGTATCAGCTGAACATTCACAGTGCCCATCCTAAGGGGCAGAGTCCTCACAAGGATCTCTGAGCTTGCAGCCTGATTTTTGGCACTGACTTTAAAACTGCTGCTAGTAAAAGAAGGGTTGCCTATCACCGTTACTCAACATAAAAGCGACCATAAAATCAATATATTACAATTCTGTTTGAGTATCACCTTTCCCTACAGCCTTTGCACTAAAAAGTAAAATAAGGAAAATGCCAGAAAGGTCCGTGTTGCTCGAGGTATTCCTGCAAAATTCAGTCACCAGCCTGGCACCAATTTTCTATAGGAAGGCTTCTGCCATGCTTATGAAACTTGGTTAGATTTGAAATCACTTCATACAACTACTGCAAACTTGGCCAGAGGACATTCTGACCATCCAAGGACAAAAGTGTCCTGTCATGAGCATGAGGTTCAATGGCACTGGATCAGGCCCCTGTTAGATACAGAGTTTACTCCAGTTAGGTCCAGCCCTTTCCTTTATCAGGTCCCAGTAACTGGATGAAGCAGTAGAGCAGTTTTGCTCCAAAAATACAGACCATGGTCCTAAGATCCAGTAACATTTTTTGTTCAGTAATGCTGGTGTTTAAACGAACTGTTAGTTTAAATTTGCTTCCAATTTACATATTTTTATTTTCTCACAATTATTTATCCATTGCAGGATATCTGTTGAAAACACGTAATATTTTTTACTCCCCTTTATTGCAGGTTCACAGATTTTTTCTTGTAGATGCCCATATCTACAGGCCAGGGAAGAAACAGAACAGCCAGGTGAGACAGCTCTAAAACACTTCCAAAACCGGAATCTTGCCTGATCCTTTTTCTAGTTCAGAGCATTCAACAGATTTCCTCAAAACTGATCCACATCCCTCAGCCTCCTGCATGTGCCCCATTAGAAGAGGTTTTCAGTCCGTAAGCATGGTACTTTCTCTGAATCATGAGTAACATACCTAATTGAGACAGCTCTCTCATCAACAACGTTGCATGACATGATGCAATGACTGGATGATGTTTTTAACACATCTTTTCCAATTTATTCTTTGTAGATAAGGAGCAGGACCCCATTGCACTAAGTTTTAAATATGTCCCTTCACTGCCAAAAGATTTGACACTGTTCTTGTGGGACAATTACTGTGTTAGCCAAAAGGGACACAGCACCCAAAATTCCCTGAAGCTTCTGCTGTCAACCTGCTACCAAACATGACTGAAGTGTAACTCAGAGTAAAGACCATTGCTACGTGTAGGTGTAGTGCAAAGCTCAATGAATTGCAAACACTGCTTCCTCTATTATTAGCTATCCTGCTCTAAGATTATATCTAGTTAGCTCAAATTAAAAAAAAACACACCAAAACCCATACCCAAGCACAACAATTTTTCCACCAAAGCTGCCGCCTTGCTCCCCACTTACAGCATTTTTTTACCCTGACTTTAAGAACGCTAGAAGTGAAAAAAGTGCATTTTCACCACCTTAAAAGTGCCCAATTTGTTTAATCATAAGATAGGGAAAGTGCACAATAATAGATCTAGTCCCTCACCCTTCTCACCCAGCCTCCGTCTCTAACTCCCACATATTTATCCCCTATTCCTGCTCCTTTCATGCTCCTCAGCTGTCAGTTCTCACAGATATCCCTCAGGACACTATTTTAAAACGGAATAATTATTCTGCTGTAAATCCTAACACAGTTATTTCACTATGCACTTGGCTGTAGCTTTCCCCCATTCTCATTCAAGCGTAGAAATCCCCAGTATCTCCTGTGCCTCTACCTCTGTTCAGATAGGTGGCTGTGCCTCTTCAAACACAAGGAATTAAACACTCAGCTATGCAGTTGTAGACAAGGCCTGGATTTTTAAACCTGGAGTGACAGGGGTGTAAGTTTCCCATAAAAAAACTGAAAGTATTTAAGTTCAAGTTCTCATAAAAACCAAGTTTGCTTCCCCTCCCTACTCTGACTCTTTACTTTAGGGGTTTTAATTCCCCCCGAAGATGTCATTACATCAATTCTGGTTATCTGCTCCACTCCTCTCTGCCCTGCTGCAGGATGGATGCATCCTCTTCCCTTTAAAGACATCCCAGCAGCATATCCATTGCTCCAGACAATAGTGCTCCCTACACCAGCTGGTTTGGGCTCATCTCTTTTCCCTTCTTGCCTGCCAGCACAAGCCACTGAAATGCCAGCAATAGAAAGATTGTACCAGTGCCTAAATTAGCACTCATATGTGGGTTTCCTTCCCTAGAGAGCATCTTCACCCCACCTACCACCCCACCAGCTGCCCTCACACCTCGGTGGCAGGTGAAACCCTTTTTCCACTCCAGTGCCCACCTCTTACCCATGAGGTTTTGAGGAAGTGGAAAGTTCTACTTTAGCAAACCCCACCAACCTTTCCACTGCATTCACACGCCCCTTCTACCCTCCCACTCAGAAGCTGTCAGCTGCAGAAAGGTGCCCAGGCTTCCCCTTAGCCACCAGACCTTCCTAGGACACCCAGCTCTCCTAGGACAGAGAGGCCCTTTGGAGGAAGCACATGAAGCTTGTGTGTTGCAGAGCAAATAGCAAATATCCTCTGCTTACACACCCCAGCTATGCAATGTGGGCTTAAACCAGCCAGCATTCTGTGAGGAAAATAGGTTTCCCTGCTGCACAAAACATCCTGAGCAGCTGCACACAGCTGGACATCAAAAAGACCAGCATTGAAGTTCAGCATGAGGTCAGTATTTTATTTTTGCATCTCCAAAACCACCTGTGATGTTATAAACCTTCCTTACAACTACGCAGTATTGCAGTGCTCCATTTCTGAAGGGAGGAGCTGACCGTGTGGCTTTATTTCATCATGGTCCAGGATGTGGCTTTGGGCTACTGCCATTAAAAACTAAATGAAAAAGCAAGCATGAGATATTTAATCACCAGAGACTTTTCTTCATTAGACCACTCACATTTCAAGGCTAAGTTTGTCAAGTGTTTCTGCCAATAGGCGGATACATGCAGATAGGCACGTCCCTATCCTGGTCATCTTTGGATGGTACCAAGTGACAAAGTCATCCCAACTGAAGACAGAACAGTTTGGCTCAGGACTGGGGTCAGCTGCTTTAGCCCACCAGAGTTGACAGAAAGGCAATAAAAGCATACAGCTGGGAGGATTTGGGCGGTGGTGGGTTTTATTTTCTCTCCAAATGAGCTTGGGTTGAGGCATGTCAGATTCCCAAGAGCATGGCAACACGTTAAAGTTGTTTTTCACCATATTGCTTGTTCAGAAAAGTCTGTCTCCAAAACCACAAAAGAAATCACCTGCTGCATTTCATACCACAAGTCAGCAACAGCTCCTGATCAGCACAACGCTAAGATTGGGGGTAGAGGAGGGTTCAGGCCTCAGTGCTAAGGGCTAGACCTGCTTCTGCTATACTGCTAAACCAAAAAAACCAAGCTACAACTGTGGGTAGAAAGGGAAAGAGAGAGGTGATGGTCAACAAACTCGGAGATCCCAGGGGGACCTACCAGGATGAAACCCAAGAGGACAATTCTGTGTATGGCCACAGTGAGCTGCATCCTCCCCTGACTCCTCAGAATCGCCCTGTCCAGCACTGCCACCCATGTCCAGCAACCATGGGATTTACAAAGCCAGAGGGTTATAAAAACCATGCTAGACCATGCAAATTAGGTACAACTTAAGCTTTTTTTGACCCACATTTAAAAACGTTGTTAGAACAGCACAGGCTGGTTTTAATGCACGGCCCTTAAAAACCTTACCAGGCAGAGGGGCTGCTGTGGGCCAATACAGGAGTGTGACTGCACGAGCTGTTTTGTGGCTGAGACATCAGGACACCAGTGGCAATGAGCTAATGTATCAGCCATAGCACTAAATACTGCTTTTAAACATCTTGGTGCTCTCAGAAATGAAAAAAGACCACAAGATGCTGCCAGCTGCCTATTGGAGGATTCAGCTTAAAGACTGAATTGAAGATATAGGTTGAGCAAGTTCGGAACAGAGAGAAGACTTAAAGCAAAGAAACCAGCCAGCTTAAGCATTTAATCCTTATAGGGGAAAACCAGAAAAGTTGAGAAAGGCAAAATAATTTTTTTTGCAGCAGCAGTTATCTAACAGCTAATAAGTGAAATATGACAATACCCCATGAGAAATTTACTCCTCTGTTCAACTGAGGGAATATCCCACTGCTTTTCCATCACAATGCTAAAGAGCAAGAGCACTGAACAAATTTAGCTGGCAGATCCTAACACCTAGATTTTGATAGCACAGACAATAACAGAAGTGTGCCTCAAGTTTCCTTTAGTGTGACTGACCAAACTAAATCAGCTTTTCTAATGAACCTTTATTTTTGAACATCACCGGTCTGTAGGCAATTTTATCTCTAAATTGTATTGCTCTCTAAAGTCATTCTAACACGCAACTCATTAACATATGTACTTAGAGATAACAACCCTGGGGACTGCCCAAATAGGGAGATTATAACAACACCCAGTACCCATAAAACAGCCACACACTTAAGAGTGAGGAGATGAGAGGAGGTTTTTGCTCTTGTAAGGGGGTGACTAAAGATCACATGGTATGTTGTAGCAATTCTAAAATGTCACTAGGCATTTATGTTTACTTACCTGAGATCCACTTTGTGATGCCTAATAAGCAGAGACAAAAGCTCTCTTTAAGGATGTTTAGGTCAAAATAGTTTTAAGAAGGAAGATACAGTGTGGGGGAAGAGGAGAAAGGAGAAACTTGGGAAAGCAAGCCTTCCTTAAAGTAAAAAAACATTAATTAAAAAATAACAAACCCACAAACCAACCTTATCTTACCACTTATATAACAGAATGATTAAATAGTTCCTTTTATTAGTCAGAAGACTGCATAGGAGTGTTAAACAAATCGTATAAAAAATTCTTCCTGTTATTCAAAATATCTCACACATGCATGTTGACTTTGTCACTGTACTTTGACCATCACATACCTGGGAAACATACAGCAACTTAAGCCTTCAAAAACAGGACACCTACATACACATTTAGCAGAAACGATGAAGGACAAAGATGGTTTCTTGGTTTCCTTTTGATATACACTGGTGCTTAAGAAAGGATTTTCAGGCTTCTTATGTGGAAGCAGGTACACGAAAAGGCTGATTATACATTGATTTATATAATTGACACTTATTAGTCTGCAATAAGTTGTTCTAGTATATTTGATAAAGTGAAAAGGGCTAATGGCAACACTATAAAGTTCTCAGTGTCCTTTTAATGTCTGAGTCTGAGGACATAGGAAGATTGGGGTGTCTAGTTGGCTGGGGTTTTTAATTAAGCTAGTCAATCCCTGTTTCCTTCTCCTCTCCCTTGATCATCTGGTTTATTAATATTCAAGATTTTGAGGAAAGACACACTGAACGGAAATTTTTTAAAAAATACTAACATAATCACTCTCCCTTTCAACTGCTGGAAGCAAAATTCCATCAGTTTCATCAGCATTTTCCCTTTGGTTTTTTTCCTCCCTCCTCCTCAATCATCTTTTAGGGAGTGGATGAAACAGAAGCAAAGGTATTGCTGTCTTAAAATGCAGGGGAGGGAAGAGTTTTACTACAGCCCATCCCACTTACAACAGAAGTCCAATGAAATAAGAAAAGCAGCATTTTCCTCAGCTTTCATGGAGTCTTACTCTCCCTTTCACCAAACTGAGAAGAAACAAAAGTTAAGCAATCTACAAGAGCCAAAAACAAAGTGTGGAAAGCCACAGTTTTGGTTCTAAATGCAAAGCAGGAAGTCCTGTGTTCTAATCCAGAAAAAAAACCCCCAACCTTATTTTGAAGCCAAATGAGAAGCTCTATTTCAAGAAGTCTCATGAGTAACAACAAAAGAAGAACCTTGTTTTCAGTCAGAGTTCACACTGAACATAGAAAAAATCTCTATACAGCAATGAGAAGACCACAGTTGACAAGCAAATGTAAGTGCACTTTCCAAAACGCAAACTGAAGGCACCCACAGAAACACCAACAACCTGCAGAGGACTGTTGTCTACTCATTTTGCTTTTTAAAGTTCCTCCTGTAGTCTCCTATGGTTTTAAAAGATACAAACTAAGAAAGAACAACAAAAACCCCAACCCTTCTTCAACTCACCACCCTCCCCCAAAAACACCCACGCAGCCTACTAAAATGTTTCTGGCCCTCACCAAAAAGGTTACTTAAGGAAATCTTTCTGGATTTTTAATGCTACCCAAGCCCAAGCTCAGAGCAAATGGAGGCACGTTACAAACAATGAAAAGCACATATCAAGAGCCCCGTGGAACAAGTTGTATAAACTTAAAATAACTTGTCAAGTATTAGAGAACAAATTAGGAAAAAAAGAAAAAGAAATAATTGGTGTTTGACATTTGTAATAAAGCAGTCTCTAAGCCAAAGGCAGAAGCAGTACTACTGCACTGAAGAGTTATTTGCAATATTACAAGAAGAAATGAAAGCAAAACCTTTGTCTAAAACACAAATTTGACGGTAAATATTAGACCTTACCTCAGAGGCCCTAACTAGATTCTTCCTCTTTATGAATAAACCTTGATTAAATATTACTCAATAAAACATTCTATTACTAAAATACATTTTTAGCAGACCTTTAAAGGTCTTTAAAACAAAAAGCAAAGACAGTGCACTGCAAAGAAGAGCACCAAAATAACTATATTTAGCAATAAATACTAGCCTTACCCTTCAGAAGAAAACTGGAGGGCAGGGAAAGTAAACAGCTCTCGAAAGCCTCTGCCAGAGACATATTAAGGCAGAACTCCCTCCATATGTGGTGTTTGTTGGATTATAGGAAGCAGTAACACCTGTGGCTGAAAGCTTGTTGGGCTGTCATTGGGGTTTTTTCCAGTGCAGGTGTGTGGGGTTTGCTTTGTCCTGTTTTCTTTTAAACCATAGAAATACGAGTATTGTGTTTAGGGGTGGTGGTTTTATCTGTGTGTGGTTAATAAACGTTCCCAAAAACCTGACCCATGGAGTAAACATGTAGTTGGTGTCACAGGGGAGGGAAAACTGCTCTGTGCAAGATGTGGCAAGTCAAACACTAAGTTAAGAGGATATTTATAGTAGATTACATCACACGAGTCTTGAAGTAAGTGAAGATTATAAATACAGACCTTATCCACAATGGTTTCTTGTGCTGTCCTTTAGTTTAGAAAAAAAAAAGACTAATCCATGGTACGTGTAAAATGGAAACTGATGCTGTAGCAATTGCTGAGGGTGTAGCAAAAATGTGATTTAAATAGTTAGAGGGTGAAAGTTGGAGGAAGCATGACACACGTAGGTCTGCTCTTCTGTTTTTCTCCTTTTGGTCAGCAGTTCCTTGCAGTGGGCCTCTCTCTCTTCTTTTGTGCTGGTATTCAGGATACGTGTCTCTGCCCTTCCATACCTTCTGAATAGCTAGGCTGGCCTCATCTTCTCTAACACACTTGCAGGTGCTTTTCAGTACTGAACTCCCTTGGAAAAGATCTTCCCACTGCTGCCAAGAAGCAGAGATACCTGCATACCTTTGTTCAGAAGCACTGCCTATGAGATTAGAGAGTCTGGTACAAACATCAGAGCTCTTTCATAAATACCCTGACAAGCATCCTCTGCCTGAGAAAGCCTCATACGTAGGTGGGCAGCCATACCCTTGGCAGGGCACAAGGAGAAATAACAAGGCTGTAGACTGGGAAAACTTTTTAGTTTTATTAAGAAGTGGCAGTTGCATCCCTCCTGTGGTAAGCTGGAAAAGTTTCTGTTGTTTCCTTATGTGGGGTGGGTTTTTTTCTCTATTTTCATGTGCCCTTGGGTATTTTTGGGTTAGTGAGCTCTGAAATCAAAAATAAGCAGTGACAAACAGCAATTATCAAGAAAGCAGGCTGGGCCAACAGTGTATCTTTCTGCCATGAGTCTTCCTTCCTCAGAAGGACACACCAGCCTTCAGCAACACTGTCAACTTGCATGAGAGACAGGAAATGTCTGCCAGAAGTTGATTTCCAGCAGTTGCCTTAGATGGACATGATGATCCAGTTTCTCCCAGCCTGCTCTCCCTGCAAGGCTGTGTTTTCTCTGGGATAAATAATACATGGCAACAGACCTTCAGGCTCATTAGCACAGCTACAGGTATAATTAATCAGAATTGAAGAGAAACTTTAGCTCCAGATTTATTATTAGGCTGAAGAGATTCAAGTAAGAATTCTTAAGGATCAGGAACCCTAGTAGTTCTACAGAGTTTTAGCAGTTTTGAAGTTGCACTTGGGAATATTAGTGTGCACCAGGAACAGTCTACATGCAGATCTGACATTAACTTTACTTTCAACTCCTGCTTAGAGTTTAAGGTGTAGAAATTTGATATGCAGTCAGACAAAAATACAAGGATTGGTCAGGTAAACTGATCCTATAAAAAAATAACATTTCAGTTACAGCAAGCACAAGGTTCCTCTTATATTACTAAGGCACAGAATCAAGGACTGAGTATGTTGCTGGAGGTTAAAAAACAAAAACTTAATCAAACCCACTTCCATCAGTAGTTCAGGTAACCAGTCCATGGATCCTTTTCCTGGAAGATTCCTAATTCAAATACAGTCCTATGCATGACACACACTGTAGCAACTGGCTTGGAGATATAAAAAAAGGAAACAATGGTCCTAGTGCAGATTCTTGTGGAGAAATTTAGCAAAGGTCAAAGTCGGGTGATAAAGAAGTTGAAGTGAAATTGCTTTGTGTTTGAAATACTGTGGGAAGAGACTTTTCCTCATACTGCTGTCATTGAGTTGTACTTGCTTTCCATATGGTGATTCCATAGTTGTCTGCATTCTCTCCCTTAATGATGACAGATTATAAAGGAGTGGATCAGGTGTCCAAGCGAGTTGATTTCTTTCCTGAAATCTATGGCATTGCTTATATAGGTGAACAAGCAGTAAAAAGATCTGGTAAGGAAGAAAGTGTAAAGCTTGTCTGGAGAATACATGAAAATCCTGAAACACAACACAGGCTGAATGGAGGGTGACCGAGTTCCTCACAGTCAGCCAGTGACATGAATCTGTCCCTGTTAGTAGTGAAATTCTCACTATCAGCGGAGGCAGCAGGGAAAGATGTGAAGATAGACTGATTATTCTACACAGCACACACTAATATGGCATGTTCTATGTTATCATTTAGTAAAATATTACCATAACACAAGTGTAAAAATATTAGTTTCTTAGTGCCCGCTACAGAATTGAAAATTCCTACCCATCCTCACCCCTAACCCACGAGCCTTAGGAAGCCTTTCTGGATGATACTGCCTTCTCTGAGTGAAATGCTGAACTTCCTGTTCTGAGTAACTAATTTCAGTTCTCTGTCTTCTGGCTGGCAGATCACCTTTATTTTCCAGTCCGAGCAACTGTCTGGATTGCTTTGATCCACTCTGTACGCTCTGTGGATGAGGCTGCTTGCAAGTAATAGTGGATTTCATTTGCTGTGATGATTTCAAAGAGGATGTTGTCAACATCATACTTCTTGGCTACAGGGAAGAAATGAAAAAGTCAGCTGTGAGAGAATTAATTCTTGTACTTACAATATTTCCTCCTTTACACAATGTAAGGGGATCTCCTTTCTTTCTGCAGCTGAGCCTGATCAGGCCTTCATAAAGATTGGGTCCAAGAGATAGGTCTCTCTCTTGGAGAAGCCCCCCATGAATTCTGTACATCTCACCTTCAGGAGTCTCTGGTTAGTTGTTCTCAAATCAGGGAAGGATCTGCAATTCTGCAGACAAGTCATATTCCCCTCCTGTGATCAAGCTGAGCTTACTTTGTCTAAAGGCCAGTTATCCTTAATACAGGGACAGTGTTTTCTTTTTGACCAGCCTTCCCTAAAGAACTGACAGAACAAAGCATTCCCTCTTGCTCCCTTCACCACAGTATCCTATCCCAGTAATTCAGACAGAAGAGAGATCAGTTACTAGTACTACCAAATCATTGTACATATATTGTTTTTGAGTGAAAAACACTCCTGATTTCAGGCAGATTGAAAGAATGTCCCAAAACCTTATGACACAGCTCATTTTCTATGGTTCCTTACTGTCTGGCATATCTTCCACTGCTGTCACCACACAGCCTCTCAAGTGAATTGCTCCCAGTGGTTCTTCTCCCTGGGGAGGGCATGAAATCAAAATGAAATGCAACTCTTCTGGAACTGTTCACGTGTTAATATCTGGCTGCAGTTCCAGAATGGAAACAAAAACATTTTAATTAGTATGTTGCCCAGGAAACCAGGAGATTCTCAGTCTGCGTGTGAGGTGGAGGGTGAGTGGTGTGGTAGGGGGAAGACTTGCAAATAAATAGGGCATCACTTTAGGGATTTAGAATTCAGGATCCGCAGAGTATTTAGCATGGGAACAGGTAGGTCAGACACACCTCAGTGTTGATTGTCCAGTGTGTCTAGGCTGCCTCTGCCCAGGAGGATAGCCCATTATAAAGCATCTGTAGCCCACAACAGTACTGCTGCTGCAGCAGTGCAGGACAAGATAAAACCTGTGGGCTGAATCAACCCCAGTGCCAGCTTTTGAGGGGCACTCGTTGCCCATGGCAATGCTCCTTCCTTTCTTAGGGCAGGGTTGGGCCTGTTAGAATGACACAAGAAATGGAACTCCCTGTCTCAGTCTGACACAGCAAATACCTCAAATATAAACTGTATCAAAATTACTGTATCATGGTCCCTTGCACTTAGTTTGTTTTGATCAAGTAAGAGCACACATTAATTCTAATCAATCACAAATAAATGGTGAAAGTACAGTTCAGTGTTACTTGTTCCCAGGTCTGGGTGGCACTTGCCACACTGATGCTGTATGGACTGGGATTCCTTCTGACTTGGAATTCCTTCACTCTGCTTTTCCAGAGGATGGCTAGGCTGTGTGAGCACAAACAGTCCCACTTGTCCTGCCTGTCACACATTCCCACTCCAATACTCCATTCAGATATTTCTACAATATGCTGGCTTTAAAACAAGCAGGGAAATAAACCAAATGTCTCTTACTCCAGCAGGATCATAGTAATGAAGATATGCAGGATCATCTCTTAAAACAAACTTTCTCACTTTCCAGTTCTTCCTCCGATGTCCCTATGAAAATTCAAAACCAGGAACATCATGAACTGTTTTGCCTGCATGCAAAGCTTACCCACACATGAGAACAGGCAAATACAAAAGGGAAAAAAGCTGAATACTTTGCACAAGAAATACTGGAGTAGGGCTTGGACTTGGCTTTTCTACGTCTGTTTTTCACAACTGGACTATCACACTGCTTTCTCTATTTTTATTTTTTCTTTTTTTTGGACAAAGAAGAAGAGCTTCAACATGGGAGATTCCCCTAAACACGTCATATAGTCTGGTAGTTTTGTCATTCACATGAGGACTGTGAGAACCAAACTGGGTTTAAATGCATGCCAGAAAACACAGCTGCAAAGTGCCTTGGAGGAAGGTACCTTGAACTACTGGCAAGAATGAACTGAAAGTCCTTCTGTCCCTGCAAAGATAACAAAAAAAATGCTTATCCGGCTTAAGCACCCTGGAGGCCTCATGGCTGAGAAACTCAAGCAGAAATAACACCACCCTCTGCTATGGACATAGGAGCCCCATTGCCTGTTTTCAAGACTGAAAGGATGGGTGTGGAAAGTCTAGATCTGCTGAAACCAGTCTCAGCAGAGGCAGTGACCCTCCCAAGCAATGACCCACAACCCACTGAGCGTGACCAAATGCAGATTAACAGCGGTGGGAGACTGTCATGAATCACTTCCTCTCGGCATTTCAAAATACTAGTTCCTCCATCACCTACAGAGTTTGCAGGGAAGCTCTTACTAACTAGGAAATGTAAAAGCACAGCAAGATGTGGATCTAATTTCTTCCATTGCTTTTGAGTAATCTGATTGAGCAAGACAAATACATGTGAGCACCACCAAAAAGTTTGCAGGCCCTCAAGGACTGTTTTAGCAGCGAAGGTTCAGGCTTGATATTAGGAGACATTTCTTCAGAGAGAGGGTGGTCAAACACTGCAACAAGTCAGGTCAGTCCTGAAGCTGTCAGGTAATTGTTGTAGGTCCCTTCCATCTGAACTATTCTATTCATTGGAGAATCCTGGTTTTGCCTTCACTAATATCTGCTTGCAATGTCCTTGGAAAGTAAGGCATTTACCATGACATTCACTGTTTGCTTAAAGTTTTGCTAGAAAGAGAGCTATATAGTTATCCTCTGTCTTACAGATCAAACGTCAGGGACTGAAAGGACTCTTTTGCTCAGGCATGCTGAAAAATCCTGTGAAAACTGGCAACTGATCCAGCTGTGTGCCCAGAGGGACACAGGAGCAGCATCCTTTCTACCTGGGTTCAGTTTTGCATTGTACCAATGACTTGTCACATCTCCTGCATTAGAACTCTTTCCTGATTAAGGCTATCAGCTATTTTATTTTGTGGTGAGAGCAATAAACATTGCAATGTTGGGCAAGAGTCCTGCTGCCAGGCTACAGCAAGTGTTCTTTGTGCAAAGGCAGGAGGGACAGAGATGAAAGTTGTCAAGTGTGGAGGTGACATAGGGTAGTCTCTCCTCTCTAAAGCTTTTTGGTGTAGAGTAATAATCTTGTGCCCATGTAAGGTCATCTTAGTGACAGGATGGGCAATACTGACCTGTTTCAGCAAACATCCTTGTTTGACAATTGTGCCTCTGAATTCCTCTTTCAGGACCACATCATCATCACTGGAATATCCCTCGCAGAAAAACCCACTGTCTGGCTGTAAGACCACAAAGGAAAAATCAGAAGTTACACATGTATATGTACCAATCTGGCTTCCCTCCACCCTGTTTTTTGCCACCCAAAAATAAAATTCAATGCTTTTATTGGAAAGATCTCCTGGTGAAGCTGAGGAGCTCTCCAAGTCCCCATGGAAGCATTTTGGTGTGCGGTAGGACTACACTTCTATGGCACCAAGTCAGACATTGACCTGCTGTGGCCTCCTCACACCACATTGGTATTGAATCAAACTAGAAATAACCCAAAAGCAAGCAGAGCACACACAGGCTGCCAAGAGAAGCTTCCCAGGAGGCCATGAACTATGACAGCCACAAGGCTGCCTTCCCCAACTGTGTCTCTCCTTCCATTGCTGCACAGGTAAAGTCTCCCTACCACAGACATGTTTAGGAAAACAAATTAAGTAGTGGGAGAGTCATTTTGCTGAAGCCAAGTGATTCTACGTGGTAAATATAAACAGAATTGTAATATCAATTTACTTGGTTTTACTTAACAGAAGGCATATTTTTATTAGCATTAAGTCCATAAGCCAAACATCTTTAAAACAGCATTTGACTGTGGTTGTGATATTGCAACTTCTTCAAATCAGTCCACAGAATATGGGAACAGTGGAGTGGGATACCCAGGACAGGTGTTACTGGGGAAATATTAAAATCTTTTACTTCTTTGCTCACAGGCAAACTGTGTGTGTGTGCACACTCACACTGAGTCAGATTTGGTGGCTCTGCACAAAAGTGAGTTTGTAGCTTGTGCCACTCCATGAAGCCCCATGATAATGAACTACTCTTCCCTTCCACTGAATCATCAGAGAAGCTGATGGTTAAATTCCTATCACTGAGTGCAATTACCAGGAACTAAGTCTAAGTTAAAAAGAACCCAGCTTGGTTTCAGGGCTCAATTCACATTTAGAAGGGTGTCAGAAGAAAATAAAAGTCCTGGTCGCAGCTATTAAAGTGAACCAGCTCATTCTGAGCTGAGTATCACAAGAGAAACACAACTGACATGGATCTCTCCATTTCTGTACAATCTTTCTTCCAGGTTAAGAAGCCCAACAGGAAGCCTGAGAAAAGCAGAGCATCAGTTAATCTGAGATAATTAAAAAAACCCAGAATACAATGCTCACAAAGTAATAGTAGGCATCACTGAGATCTAAGAAGGGAGTGTCTGACAGCCCCTCGGCAGCAGCCTTGGATGTATCCCCGGCAGGCTGGAGGTAGCCCTCACTCAGGAGGGAAGAGGCAAGCAGGAGACCTTCTCTGCGATTTCGGATGGAGTTGCTGGACACCAGCCAATCAATCACAGAGGTGCCTGATTAGAAAGGAACAAAATATCAGCCACAGAGCAAGACAGACATGAAGAAGCCTAAAAACACACAGGTAACAAGCCTACTCCATCTATTCATCAACCTTCTGAAAGATGTTCTTAGCAACAACATAGGGAGATGATCTGGAAAGGTTCCTATGTCATCCAGTGAGGTATGGTCTTTCCAGCTGATGACAAGGGCCATCAACTCTCAGACACTGCCTGAGGGAGAGGAGAGCTGGGAAGCCTCATGGACAGGGACTGGGGAAGGATGAAGGACAGCCAAGCCTGGCAAAGGCAGCCTTCCAGGCTGCTGTGTTCATGACACAGTGCTCTTGAAACATGGTGACTTTCACAGAATCATTAAAGTCGGAAAAGACCTCCAAGACCTTCAGCCCAACCATTAATCCAGCACTGCCGTGCCCACCACTGACCCATGTCCCCAGGTGCTACATCTACGTGTTTTTTGCTCACAGATTTGACTTGGAGCAGAACAGGAATTACAATATAACACTTTGTTGATGAAAAATTCAGAATGGAATAATTCTTCTGGAGTTAAGTGTTTCACACAACAGTCCACTCAAATGATTTACTTCAATCTTTCTGACACTGGTTAAATTTCATCCTCTTTCGCTTACCGTGGTCATAACTGAAAATTTTTCAATATCCATACTTCGAGCACTTCCTGGCTTGGTCAAGAAAATATCTGCCAGGTTTTCTTCTCAAACTTCTCTGTGCTCTACAAAGCTTAGAGCTGTTTGATCTATCTTTATCTTCTCAACCCTGTGCTCCCTTCATTGTACGAAAAAGAGGGACAAGAGCTCCTTACCTGTAAAGCAGTGATTGAACACCTTTTTATCTTTTTCCAGCTTCAACTCCTTTATTCCTGTTTCAGGATCTTTCATTGAGATGTACAAAGCACTGTGTGTAAAAAGAACCGCAACCCATTAGCAAATAAAAAGGTTTTGCCAGTTTGTACAATAATGTCATTGTCACTCATGGGGTCTTTATGTTTTGTTGGCGTGTGGCTCTCTGCAGAGCTGGGGCATGGCTTAGTTTCATCTCCTGAAAAATTCAAGTTGAAAAGCCTGGAGATCTCGCAGCATCACTGTCACAGCTGCAGGAGCAGAGGGTGGAGGGCACAAATGGCTCACCACATCCCCCTGTTTGGAGAATGCAAAGACTTGTGGTGACTGTATGTGAAGAGAACACCACCCACTGCTGAGGCACGTTCCCACAGCCCCAGTGCAAGCAGGAGAGTTCAATGCTGTGCTCTGTGTTCCCCCAAAGATCCTGGGCCAAGAAAAAAACCTGGCACTGTGATATCCCCAAAGCCTGCATGCTCTCAGAGGCCATAAGTAACCTCAATGAACCTTGGACCTCTGGAATGACAGGAAGGACAAATATGAATGTCACAGGCTAAGCCCTTTGCCCTGATCCTCTGATGAAACCTGTGAAGGCAGATTTAGTTGGATTCTGGCCCTGTGCAATTTTACTGTCTCATTAGGAGCCCTGAAGGTTCATTTGTATCTTGGTGTTTCCTTCTCAGAGGCAGAAAATAAGTTGTCCTTCATCTTTTAAAGTATGAACAGATGGCTTCCTGTGTGTGCCCTTTATCTCTTCTTCTCCCTTTGCCACTTCCATGTTCTCTGGCAGGCACTGCTCTTCCCTTACCATTCAAAAGCTACGCTAACATCAGCATTTCTCTGGAGAGCAAACAAAGGGTCTAAAATACTTTTGCAATAAATTATATATTGTATAAAAATTCCTCTCTTGGAACAAACACTTTGGCTGGGGCCTCCGCTTGCACTGCAGTGCGTCCAGAAATGCCCTTATCAGCAAAATCCTTTGATAAATAAACATGTTCTAGTAAATGACGACATATTAAAAATGAGCTTCCCAGTTCTGATTGCTTGCTCATTTCTGCCACACTGTACACCCTGAAACTTTTAGTCTGGCAGAAACCATGAAGCAGCATGGCCAGACACACTCATGGCTCTTCCAGACCAAGGATATGTATCTGTCACACTGCCTGCAGATGGAAGTAAATGGGAGAGCAAAGCTATGAGAACAAACCTCAGATTGATTGTTTCAGGCAATCTGATAGATTTCCTTGTGGATTTTCGGGCAAATCTTTGGCCTCCATCTAGGCAATGAATTGCTTTCTTGATATCCTTCACCCAAGCATCTCTCTCCTCCAGGTAGGCAGCTTGAAAGAAGTGGTCCTGCTGCTTGGCTGCAGTGAGCTTGAAGACAAACTGAAATGAAAAATTATGTTGTTTTTTAAAAAAAGTTACTTTGATATGGCCAGTTGGCCATGATTAAGCAAGTACCCCCATGACACACAGCCTGCCTGTGCCTAGGGGACTATGGGAAGTGCTTTAGAGCCATGGTTAAACTACAAAAACTCTGAATTAAAACATGAACAAGCACTGCAGGGAACTGAATCCTTTTGTTACTTCCCCTGTGAGTGATCCTGCCTTTGTCAGTACATCCAAGGTGAGCGGCACTGATACAGCTGCTGATTCTAACTTTTGCTGGGAAGTTCAGCACAGCCCCTGCAGACTTACAATGGGTGTGAATTTGTCTTAGTGTTTCAAGACTGTGAACAGCCTGAAGGAGGAAAAATACCCCACATCGTGTTGCTCAGCTACTGACTCACAAGGAAAGAAAGGGTCACAGTGACACTGGAGAGAAGCTCAACACATTTGCAGCCTAAAAGGCATTTAAGGGCTTTGTTGGGAGATGATACACCCAGACCTCGGCTACACCTTAGGGTCAACTACCTCCCTACACAAACTAGCAACAATGAAAAGACTGTATTTCCCCAAACCAAGAAAGTATCTTTTAAAGGTAGTTGTAAACAGAAGAAAAATAACACCAACCTGAAAAAACAAACAAGCAAAAAAGCACCCCCAAAAGTGCACACTGTTTGAACTCATTTCCATCCAGTGATCTTTTGGATGGAAAATCTAGCTCTAATTTCTAATTACTCGGGCAAGAGGCTTTCCACTTCTAAAATATAGCTCCCTATAAGTGAAACTAATTTGTTCTGCAGTTGTGCTAGAAAATCAGCACACTGAGTGAGTTTACTGAAGCCCACATTTGTAAATGGTACATTTCTGAGCATCCCTAACATGCACCTTCCAGATTATGGCCAAAAGGAAAGATTCTGACACCTTGAAATTGTGCATAAGTCCGTCTGACTTAAATGGAAGAGAGATTTCAAACTTACAAAGCAGTGGGTTCTCAAAAATTCAATTCAGACAGAAAAGTAACCATTTTTTATCTGACACTGTTCAGATTTCCAGCAACACTCACCTTTTCTATTATGCAGTAAAGAGATACATACTGAAAATCAATGTACAGTGCATGAGAAAAGCAAACAGACAGGTCTCTCTAAATCCCAATATCCAAGTCATGCTAACACACCAGACTGACTGGATGAAATGCCAAAGCATTAAGACATTTCTTACCAAAAGGAAAAAAATCAGTCTTCTCAAAAAGCTGAGAAACAATGTACAGTGAAATGCTAAAGGAGAGTTTTCATTTCCAGTACACAGAGGAGACTGGGAAAGCTCTTTCTCTTAACTTTAGCTTCTGTAAAGCTTGGCCACTAAACTAGGCTTCCAAGCTTCCTCTGAAACTGGTGGAGAGGCTGAGACTCCAATCCTACAAGTGACCAAGCCTCCCTCTGATGATGCGTATCTATGCTTTTAGGAAAACTAGACCATACAGAATAACAGCCATAGGGAAAACAGAAAAAGCTGAAGGATAGCAGAATTAACATTACATTAAGCAATGATCAAACATCAAATCAAGAACGGCGTACTGTGGTGAATGCATTTGGAAATATAATCTCAAAATATGCAGTTGCTTCTGAGCAGGCTTTATTGTTTCTTTTCCCCTCAGCACCCGCATTTTGCAGTTGATTCAGTAAGCAAAGCATGTTGGTGATGTGTTGGTGAGCTTTCAAGTGAGGCCCTGGTGCAGATACACAAGCTGACTCATAAAACTGAAATCTAACCAGAGAAATATAGAAATCAGCTCATGGCCCAACAGTCCGTGCTCCAAACTGGGCCCAAGTGAGACTAGACTTAAAACTGGCCTAATGAGAATTATCCCACTTTCCACCTTACAGAACTCCTGTCCTAAAAACATACTTTCATTTCCAGCCATATGAAATCAATGGATGCAAACCACTTAAGAACCAGAATTATTCCCATAAAAGGAATAACTGTATGCTTTGTCACACAACCAAGGAGAAGCCAGGATGGAGTGAAAGGCACTGGATTCAGCACTACAGTAAAGCTGTAAAATGTAAGATGAAAAAATTAATATACTTTGTTTTGAAGGAATATATGTAGAAATTTAGGTTTAATCATATTGGGCAATAACTACTTGTAAGAACAATCCCAGCGATGGCTTTGCTCATATGAACGAGCACATTGAAGTTTTGACTGTTTGAATGATGCAAATTTTAAGAGAAAATACATCTCCAGGGCTACTGGTCTGGGGACTTGCAGAATGACCTCACAGACTCAATAGGGAAGATCTGATCCAATATCTGCTGAAGTCTTTTGGATTGCTCCCACTGACTTCAGCAAACCCTGCACTAGATCCTTCCTTTTGTCTTTATTCTCCCTCAGAAAAGACCTCAGCAACTAAAATGAAACAACATGAAGCTCATTATGTAAACTCAATGTAAATTAAGCATAATATAAAGCTCATTGCAGCCAAAGGAGCGATCCTCATGGACTTTATCACCTTTCTATATAGATGCAATGCATCTTCTGCAGACTGCTACATCCTCAAGCAGCCCTTTGGGCAGGTGAGGGTCTCTCACTCTGCCTTCAGCAGGCATTGGATACTTCAGACCTCTCTGCCTTTTTTATAGAATGCACAAATGCTGGTGAATTAATTTTCCTTTATTGTTAAGTGCGTTACTGACATTTCCAAGCAACTGTTATGGACCAACATTGATGACAGTGCCTTTCTGGGAGTTAAAAGGCAAAGAAACCCCAACACGAAACTGTTTAGAAAGGAATGGTTTCTGAAAAAATCTTAATTTCTACCATTACAATGTGGGATCTGGGATACTCTGGAACACAGTCCCCTTCTCCCCATGCATTGTACCTCATGTGTAGAGTTAGGAGTGCTGTGCTGAAGCTTGTTAGATAATTAGCAGAGAATTAACAACAATCTTTATTCTCTGCACCATGATTTTCTTGTGCTGCCTCAAAGAGAGCTTGTAAGTTGAGTCCCTTTCTCTTAACAGACAAGTCTAAAAAGACTCGTAAAGAATCAAGATGGGGTTTTATTTTTTTTCTTTATGCAGAATAAAGAAAAGAGGGGAAAAAGTAAAGCCAGCAGGTCCAAATCTAACATGAGGGACCCTGACTCCACTTACTACAAAACATAAGGACAGTTCTCTCACTTTATTCATATGAGAAAGTCAAGTTTCCTGTCTCATGCAATCTCTCACACTTGTTTTTCTAATGCTGTCAGAGATTTCTGTCTTTAGTCAAGCATCGCTATGGTAAATTGCTTTAAACTGTAATTGGATAATCTTCCAGATTTTGGGGGATCCCTTTGTTAGAGGAATTCCTGGGGATGCAATGCCTATTTGATGAAACTAAGTTAATAAAATAACAAATTACTGATTAAAGATATAATTCTTTGCTCATACTATAAATTCTGACAACTATTTTTCAGGAAGCCTGTAACAAAATACATGTCACAGCATTTATTTCCTTCCTGTCTGAGCAAGCCAGATGTTGCTCTTTGACAATGACAAAATGCTTCCATTGATCATGAAACAGTTTCCCATAGATTCATTTTGAGGCACTTAGACTTGTATTTAATAAAGGAGTTGTTGCCATTCAGCTGCAAACTGTCCTCACACCAATAAAATTCAGCTCTGCTCTCTGACAGGCTCAGAGAAATAAAAAAAATAAAATTTTGAAATAAATAAGAAAACCAAAACCAAACCCACTTCATTAATTAGTCCTGCTGAAGTATCCTGACTTCAAATACAAAGGCCAAGCCTATCTGTGACCTTCTAAGACATGCAAGAGTCACCACTAGGATGAGTGCAAGGAATTTGTAACCACCCTTTTGCCCCCTCAGTGCCTCCAGGGGTACAGGTATACTGTCAAACCTTATTATAAAAAATTTACTTACCATTCTTTTGCCAAAATCTTGGCATGGACTATTTATAGAGCTCCCTTTGAGTGGGATCATCCCTTTGGGACTGCTGTCAGCCTTCCTCTTGTAGAATTCAATTCCATCTTCCAAGAGCACGACCCACATTGGCTTCCAGGTGTTAAACATGCTGCCCTGCAACAATAAATCACTGGGTGTGTTATGTTCAGTGAATCACTCTTCACAGGATACCCAATGAAGATATGCTCTTCCAGGGAGCGTCTGACTGATGCTGAAGTAACTACAGTTAGTGTCTCAAGGGGAACATGCCACAACCACACCCATCTTTCTATAAAGTTAATCCTTGCTGTTATTCTTCTGACCACCACTAATTTTCCCCCTGCAGTCACCCCAGATATGAGTTTTTCAAAAGCTGCATTGCCTGCCAAAGCAAGTGTTCCACATGAGTATCAACTAGCCCCAACCACTGTCTTCAAGAGGATGCAGTTGCAGTATTGTGAATAATCCTCAAAATTTCTGAATACGAACTGGCACATTAGGAATGCAAAGCATCCTGGGCTGTATTTAGGACTTCACACTACAATACAGTCAGGCTTGAGGCTTGGCTGTCTGATAAAAAACACACATCCCAGAGGATTTCTAGCCATATAAAAATAAACTGTGACAGTAATGAATCTTTTAAGGGCCTGAGGCTGCAGACCTCCAACTGCTGTGGTGAGGAATGGAAGGGCTTCATTTCATCTTTTAAAGCTTTTGCTTCCTATTCCTGAAAGACAGCTGTTAGATGCAGGAAATACAGAGATAAAGACAGGTCTGGACTCTACATATAGTGAAATACACAGCAAAACTCTCAGAGATTCTGAGAGAAATAACCTATTTCTTTGTGTTGAGCACAATTAACTGCTAGAATTACTATGACTTTTGCACTCCAGCTACACAACCTCTCTGGTCCTGCCTGCAACCAGATTCAACATTGACCACAATCCCACAAACCCAAGTGTCAGCCAAATGAACATTTAGATGTGCTGAATACCAGCAGTCCCCCTGAAGACTTACCAAAGCACACCTAGCATTGGTGAGCCCCAAGTTAGAGGCCATTCATCAAAAATATTAGCTTCCCTTCTCTTTCTGTCACAAAGAGAATCCTAAATTTATCCTCCCCATCACATTTTCATTTACAGCATCCCTGTCCCACTCAGACCATGGTGTCTGAGCAGTGCTAAAGCTGCAGGTAGAGGCAAGGCAGCCACTGTTGTGCTGTACAAGCAGCTTGTGATTTGTCAGACCCGAGATCTGGACAGATTAAGTTACATTTGCTTTTCTGCATAAGTAAATAGGACAGAAACATGCCAAGTCTTTTTTTATTTATTCTCCAAATGAACCTGTTGTCTGTCACATGCTTTTTTGCAGCCCTGCCTTCCAAGAAAAGCCTTTGGCACTCTGAATCAGACCTTACATTCAATTACAGGGTAGGGAGGGAAAACTATCAGCCAAGACCTTGTTAAGAGCAAGACCTGGACCTTCTCCCTGCAGCCCTCACTGGAAGCAGAAGGTGCCCCATAAATGAATGCTACTTTTCAAAGGAAAGTCACTGTTCGGGGTGTTCTCACAAAAGTCAGCTAAAGGGGGAAACTACAAAAAGTAGTCTCATTTGGATACCACATGTGAGTTGAGTTCTGTTTTCTTTTGATTGTTTTGAGTTGTGTGGGGGTTTTTTAATAAGCCATAAAAATTTACCATTTTTTGAGAGTCCAAATTTACCTACTGAGTCGATTTTCTGCTATGAAATCAATGAAAATGATAAGGCAAGAACTGTTGCAAATTCCTTTTTGTTTCTTGTAATATTTCTGCTTATAAACAGACAAGTCCAGTACTTCCTGAAGGCTGGACTGACACGCTCTGCAGATTTAAATAAAAAGTTAAAGCTTTATCCTATGGGCTGTACCATGAAAGGCTCCAGAGCAGAGGCTGCTGTGGGGCAGCAAGTGCCTTCCCAAAGAAGGGATGTACCCATGCCACTGTCTCCAGGCCAAGGTGATCTGACCTCTCCAGTCTCACTGTTCTTCATGTTTAACTCAGTTAAGCACAATGGAGTAGGTTGTGGCTATTTTCTAGCTGTTGTTTTGTCAAGTTTTTACAGTACATTTCCCTACACCTCCCCAGCCTGTCCAGAGTTAGTTTTCTCTTCACTCAGCCCAAAATTACTCACCTTCTTAACCAAGTAGCCCTCCCTTATCCGCGTGGGTTCTCGCTCCATGTCTTGAGCAATGCTGCTTTCTGCTCTACCAGCACCAGCAGTTTAAGTTCCTCTGGCAGCAAAGCCTGGGGGCCAGTGCTTTTGCAGCACAGCTGTGTCGTTTCACAAGTTCCTGACTGCTAATCATAAGCCCATTTCCTCTTACAGAACCAGAGAGATAGGAAAATGCAGAAGCACATGTGTATTTATAGCCTGCCTCTGACAGCACAGACAGCAGCCTGACAGAGCACTCCGTGGTATCAACCACAGCCAGCCTTGATGGCAGAATCCTGGGAAATTAAATAAGCACTGTGGTGCTCAGTCCCACTCTGTAAATACATGCACTCTACCAAAACAACAAGCGGGGTATTGTGCTGCTGCTCAGTGCGTGCCAAAAGCATCTCAGAGACAGGTCTCCAGCTCACCGGTGCTTTCACTTCAGCCTCTCTTCAAAATCTGCTTCCCAGCAGGTGAGCATGTGTAGGCTGGCAGCCAGTTGGAGGGTCCTTGCTGGGGTAATGAGGATGCACCCTCTGCTGACACAGGAAATTTGTTTATCATACTCGAGCAGGTTTTGGAGTTCAGTGCTGAGACCTCCCAAAGAGGTCAGCTGTCAAATAGGCATAAATGGATTAGACCAGTGCATTACATAAAGCACCGACTACAAAATGACACTTTCTACAGGCATCTTTTTCTTGCTGCAGAGCTTATTTGGCTGTATTTGGGAAAAGGCAAAGCCATAATTTTTTTTCTATATATCAAAGTCACAATCCCTCTTCCCCATAGAGAAGGAAGTGGGGGTATATGGGAGGCAATAAAGACACCGCTTCATTGTCAAAAGAGGTGTTCTCCCAAGCACAAGACTACAAATCACTTTCGCAGCTAAACCCATTCAGATAAGGGATGAGCCCAGGGTGACTCCATCTGTCTCCCCTGTCACTTGTAAAGATCCCCAAACAGGGGCTTTTTTTAAGGCAGAAACTCCTGCTCTCCATTTGCCTCTGTTTGTATCAGCCTTTAGTCAGAAGTATGCAGAAGTCTGACAAGGTCTGTGATAGAGGATAAGAGGGTTAGCAGAGACCTTTTCTAGACATTCCCCACTGATGCCTATGAAGTGGTTCCCCACAGATGAGACTCCACTCCTTCTGTGATTATCTGTATTAGTGCTTCACTATCCCAGCTGCAGGATGTTTCTCCTCACCACCTGAATTGAGATTTTCCTTTCCAGACCTTTCTCAACTAGTTGCTGCTCTGCAGGCAGAGCACCTGTCTGCACCATTTATCTCAGGTGAAACACTTGGTAATGCATTCTGTTCAAAGCACACCTTTTTGTGCTGATTTCATGTACCACTACGTTGTTTGAGGTTTCTAAAACCTGCAGAGTCTCAGGACATTGCTCCTTTGCTCATGTAAATCACGCTGCTGTAAGGATGGCCCTAGTTCCTGACCAAGCCCATTATCCATTAGGCAGTTTGCAAATCAAAGACTCCAGATATGCTTTCCAGTTCTCTGGCTGTCAAGTACACTCAAAGTCAATGAACAGAATTTAAAATTATTAGAGACAGAAACTCACACAGAGCTAATAAAAGCTTCATGCTCTTTGAAACGAAAAGAAAAGAAATTACCACTAAAAGAGTGATCATAAAAAGCTTGTGCCACATTAACAGTAGACAATTTGCCTACCAAGTCCAGAACTTAGAAAGAATTGAAGATGCATTCCCAAAGAGGAGATAATCTAGCTGGTTTTCTGAGTTATATGTGAAGGCTCCTTTCATTTCCCATTAGCCTTAAAATGATGCTTGATGGACTGAGGAGATTGTAGACTTCTGTATAATGCCACTAATTCCTTTTGCTTAGGAGGTGAATTATTTCCTTCATCTTCCCTTTTATTCCAGTGGTTCCATCTTTGCGAAAAGGTACCTTTTTTTCTTTTTTTTTTCCCCCCTCTGGTTAGATAACCCAAAAATACAGGTCACAACAACTCAAATTAAATACCTTCCACTCTGTGGCTGGAAACCAAATTATCCCTTTATTAGCTGCCTTGAGGCCATAATGCTACAGAGCCTGGAATGAGGATTAGAGACCAAGAACAGGATCACAGTTAACTCTTCCTTCTGTTTTCACTTCCCCCCCTCAGGCTTGAGGAAAAAAAAAACCTTCCTCAGCTGGAAGGGCTTATGGGGAGCAAAGACAAAGGAATCTGCTGGCATTTTTCTCCCTGCAGGCATCCTCTCCCCAGGTTTTCCTGCTCACCTGCTCCTGCTGACTCAGTGTTTACACTGAGTCAGGATGACAGGGCCCTGCATGATAAATTGATGATATGAAATGATCAGGGATCCTCTTCAACATCTATATGACCTTATATTAAAAAGTGGTTTAATGCAAACATTAAAAGGTTGCTGACTCCACAACTTCA
This sequence comes from Sclerurus mexicanus, assembly GCA_013396755.1. Taxonomy (NCBI): domain Eukaryota; kingdom Metazoa; phylum Chordata; class Aves; order Passeriformes; family Furnariidae; genus Sclerurus; species Sclerurus mexicanus. The sequence goes on from VWZF01003406.1 coordinate 269,622, forward strand.
CAAAAGCTCTGTTTCTCATTTTCCTGCATGAAAAGCCCTTGGAGGCGTAGAACATCATTCTGAACACAGCAACACTAAGCCAAAAACTCAAGAATTTATCAAAAACTTCCAAAGCAACTCAGTGTCAAAGCACAAAATCACCTTCATCCAATATTAGCTAAAAACACCTACTTTTACAACACTTCTTTTCTCTATATTGTTTCTATTGCATCTTAAAAGCTCAGCTTTGTCCTTCTGCCCTTCTACCTTACAGAACAATCCTTTTCTTTGTCGCTGAGGTTTGGTTTCATCTGTCACACATTACCCCAGGGGAGTCAGCATTTCATCTCCCCGAGGCAGAAACATGCTGATAGCTAAACCATTCATGGGAGGCAAAATGGTCCTTAACCATGCAGTGGCCACGGCAGGCACAAGGGAGAGCCTGGAGCATGGATGCAGATCTTCTTTGTCCAGCCATTCCTAAAGAGCAGCACCAGGCAGAAGAGAAAGGAAGAGCTGCATTTCTCCTATCTCTCCACAAAGGGGAGGAAGAGCTTTGTCTGGCAGAAAGACAAAGTAACCTGCAATGTGAAAACCTGCCGTAACTTACCTTGCTCTCCCCATTTCTGTCTGAGGTAAGTAAAGGTGTGGTGTTGGATGAGCACCATTTGTCACAAAAGCAAAATCTGCAAGAGAGCTGAGTATCTTAGCTCAGTTTACTGATGAGCAATCTGTTCTTGTTCAGGAGATCTTGCTGCTGAATTGCATCAGAACATCCTGCTTTATTTCTGCTACTTCAGGATCCAAGCTCCTGCAAACATTAAAAAATAAGCGATCAGACACATTTCTCTGATGAAGGGATCTGAGAGACCAAGGAGTGTTTATATAGACCACGGGAACCATATTTTTGCAAATAAACACAACAGCTGCAAGGAAGACAGGCAGTTCCTCAGTTTGTTACATCAGCTTCACTGCTCTCTCCAGGAGCCCTTGCAGAGCTGGTTCAAACATGTTTGCTGTACTGTAAATGCCATAAGCCCATACCCCATCTGTAACAGAGCACATGAGCTCTCCATAAATATGCATCACTACAGCAAATCAAGCTGCATTTCCAAGCCAAATGATAACAAATGCTGCATGTTTAAAATTATTGCCTCTACAGGAAAAATAATATACACAAGTGATTGGCAAAGGAGCTAAAGACTGCCCAGTGAAACCCTTTCTCACTTCTGCACAGAGGCAGAGGGCTCTAAAGAATCACAATATTGAATTGAGAGCTGGCAGGTGCAAGTCTTAGCACAATTCCCTCCACATGGAATCACACATATAGCTATTTTTAGTAAATGATATATTGTGGCTTTGCATCCCCTTCTTGAAAAGAAACCTCAAACTGCAACACTTCCAAATTTAGCAGTGTGTTAAGAAATCGATCAAAGAGGCAAGAATGAAAAGGCTATTACATGTATAGTCCATGTCACCTTAGAATTTAAATGTTATGGTTTGGCTGTCTTAAACAAACCATCTTGATCTGACCTCAAGGCACTTCCTATGTATTTAATGATTGTGGAGCTATGCAGCAGGATTAGTGTATTAGCAAGAAGGTCTGCCTGCATAAATAATACTGAAAAGCTTACGCAGTTGACTTATTACCATGTCTAGAGAGATCACACTGAGTGGATGTAGCCAGGAAACCAAATGGATTTGGTCTGCAGACTGTTTTCTAGAGAATTTGGACCAGCACAAAGCATAGGGCATGGCTTATCTGCATATTGTCTCTGACCTTTCATTGAATACTTTCCCCCACAGTAGTTCCCCATCAGGGATAAATGCAAGTGGTATTCACAACAGCAGGGAAGGTCCAAGCACAAGAAAGAGGTCTTGGAGAATGTAGCTGCAGTGTGAGAAGATTTTCCTAGTATTTTCCTAGTTTTAGGAAGACAAAGGGACATGAGAACTGCTGGCTGCAGCCCACTCACCACTCCCTTCAAAAGCACTGAAAGGTTTGCCAGGGCACAGGTGAGTGCTGCAATCTTCCTGCCCCAAGCTTAACGTACCTTGCTGACACCACACAAAAAGCTGGGAAACCCTAGGTGCAGGAGAACAAAAAGTAGATTTGAAGGACTGAAAAAAAATCCCAAACACTTCCCCCGCTCCCCAAAAAAACCAAACAACAACCCAGAACAAAAGAAACCCCAACCTCCCCCCCAAAAAATACCCCAAACCAAACAACTGCCTCTCCAAACAACCCAGAAAATACAGTTTTGCACTTTGCAGACATTAAATATTCCAACTCGACCTCTCAAATACAAGTGTAGAGAACAGAGGAACAGACACAAATCTGTCTCTTTGCTCCCAGAAGTAAATTTCTGCCGTTGCTTAGGAGAAACAGGACCTCACCCTGTGATAAGCCTATGATCTATTTAGCTTTGAATTTCATAAAAGTCAGCACATTTACCCTGTGTTCTTGGCAAAACCACACCAGCTCCTTCGTCCTGCAGGTATTTTGCTGCCTATAGAATATCAAACCAATAACATCATGTAGCAGCCTGAGGGCTGAGACCCACAGAAGAGCCCCAGGAGGACTAGAAGCACATGAGTATCTATATCCAGTGCACATCCCACAGCATCAGATATCTCCATGGGGAAGATCAAACTAGCTAGTCACACTGCAGTTCAGAATCACAGGCATCCCTGGCTGGATATGTCCATAACAGAGCTGGAAACCAGCAGTCCTAAATATAATTCTGGGAGGGGTTGGGAACCCAGGGTTGAGCTAAAATAGGGCTCATGGGCAGCCCCAGGTGAGGCTGGTTAGGGCCATTCAGGTGGGCAGCAATACAATGAACCTTGAAGAAAGACTCAGCAAAGGCAACCCCTCCCCTTGATCCACACTGATAAGGAGCACCTGGTAGGATCAGGTAAATAAATGCAGTAACACATGTGAAGTTATTAGATTGATAAAAAGAAAGGCTTTATCTAAATTTAACTTTTCTTCATAAATGTTCTCCTTTTGCCATGTTTCATTTTCACATGTTAGAAAAGTTACTCAGCATACACAATCCATAATATGGTGCTTTTTTAGTTCTCCCTCACGTTTGCCACTTTTCCCCAGTAGTGGTCTGGAATAAAGTCACAGCCTGAGCTATGTCCATAGAAAGATGATCATTCAGGCAGAAATAATAAGGGAAAAAAACCCTCGTTATAGATCTGACCTCTCATGTACTTGGGAAACTAATTGCAATCAATGTCTTCAGCTACACACGATTTACTACAACATGATCCGTCTGGCCTGTGAGGCAAGTAAAACTGATCCCTGGCAATGGCCATTATCCTTCACACACCACTTCAAGGGATACTATCACATTCCCCACATGTGAAGCTCCTGTGATTTTGTACTGAATTACACTTAAACTTACAGGAGTGGGAATTGCTGCAAGCACAACTTTCAAGGAGCCCCAAAGTACAGTAGTTTCCACAGAATGTTACAAAAAATGAGAATACTCTAAGAATGAGGAAATGGGATAAGGAGAAATGTACATGTGGGGTTTTTTTGGTTGTTGTTCTTTTTTTTTTTTTTTGTGTGTGGGTTTTTTGTTCGGTTGGGTTTTTTTTGTGGAGATACACAGTTCTGAGAGGCAGGGATCACACCCTGCCCCTATTTTTGTGGAAACCTGTCTGACTGAACACATTCCGAAGCCTATGTTTAGCTGATTACCTAAGCATATGCAGTAGGATTCTTTTTTTCAGAGGTTTTCAGCAAAATGTATTATTTTGCTTAACGTTCATAATAAAATTAATTCACTAAGTAGCTTGCATGCACAAATGAATGGAGCTGGGCTGTGCTGTATCTTCCATTTGGCTTAGCAATACATTTCATCACCATGTGTACATCCTAGCCTTGGAAAAACAAAGAACAGGTCAGGTACACTGCAACATGTAGCTGTGAAATTCTAACAAAATAATTATCTTGGGCACGAATATATTTTTTGCTGGGACATTATGACAGCCAGGAGGATGCTGCAGTTTTAACAACAAACAAGAACAAATGGGAAAGATGCACAAACCTGCTCCTGGGTTAAAAACAATCTCTAATTGTTAAACAGGAACGAGATGGGCGGAGAGTTGAATTATGGTATAACTTTCAGCTTCAGAGATCTTTGTCGCTGAACAAATGGTACCAGCCATAAGTGAAGAGTAGTATTAAAGATACAAGATTCTGATCTGATACTGTAATTAGAGTGGGATTTTTGGGTTTTTTTTTCTATTTGAATAAGAAGACTGCAATGAAGTGATTCAAAAAATCCCAGCAGAAGCCCTGACCTGCTGATGTTGATTGCAAGGATCAAGCAAGTGACACTCAGCCCGAGCGTGGTGCTTGTGACAGTCAAGAAAGTGGCCCTTAGTCCAGGCCCGGTGACTCAACAAAACCTTTTGCCGCACAGAGGGAGAGAAGAGCTCCTGCTCCCTCCGCCCTTCCCTCCCTCTCGGGCGGCTCTGGCTCCTCCGTGTACCTACGCAGATGCCTCAGCCCACCCCGGAGGGCTCGGTGAGCCCTCGGGGGACGCTCCCCCGGGTGATTTGGGGGTGTTCCCCGGGATGCGCGGGATGATTCGGGGGGCTCCCCCCGGCCGGGAGCCCTCGGGGCGCTCCGCGCTGTCCGTGGTGCTGAACGGCGGCGCCCTCCGCGCTCCCTGCGGGACCAACCGCGGGATTAAGGCTGCGGTAATCGGGGCCGGATTAACTCCCTGGAAACCGGCTGCAATCCGAGCAGCTGCAAATGTCCCCCAAACCGGACCGTGGGGCGGAGGAGGGGGTGGGCATCCGCTGCCCAGATTCTGCGCCGCGATTAGTGGAAAAGGGAGGGGGGGGGAAATAAGAATAAAAAAAATAAATCAAGTATCTCATCCGCCGCTTTTGGGAAGGGCTGGGCTGGCTGGGATCCGGCAGCCCCTCCTCTTCCTCCTCCCTCCTCCTCTTCCTCTCCCTCGCTCCCGGCCAGCCGCCTTTCCGCGGAGGGGGCGAGACGCGCAGAGCCCGCAGCCCCCGCCCCGGCCGCAAGCGATGGGCGACATCCCCGGCCTCGTGAAAATCAGCGTCTCCCTCAAAATCCAGCCCAACGACGGGGCCGTGTATTTCAAGGTGGACGGGCAGCGCTTCGGCCAGAACCGCACCATCAAGCTGCTGACCGGGGCCAAGTACAAGATCGAGGTGTCCCTCCGGCCCGGCACCGTCCAGGCCACGTAAGTGCGGCCGCCCTGCCCTCCCCTCCCTCTCCTCTGCTTTATTTTTAGAGGTTTAATGTTTTTTCCTGGCAGGCTGACAGCGCGGGGTTTCCGTGATTTCCTCCCTCGCCGCCCTTTCGCTTTGGTGGCCCCGTTTTCTGCGTCCCCGGCCAGCTGTTCCCAGCGCTTCGCCGGGCTGGATCGGGAGTCGGGAGGGAGGCCACGTTTGGGAAAGCCGCTTCCTTCCCTCTCCCCTACTCGCCTTTCCCTGGAGATTTTTCAAGCCCAGCTCCTTTTCTCCCTCCTTCCCCGCGGTTTTCCCTGGAGGAAGAAGCCCCTCCAGCCCCTCCATCATTCCCAAGCCTCGCTGTAGCGAGTGGCAAAGCAGAGAACGGGACTAGATGGGGAACGAGCTCTGGGTGGAGGGGCAGCCCCATAGAAGAGAATTCGACTGACCTCTCCCCCATCTCCTGGAAATCAGATCCCTCCTGCCTTTCCTTGCTATTCTCTCCCTGGGTAACTGCAGAGCCCTGGCATTTTTCAGGAGCCCCAGTGAGTCAGCAGCACATGCAGGTCTGCTAAAATCCCTGAAGCATCCCCCAGCAAGAGGCTGCCAGGCTGCGAGCCCACGTGCTGGCTCCAAACTGCCAGGGAAGGGGGCACACAGGGCTGAAAGGCTGCATCCTGTCTCTTTGCAGAACGATGGGCATCGGGGGTGTCAATGTCCCCCTGGAAGAGAAATCCCGGGATGCACAAGTGGCCTCGTACACAGGGATCTACGACACAGAAGGGGTGCCCCACACTAAGAGCGGGGAGAGACAGCCCATCCAGGTCAACATGCAGGTATGTGGTACTCTGAGCCTGGAACGGGAGGGCAGCAGGGGGTTGACTCCCACAGAGAGTGTGGAGGTGAAATATTCCAGGGCAAAGTCTGAAGAATGCAGCCAGAAAATACAAGTCCTGTTTTTCCTTCTCTCCCCAGAGAGCAGCAAGGGCCAGGAAAGGTCTAGAGACCTGCAAAGCCCTTTGGGGTGCTGCAGCAGAATGAATTGTGAGCTGAACCCCTCACCTCTTTTTAGGCAACTCCCACAAAAGGTCCCTGGCTAGAAATCCAATCCCTTGGTACACAGGGACTCCTCTTCCTGCCAGCACTACCTTTTTTTTTGATGCAGAGCATGCCCCAAGCATAAGGGGTGACTACTCTCCCCTTCCACCTGTCACCTTCAGGATGCCTGAGGACCTGCCAGAGACTGAAAGCATGTGTGAGAGCAACCCCCCAACGCTGCCCTCTCCCTTTTCCCATATGCATCCACAAACCCAAGTTCTTATTCAAGTGGCTCCTCACCCCAATCCTAAAGAGAGGCTCCATGGTCCCAAAATGAGATGCCAAAGCTCCAGCACATAAGGCAGCAGAGCTGACAGAGGACAGGAAGAGCAGCTGGCAAGTTTCCACAGCACTTTTTGGGTGGTGTGCTTGGCATGCAGAGGGAGATTTGTTTTGTTCTGGCTTTGGTTTGGTGGTTTGTTTTTTCCCCTCTCCTGATTACAGCTGTGAGGGATTCCTGCTCTTTGTTCAATGTCTTCTGAACAAAAAAGGGGAATTAGGGCAGTAAACCATCTTCATCTGAAGCTCTCTTAAGGGTCTGTTCCCACTTATACAAATTTAGGACCTTGCCAAGCCCACCAGATTTCAGCATTTTCTTGCATTTGCTTACTGCACACAAGATTTCATCTTGGTCTTCACTGTTTTTTTTTTCTGGAATCATCATTTAGAATAGCAATCCCCTTCTGAATAACAACTCTAACATCTCCAATTGGTGTTTCTAATAATTACAGTGTGCCTAACTTAATTTTGGAGACCCACATCACCTTAACAGTTGCAACTTCATAGTCTTAGATTAATAAGGCTGCCCTGAAGTATCTGTTCATGTTAATCACTTTTCTGTACAGCTGCCTCCTTCTTTTGGAAAACCAAACATGTGGTATTACTTCCCAATGAGCTAAACAGGGCTGCTGGATGCCACTGTTGAGCATTGTAATTACATTTCACAGTCTCCTTACACCAGGAGGTGGAAGGGCAGCATTCCCAAAAAACCACCTGCTTGGACCAAGGCATCCCTATTTTGATAGTCACCTTTACCCTTAAAGTGCAGCACTGATGTGAACCCTGAAAATCTGGAAGTTTAACTTTTCTTATGGAGAAAACTGAGTCCAATCACAACTGAAACATAAGGAGAGTCTGATTTTCAGATATAAGCTCTTAGATGGTTTGTTGCAGCACCACAATGAGTAGCCACAATATTTGCCCAAAGAATTGCTTTTACAGATCAAATCCTGGGATATTGACCATGAAGCTAATAGGATTTTCAAGCATTAAGCAGGTCCTCAATCCCTTTCAGGACCTGATCTTGATAGATAGGTCCCTCAGTACAGACTTACATGTCCACAATTGATACTTTTAAGTATTAAATATAGGCAACTCAACAGGGATTTACACGTTTAACTCATCATTTAGCTGCTTAGCTAAGTAGAGCCGTAACAGATTTAGGGAACCAGCCTCAGATAGCCCAGCCTGAAAACTGCTTCGAATGCTTACTTCCTGAATCTTCAAAACTGGGCTTATTGCAAACAGCTTTAAATATTCCTGTTTCCTTCAACTATGAGGAACTTCTGCCTCCACTTCCTTTTCTAGAGCAGACGGGATCCTGATGCATCCTAGGGAGGTAAGGACATTATTTAAGGCATAAAAACTGAATTCACATTAGAGATAGATTGTGAGGTCAGTCCTGAAGTGAAAAAATGGTCTGATACTGCCAATCTAGTGCCTGAATGACTGAAGGTTCATAAAGCTCCATAAGAATTTATTTCCCATCTGCTTTAAAACTTTAAACAAATAATTCTTTGTGTTCCTACCTTAGCTGGCTAGTAGATATCTGACCTGTGACAGATAGAGTTTATACATGTAAAACAACAATCCTGAGTCTGAATTTCAGAATCTGAGGGTGTCTTTCTGTAACCTGAGTGCTCAATTATGCATATTATCCAGAAACTGCTAAACTGTCTGATAGATGGTGCAAACTAAGTCAGAAACCTCTCTTCAGGCCTCATTTTAGTCTTGATCAGACTGAGATTGAATAAAAAGGCCAGACCTCTATTCCCAGTAATAGCCATCAAATCATCCCAGCATGCAAATGCCAAGGGAGTGATTAAATAACTATTCAGACTTCACTGGAATGACAGAGAAGAGCAGACAGAGAAGTACACTTCTAGGTCTGACTGTTAAAAGTGGGGCCATCCCTCCCCTCTGGGGAAGGATATAGAGGCCCAGTGGAGTAGCCAGGACTCAGCTGCAGGACCACAGGAATTCAGGGGAGCTCTGTGGATGCAGGATGTTCATTAAAGCACAGAGCTTCTGCATCTGCTAAGCACTGGGCTGGTAGGCACATGGTAGTAGAAAAGCTCTGCAATTCATTATTTCCTTCTCTTGGAAATCCACAGCAGTCAAACTACTCAGGGTAGCTCAGCAAACTGGGTCATTGAAGGAAGATGGAATTTGTTTTCTTCCTCTGTCTTGTTGAAATTCAGATCCTCCATACATTACCAAAATTCATTGCTGTTCTTGTGTCGTATCATCTACAAATTTTATTAGAAATGCCTTTCCTTCCTCAGTTTCCACACTGAGGGCACTGATGCTCCTCTCTGACAACTTCTCTTTGTGGACTGTGCACAGCAATAGCCGATGCACTTAACCTTTACTACCTTGCATTATGAGTATATCAGGACTATTATCAAAGATGATTAATGAAAAAAAGTCCTCAGGATTTTAGTTGCTGGGAGAGATAAAATAGCAAGTACCTCTGATTCTCTCTTTGTCAAAGGAAGTGGCAGAAACATTTCAATTACTCCTTTAAGGTAACACTTGGAACTGGAGCCAAATAAAACCCTTCCACTTACAGCACACAGCAACTCCTGCTGTTGTCAAGGCTAAATTTAACTTACCACAGTGGGCTGAGGGAAGGTGTAAAGCAATGTCCATTACACAGCAGCAGCTTACAAACCACATTTTGAATTAAAAAATCCCCCTAAAAAATAACAAATATGTCCTTCTGAAAGAACTGGATAAGGCAGGTTCTGCTTGGAACTCAGGAAGAGTATAAAAGGGTTTTCATATTGACTTTGCAAGTGTGATTATAGCAGGCAGATGATCAAAGGTCAGCTCCCAGGCACATGATGGGAATGGAAAACAGTCAGGTGAAGAAGCTGTCATTAAAGTGAGTGATGGAAATATTTAAAGGGAAAAAATGCTGAGAAAAACGGTGCTGTTCAGTAGCAGTGAATTCACTGTCTACCATGATCTAACAACACAATCAACAAGCTCTACCACTGAGACCAAGAGCAATACCTACAGGTTTCACACCCACGCTTCAGATTCTCTGCAACGTCTCAAGGCATAGGAACTCAAATTTTCCATCACCATTAAAACTGAAATAATAATCTATCCTTGAAAGCCTCAGTGAGGTTTTTCTGATGTTGTACAGGTGTCTAGCAGTGGCTTAAAGAAAAAAACCCCACCTTTTATTTTACAGAACTTGCTATAGCCATAGTCTCATTCACTTTGAAGCTACAAGAACAATCAACTTGCAGTCTCATTACTTCTTCACTGTATTAGACATTTATCTACTAAACACACTGATTATCTCCTTCCTAGCTTGTGTTACCCAGCTGCGCCATCACAGTCCAACCAGCAGTCACAGAAATGCACAAAGAACTTCTCTTGCCTAAGTCTCATGTAAAATGTGGGTTAGAATCTCAGGGAAAGGAGTAAGTGGTGCAATAGCAGCACATTTCGGATAAGGCAGTGCAAACAGAAGGCTCCAAAATACAAGGGCGTTAAAGGTTTCAGACTGAACAAAAGAAGGTATCTTCCCAGTCCTAAGTGCAGCTTCTCAGTATGGTATAAAGGTGAAACGGTGATGATCTGATCACTGCAGATCACTGGTACATGATCTACAGTATATACAGACCACTTTGAGGTCATTGGGCCAACTACTGCTGTGTCATCTTGAGAAAGGTTATAGCTTTGATTCTTGCTCTTAGTAACATTTATCCATATGGGAACTTGAATATTTTTACTCCCTTGCCTTTCCCAGCTATAAGTGCAAGAGGACAGTACGTGCAGAATCTGATCCTTTATGTTTTATGTATGCCTAAGCATAAAAGACTTTCTGACTGCTAAAGAAGGCTTTACAGATCTTTGATTTGAGGAACAACAACCCCTATATCAGCTGTTTTACGTTGTGCAGTTTCGCAAGTGTTGTTTCTCATTAAGAGAGAGAAACCACTAACACTGATATTCCCTCTTCCTTGCAGTTTAATGACATTGGTGTTTTTGAAACGGTCTGGCAAGTCAAATTCTACAACTACCACAAACGGGATCATTGCCAGTGGGGAAACAGCTTTGGCAGTATCGAGTACGAATGCAAACCAAATGAAACACGCAGTCTCATGTGGATCAACAAAGAGACCTTCCACTGAAGAGATGGAAAACCAATACTGCTGGACAATCTCCCAAAAGAAAAATCTACCTTTTTAAACCAGCAAGAAGCCTTAACAAAGGCATACTGTAATGTTGCTTTGTTCCATAAGTTCCAACAACTACATTGTATATACAGGTGGTGCCACTAAAATATTTGCCTATTATTGTATTTTAAGTTTACCATGGCATCTGCAACATTCTTTATCTGTCACCCTGAGAATACTGAAAAGTTCATGGTAAAGAGTATCTGGGTAGAAAGTCATGCCACCATAATACTGTTGTAAGTATTTGGATTATTCCCACTAGATGTAACAACTTTTGTGAAGTGTTTTGCTTTATTGCCTAGGATTTGGATCAACATCACATTGGTGATTTCTGTATTTACATTTGTGTTTGCTCCTAAATTGGTGTATTCCTTCAAGCATTTTGTTGTACATGTCATCCCAGTGGACAGCAAAAAATTCAAAATGTGGATATTTGTAGGTTTAGCTAAATGGCAGCTAATGAATTGTTGGTATAGTGTTTCATACCAAGGGATTTGCAAACTCATTCTCCCTTTTGTTAAGTGCTGTAAGATATTCTGTGAAGTTTGCTAATTTACCAAATCTCTCAAAATAAGATTCTTTGTTGTTAAGTTTCCCAGTCTCTGAAACAGCTTTAGGAAATGGTATAAAACATGATGAAAGAAAAGCAATAAATCAGTTGTGATATCAAAGATGTTTAACAACATGTTTAAGATCTGTCTTAAGATCAGAGTATTCTTGAGAGATACAGCAGCCATACTTAATTTAGTTCTTAGAGTTCTGATGGTCAACTCTCTTTTTGTTTTAATGACACATTGCTCAAATCAGTTAAATCCTACAAATCAACACTTTCAAGCCTGACCACTGTATTATGCAAAATTGACAAGATTTCTGACCAACGAACACTCAGCAGTGTGAAGGGTGCAGATCCCAGTGCATGTTTACACGTGCACTGCACTCTTGCAAATAGATAAGCATGTAAGCATTTGCATGGTTATAACTAAAGGTGCTACATAAACACTAGATCAGTGTTTAACACAAACAGACAACACTAAACAAACATATCTGTTCTTTCAGTAAAGAAAGTAAAGCAAAGAAACAACACTTGTCCCATCCCCAACTTGGGTTGAAGTAAGCTGTCAGTCAGTTCTTGCATATCTGTTATTCCCTTTGTGAATAATTTGTAAATTGTGTATGTAAATGGTAACCATTACTTTTGATCTTTGTAATAAAGGACTTAAACAATTTCTTCTCTACTATGGCCACCTAAATGAGCTGAAAATACTGTATGAAAACAGGCAGTGCCTTTAGAGAGTCAAACAGCAGAGGATATGTAATCAGTGTTTTTTGAGAATCCAGTCCAAAGTATCTCCTGTTGTTCATCCAAAGCTACTGTTTCTAGTTAATGTGATGACACTCAATAGTGCTTATTTATATGCATTTGGTTGCATTAACATAGTGTAGAAAGTAGAGATTTAGGACAGAAGTGAAGTAGCAAAGACATTTTTTTCCATTGAATACGAATTGCAAAGCTTGACTTTTTGCAGGTTTCTACACACAAAGGAGCACTGATGCAATATACCACTGGAATGGTGAGCTATCCAGCTGCATCTCCACTCCAAGGCAACATTACACAGGCAAATTTTACTGAAATTAAATTCTAGAAACAGTCTTCTGCATTAACTTCTTTCCTAGACTCTTCCTAGAAGGCATTCTTCAAAATGAAAAAACTGACCAAATTGAAATGAAATCTGCAGAAGTGTTATTGGCAGCACTTTGGCAGAAGTTTCCTGATAATGTGCTTTAATGATTCCAGACTTCCAGCTGTCAGTCAGTTATATCTCTCCACTGCTAGAAAAGCGATTTTATTCTGCAACAACTGGCCCACTTTGTTTTGTTTGTATGTATGAACTGAAAGCTCATTGGCAAGAAATACATATCATACATAAATTAGCAGGGTAATTTGTGTCCTAGCAAAATTAAAATATGTAAGATGGGCCTTCACTTTGAGCTCAGCTTCCATGAAATCCTTGACCCACATTGTCCTTGCTCTCCAGCATTTAAGAAATGCTGCAATGAATAAATCCAGCCTATCCTGGCACAGAAGGGCTGTTAGCTAGCTGGAAGCACACCCTTCCCAAGGTAAATACTCATGCCCATATTTACTGTCAAATAGAGTGTCTCTTTTTTCACATCCTAGCATGTCCTGTAGCAATTCAGCTCAGAGAGTGGTCAAGAAAGAGCCTGCAGATGGAGTGAGTTGCTTTTAAAAGGGAGAGAACAGCAGGAGCAACTGTGTCCTGCAGGGTCCATATCCCAAGACTGAACATCTCTGCCCAGGATTGCAGCACCTCTTTTACAGGCAATGGCAGTGGCAGGATGAGGATTGGTTAATGGCAGATCCAGGGAAGGTATAAACAGAATTTATCACCTGTTACATCCCTCTCCCCTAGATGAGGTTTAAGCATACAGAAATGTGATTGGCATTATTCTTAACCAGATTATTCACATGGTATTTGTTGAGTATCCACAGCAGCACTGCTGATACTCCACATATGTAAAGCAAAAACAATCCTATGAATTTCACCTTGCTCATCAAGTGCTTTGCCAACAAAGCAAACATTTGCTCCTAGTAAAGGAGACCCAAGACTTTAGGAATTCCCTGGAAAGTAATGTTTTGAATTTCTTTCATCCAGGACAACTCTGTTAAATATTCATAATGCTTGAGTCACTAAAAAACTGTTGCTGTGACAGTTTGATGCATTATTCAATCATCAGCATTTAATCTCCAGACAAGTTTGTTCTTTACGCAGCTTTTGCTAATTAATACTTCCATTTTTGTACAGAACTCCAAAATTCAGGACGCAATACACTAAACTTAAATATATATGTCAGAAAATGCTGACAGTGTGTCAATCTAGCTGAAACCACTGAACACTCATAGCTGGAGGTTTTATAGCTGAGAGACTTCAAGATTTTTTCTCATGAAGTGTCCAGCTGTCATTTTCACAAGAAAAATTGAAACAAATATTCCAAATCTTTGTGTCATTTCTTCACCTATATTTAGAGGTAGCAGTTAGAGCTTTCAGACTGCTGAGTAAGAGGATTCAAAAGCAAGCTATTAGTCATGACTGTCACAGTTGTGATCCTGCATAGGGCTTGTATGAGATCATTAGAGTTTGCATAGGGTTTTGTGTTCAGTGCAGCTACTCCAGGCTTTGGTATTTGCTATGTAAAAAGATATTACTGCTCAAGTCTCCATGCCCTACTAACACATGGTAAGGAGGTTTCACTGGCTTCAGCTGAGGCTCTGTCCTTTGGCTTGCAGATGCAGTGACCCTTACTGGTTCCAGACCAGCAGAGTTTCAGAACACCTCATGTGTAAAATTATTTGTATAAAAGAAATGAGCAGAACTACTGTACAATGAAGATGTAAGTTTTGTAAGACAAGGCTTTTGTGTGCCAGCAGAGATTCTTTTCCATTTGGTTAAGAGCATCTCCCTCACTTGCTTTGTAAAATTTTGATGCATGTGCTGTGCATTCTATTCCTCTAAAGCCTCCATGCAAAGCTTTGATTAAATAAGGATGTGGCACGCTGTAAATGCTAACCTCTTTCTGAGATCTGAAACAAGAGCTGTGACTTTCAGAATTCAAAGCTTTGCCTTAATATCTATGTCAACCCTGAAGCACAAAGCAGCAGTATCATGAGTCTTAGAACATTCATGTTTTCCCTTGGCTCCTCAAAGCTCACAAGTGGTGATTGGAAAGTCCCCTTCATGCAGCTAATCCAGATCTTTGGCTAGGAGAGACAGGCCCTCCTGCCTACAGGCCTTCCCTGCTGCATGCTTGGCAGCTTTCACTAACATTCCTTGGACTGCTTCCTTTCCCCCTCTCCGTGACACCAGCGTTTAAGGCTTCAAATCCCTGTGAGCCTTGGCTTTCAGCCTTGGGAACACAAGGCTGCATCAGCCCAGGAAAAGCCAAACCAGTCCTCTCTGCATTGTTTCTCTGTCTCTACCATAAGGTTTTGTGTTTCTCCCACCGCCACTACTGGAGTTTGTAATCTTTTGACCTGCGGTGAGTTGCACCGCTCAGGTGTGAGTACAGAGCTACAAACAGACCTTCATTGGAGACAAGGCTTGAGAGCAACAGCAGCTTTTCCAGTAATTTTGATGCTAAAAATATTAAATTTAACAACATAATCCATAACAGCACGTCTGCATTGACCAAGTGTAAGGCTTCTGTTTTCCCTCATTCAGACAAACCTGAAAGTCAATGCTGCCACCCATGTACAAGTGCTTTGTATGCTCTCTCTTACACCTTTGTTTTCCTTTCCCAGAAAACAGGCCCTCCTACTCCCTTCATCCCAAATAGCAAGGAACAGCCTGGTATCCCAGCCAGTAAATTCTGCAGCCTTTGAACGATGCTGAGAGAAGCAATAATAAACTCTCAGTGGATGATGATGAAGACAAGAACCCCTGGACTGTGCTGGAGTTAACCCGGACCTTCTGCTCATTCTCAGCATGGTAAAGACCAGGTCAGGAGCCTCCTGCTGTTTCAGGAGTGATTGTGACAATGCCATCAGTAATATCTACATTAAGCTACAGTGTATGTGCTACAGGGACCAAATGTTCTCAGAAGCCTGAACTGAATCTTTATGAGTTTACTGTGAACTCCAGGAGGTCTGCAGAGAAGTGGCAGTAACGTGCAATATCACAACATACACTCTTTTCTGACTCTGATGGATGGCACACACTTAAGTTGCTATGCCAACAGATTCACCTAAGGTATTTCCACACTTCAGACTTATTGTGGAGAACCAGCCATGGCCAATTTTATGTATAGAAAAAATATATAGTCTAAAGTTAGGTTTGTTTTTTTTTTTTTTTTGTGTTTGCTGGTTTGAGTTGGGTTTTAATTTTTACTTCTGGCTTCTGAGACATCTACAGGCAAGCCAAGCAAATGCAAAAAAATACTAGGGTGTGAAAATACAACTGCAGTCATCCCTCTTCCTGGAAACTATGTGGCTGCACTCCACAGATCTAAAAGCATGAAAACAAAACCAAACAAAGAAAAGGCTTCATGCAACTACACCGTTCAAGAGGCTTGCAACATTTTGTCTACCAAAACAAGGCAATAGCCAGATAAAATCATGCTGATCATCTCATTTTCAAATGCACAAGGCTTGCACTGAACTTTGCTACCTTGGAGGTGGATGGTTAGAAAAACAAAAGTGCCAAATGCACTCCTGGTACAAAGTTCCACCAAAACATAGTTAACAGGAGAGAGAAATCTGCCCCAATATGCTAAAATGTGAATGAACTGACCTTGCTTGAAACAGAACTGTATGAACTTATACCTAACCATTTTAATACAAATTAAGTATAACTCACTGAGGAAATACTTCCAGGGAGATTGCGTTTTTTAAATACAGTGAAAAGATTTCCTCTACAGATCATTTACCCTATCTTAGCAAAAATATTTCTCCAGGGATCAAGAAATAACATTCTGTGCTTGCAAACAGATTCAAAATCAGTCACATAATGAGCTTACAGAGCTGAAAAATTTCTTGCAGGTTTTTTAAAATTATTATTATTAAAATAAAAATAAAAAAATCTATCAATTCTTACCTCTTTCTACTTCAGCCCTGCAATGCCAGCAGCATCAGCCCTCAAGCATAAATAAGGAAGCAAAAAGGAATGTTGCTGTATACTGAGCTCCAGGACTGAGATACGACCTAAACAGCACAAGAAAGGGAGATTTTAGCCACCTTGCAGTCCTCCTGTAGCCTTTATTCTTGGAGAACCATGACTAGCACAACTAAGTAAACAATTTTTTCTACACGCTCTATTCTATAAATCCATGAGAGATCACACCTTCATCTGAGACACAAACTTCTCTCCAGATATCTAAAGGGGTAACATTGGAGGGGCATGAGCTTGAAATCAACTCACAAGACAGAGACAGGAGAATCTCAGAGTGAATTCAAAGACACTGAGCAAAGACTCACCAGGAGTCTTCATATGAAAATATAACAATGCCAGAGAACTCCCCAAAAATCTCTTTTGGTAGTCTCCATCTCAGTCACCTTCCTGGTTCTGCTCCTAACCTCGAAAATCTCCTACAGAACTTGCCATGGTTTTTATTGGTAAGTAGCTTTAAGCTTCTGGCTCACTAAGTTCAGTTTCAGTAACTTTCCACAAATATCATACTAATCTCAAACTTCTCTGATTTCACCAGAACATTTTCCAGACAGTCAGAAGTTGCTAGTGAATCCTGTCATTGCTTACCTACCACCCCTTGATGTCCTCTCTCTTACCTTTCATCTGTGGTGGAAAGACAGAAAAGGTTTTCACTTCTCTCAACATTTGCTGCTCAATCTGTTACTCATTTGCCCTGAAGACTGTGCAGTAAGAAGCTATTTACAGAATTTCTGAGGCTCCCAGTCATTCAATAACTTTTAATATAATAATCTGAGAGTGTGAGAGAAGCAGCACTATATTCTATAGTATGGAATAAACAAAGAAGCCCTTATGCCTCCTACACAGAGGGCATGAGTACATCAATACCCTGAGGACCAGCACCACTCATGGCATACTAGGAAGTACTCTGAGTGGAAGCTGGCACAGCTCAGCCAAGCAGGATTCATTGCAGGACAAAATTCAAGCTTTTTATACAAGAGAACTTCAACTGAGGTGAGAAAAAAAAAAAAGTAGAATCAGTTTTAGTTCATCTCTTTCTTACCTTCCAGGCTTTTATTAAAAACTCATAGAAATGAAAAATTAAATGGGATAAGGATGCTGTGAAAAAGGTATGCTGACTATCATCTCTCAGACCAGCTTTGAATCACCTGCTGTGTAGCCCCTTTGATGCAGAATTCCTGGAAGAAGGTAGGGCTTTAGTGAAATTCTCATCAGGTAATCCAAACCAGTGCTTTAAATTACTGCAAAAACACCAGAACATCTCTCACGATTCTGTTTCATCCATGGTCTACAAATTTTCAAACAAGACTTCATTTAAAGTGAACAGGCACAAATTATTAGTCATTACAGTCAAGAGAAAATGCCCAGCTCTGGTACGTTTTCTCCTCAGTACTTTTATCATTATTTCAATTCCCACAGCTCCAGTAAACGAAAATTAACTGTGCAGGATTCAGGGATTTGAAGCAATGTTCTTCCAGCTCACAAGTGCTTCACAGAGATGTGCCAGGTGAATGCTAAAAGCATAGTAAAGCTTTTAATTTACTTTTGTTCTTGGTAGTAAATCACAATGAACTGTGGAACTTATGGAGATTATATTCCTGTCTGCCTCCTGTGGATTCCCTGGTGTTTTAATATTACAGTTCAACTCATGATGCAGCCCCTCCATCATTATGTACACTAATTTCATCTCTGTACTCTGTTCAGATATGCAATTTCATAAAACTCAAAGCAACTCAATATTGGACCTCAGCCTTTCTTTTGATTTTCACGAAGAACATTGAACATTGGGAGTGGAGTGATGCAGAGGAAGAAGAAGAAGACGACAAAGTGTGCTCAACGCAGACTTCAATTTCCTGAGAAAACAGACAAAAATTGCCTGAGGGAAAAAGGGAGCAATCAGAAATACTCCAGCCAAGCACTAGATGGAGCTACTAAGAGTAAATACAGAATTTAGGCTGGAAAAGACCTTTAAGATCGAGTCCAACTATTAACTCAGTACTGCCAAGTGCACCACTCAACCGTGTCCCCAAGTGCCACATTCACACGTCTTTTAAATCCTTGCAGGGATGGTGATTCATACATGCCACGAAGGAACTTCAAAACCCCAGGAGCCATTAGCAAGCTGTAAGGCACATGGAAAAGCCTCCCCGTCCCATTTGTAACTGCACAGGCCACTGTTCCTCCCACGCCCACACATCACAGTCTCACAGAACCCCACGCAAGCACTGACATGCTTTGCTATTGCTGAGTTTCTTTTAATCCAAACTGGCAGCTGAAGAGCAGCAGCCAGAAAGTGCTCTGTGGTCCAGAAGGACATCAGAGGGGTTCAGGGAGCTCACACAGCATCGAACCTCAGTAATAGAGCACTTTTGCCAACATCCCTCCTGACCCTCGTGTCATGCAGCCTCATGAGCATTTCTGCTTGCCTGCAAGTTCAGGACCTTGCATTTCTTCACATGCACAATCATAAGAACTGTCCTCCCAAACTACAGCACCTTCATATTCTTATAAATAAGGATACTATTCCCCACGTCAAAGGTAACTCCAAGCTGTATCCAAATGAGCACGTACACCATCATAACATTTCTAAAGACAGCCAAATCTCACTTTGCCATCACGTATCACTGCCAGATCACACACTTCTATAACCAAAGTTATGCCCATGCTGCTTTGTGCCATGAGCTAGAACCCAGGCAGCAATGAGCAAGATGACAATTGACCATTTTGCCAATGAACAGGATCCCAATACCCAACCTTAACCCAGCAGTTTTCTGCAGCGGGTCAGTGAACTCTGTGCTGTCTCCATCCTCTCCCTCTGGCAATGAATTGGAGTTGGCAGAATTAAAACTCCACTGTAATGCTAAAGATCTGCGTCTTTCCCTCCCTCCTCCCAAGTGCTTCATTCTCAGGGGAATAACATTAGCATTTATGGAAGTAAATGCCTCATGGTTTTGCTAATGTGCTAATGAGCTAGAGCCTTCCACCTTCAGATCACAAGCATGAATCATATTCAGCTCAAAGGTAAAAATACTGTTTCTAACAGGAATTTGATATTGAGTTCTAGTTCCAGCTCCTCCATCACAATTCCATCTTTTTGCTTTCTGTGCAGTTGTATTTTCCAAGTCAGACAGGGCATTGAGCTCAGCAGGACCTTCTGCCAAGGACCACTGATCACAACGAGATTCACAATCATTTCAATACAGATCTTCAGGATACACAGAACAGATTCTCAAACTTAAAGAAGGGAAAAATAAAAACAACTTTTAAAGATATAATGTAGGTTCTATAAACTAGAATATACAGAAGCAACCAAAATACTGAGGTTTTTAATCAAAGAGATACAGAAAGCAAAATCTGTATAAATATCAGATGCTTTAGACCCCTTTAACACTAAAGATTCCACTTTGGCCATATTATAGTATTTAAACTATCCCATTTTGCTTACACACAGCCAACAGTCATAAATAAGATACATTTTTAGAAAGAAGTCAGAAAAAATGTGAAAAATTTACTTGGGGATAAAAAAAAACCCAGGACACAGAGGCTTCAATTCCAATATTTGCAACCCCCTACTGTGCTTGTACCCCTTTTTCCTGCTAATTTAAAATCAAGTATCGTGCCCTTATTGTTGCTCCGTCCCAGCAGCAGTTCTTCTCGTCCACAGGAGGGAGCTTTTCTCTTGCAAAGATGACACTCTCGCCGTTCTCAATTTGGAAATGTGTAGGAGCTCTAAACATTCTGGAGTGCCCCACGCCTGACAGCTTCCACACAGGATTAGCAAAGAAAATTCAGAAAATTAAGGGGAAAAAAAATAAAAATAAAAAAACCCAGAAAACAAAAGATCAAACGTTTATAAGGCAAACCATTCTCAGACCCTTCTGTTATGTCATGCTATTGCTCCTCCCCATCTCAGCTCTAATGCAATTATTTATATATCAAAAAAACATGAGCGTGTCAAGTCCAACACCGTATATGACATATCACTTATATGACTGAAGACATCAGCTACGAGATAGTACTAGAAGAGGAGCAATAAATCACAGTAATTCAAAGAACTTAACATCTGGCCTAACAACTGAAATAAATATCCAAATACAAGTCTGAAAATATATTTTAAATAACACAAATAATAGCAATCCTCTCTCTGGACAACAATTCATTAATTCAGCACGTGACAGTCAGTTTTTACCAAGGTCAGCCCAGATGGCTGTTTTTTCCATCATTCAGAATTCTGTGCCACACTTGATCTGCAACTCTGAGCTGTGATTTCCAGCCAGGTAGCACTGTGCTATTATCATCCTTCCCAGCTGCTACTTCCACTACTGTTTCCTTAGCAAAAAAAAAAAACCAAATCACAAAATGCAGAGGTGACAAGCCAAGTGGGAGTGCTGCTTAAACTGTGCTGTTCTCACCATCTAATAGCTAGAGAATTTCATATTCCCTGCTGCCTAAGTTTAGTCCAGTGGGTATATCCTCCTCCTCCTGATGTGTACAGCTAATTCCCATCATCAACAGTGGGAATAACACATGCACACAAAGGGGACAAGGAGCCCTTGAGGCCTGTTGTAGTAGTGATTTCAAAATACTAGGGTAAACATATTTTGCATGTATGATACCTAACAAGCCTAGGTACCTGTTTTTGTGTTTATGACTGTGGTGTGGCTTTGCACTCTCAGAGCACTAGAAATACCCTACTCACCCCGTTTTCAGCTGTGTAGGAGCTGCAAGAAGCAGTTCTGTCAGGAATAACTAATTGCTGTAGATAAAGATCTAATCACAGATCAAAGCCCTGTAGAGCAAAATGGAGCAGAAAGGATTAAGTGAAATACATCTTCTACTCCAAAGGTCTCACATGTTGGTCAGAATGATTTTCTCCTATTGAAGTCATAAGTGAAAAAAAACTATTACAAGTCTCCCCTGTCTTCAATACTTTGTATTATCTCAAAGTCAACTATGGTATAATCATGCAGGCTGGAGTTTACTAGTGTTGATTATTTCTAAGCTAAAGACAGATTCAGCTACAGGGGGTGGTGAGCTCCTCAAAAGCCTAAACGTTAAGTCAGAAAAGCCAGTTCTGATGTGATAACTTAGAGGTGTTAATTTTTTTTTAATTCAAAGCCTTATCTAACACATCAGATCACACCCTATGCTCAGGGTCATTTTTCAGAACAACCTGTTCCTGTTCATAGATAATTATCCCTGCAAAATTGTTAGGCTATATGGTAAATGTAAACTGCTGAAAAAAAATATTAATAATTAAACAAAACAGGCCAGATAGCATAGTTTGAAAAAAGACTGCAAGTCCTAATACAAGCAAAGGCAACCAGAGTCTTGTTTGTATAATACTTAACAAGTCCCAGAGGGAAAAGGGACAGCTGTGTAAAGCCACCTTCATTGTCCCTTTTTTTTTCATCATAATTACCTCTGTTGCTGATGTTTTATACAATGAAATGTTCACAGAGTCTCCTCAAAGTTCAGTGTGTATACTGATAAAGACTGAACATAGAAAGCAGATTAAAAACCCTCCTCAGTGATAGATTTTGGAAGGTTAAATCTCCTTAGGTCGAGTGCAAGGACTTAAAAGTGAACTTGACATCAAGTTTCCCAGTAGGACTTGTAGCTTGCAATGACAGCATGTCAATATTTACACTCATTCTACAACTTCTATTCTGTTCTATTTCTTTAAGGAGGATTTGCTTGGGTTTTTTGCTACATCTGAAAAGAAGTTATGGACTTTTTAAAACTCCGAAAATAATCACACTCTTCTAACTTGAAACTGAAGCTGAGAAACACAAAATGCTGGAGTCAATTTTACTCAAAACGAGAATTACGTGGTTTCTCTTGGGTTCCCAAAGTCACTCTTATAAACTGATCCACAATGTTTTAACCAAAGCTAGATATCTAGATACATAGCTTGAATTTCAGAGTTGCTAAGAATCTACCTGCTTTACTTGACTTGAAAGAAAAAAAGAACAGTAGAAGCTGTAAGAGACAGAAAAATCTCAGACCATTCTGAAAAAGGAACAATTGCCCCTTGTTGTTTAAAGCATTTCCTAATATTAAAGAGCCTTCAAAAATTATTTTTCAAATAAAGACTGGCAAAACACATGGCAAATAAAACCTTACAAAAACTTTTCCATTTTCTAGCACATTTAGCAGAAATTAAATATACACACACAAAGAGTTAACTGGGAGTCTTTTTGGTATGCTTAACTTATTTGATCTAGTAGCTGGAAATTTTCTACAAAAACCTGCTTTGGTCTAAAGAGCTCTGTAAGTAGTATTTCATAGCTAAGACTGTATTTTATACATTTATACAGTAATTTTATAGACTACTAACATCAAGCATAATTTTTTTTTCATTCAAAGTATTACTTTCTAACAAGCTGAGGGGTTAAAATAATCATTTGGCTTCCTAAGGTTCCCTTGGCCTCAACTCTTTCACTAACTCCAAATTAGCAAAAATAAATGGTAGGGTACAATCTTTCCTAAGTTACATATCTACTTAACCCTGAACATTAATGAGTACCAGATCTTTTATCCCAATATAGTTCTTTTCTGTGCTACTCCTGCATTGGAGGCGTACCAGGATTTTAACTCGAGAAAAGGGGATTGTGACTGAGGAGTTGAACCACAGTCTCCAGAGGGCATGACTTAACTCCTGCCTGGCAAAGCAAAGCCCAAGAAGCAAGCACAGAAAAACAGAACAGTTATCAGGACACTTCTGCTTCATTTGGATTGTTATTTGAGGTGAAACCTGAATTTGGACAACTACAGTTCCTCCAGCTCAGGAGCAAAGTCAATACATAATAAAAAAGCTCACTTTTATGGAACATTAAATACCCACATGACTCCTGGACATCACTACAACACACATCAAGCTTTATCAAAGTCATTCAATCATTTTAAAAAGTTTTGCAGTCCAGAATGTCTTTATTTAAGATATTTGGCCTGTCTGGTAAAAGAGAGCAGTTGCAACATCCTATGTGATGTACTGCCATTTCTGAGTAATTTTTATACTTTGAATAGGATAAAGAAGATCAGGAAACTGCAAAAGTGCCTTCATTTCAGGAACTTGGGAGTAAAGTCAAGTGTGAAAGAAGGGAGTGTGTGTGTGTGGGAAGATGTTTTAAGATTTGTCTTTTATGTCTCTTTATTTCACTCTGATTTAATTGGTAATAAATTAAACTGTAATAAACTAAACAGGACAGTAACTGGTGAGTGATCTCTCCCGGCCCTTATCTTGACCCAAGAGCCTTTGGTTATATTTTTTTCTCCCCTGCCCAGCTGAGGAGGGCAGTGATGGTGCAGCTTTGGTGGGCATCTGGCATCCAGCCAGGGTAAATCCACCCCAATAAATATTGGAACTATTCCAAATTGCTTTTAATCAAGTCTATAAAAAGAAATAATACTAAAACAATAGATCAGCAAAAACCATTGACAGCAGAAAAATTTTAAACCAGAAAGGGGTATGTGGGTGTGAATGTCTAATCCAGAACAGTTACAGCCATAATGGAAGCCCCGTGGCATCTCATTTGTAGCACACCTTAACCCTCATCTGGGAGGACCACATTTAGCCTTTGTGGCCATTCCCTGAAAGAATAACAGGAATCCAAGTGTTCCAACAGAATTATTTACATCAGCAGTGGCAGAAATTTAATGTGCACCAAGTTTTTAGAGGGCTACCAGATCTCTCAGTCTGGCTAATGGATGAAAAACTTGCACCATACCAACACCACATATGGAGAGCTGCAGACTCCAGTTTTCTTACATCTATGTTCTTTTTTAAACAGTGCTCAGAAAGCCACAAGATGTTTTTATTAGAGCTGCAGTCAAGAACACATCAGCTATAATGAAGCAGTAAAATTTAACTGCTGCCAACAACATTCTGCTTTGGTCTACAGTCAGCATGAGCTTCTGCCCAACATCCACTTGCTCTCCACTCCCACAGAGTGACACTAAGCTGCTTCACAGAGTCCTAAAGTTTATTTTCCTTTTACTGCAGCTCTTCACTGTGCAGCTGCGCAGTAGTAAACATGACCTTCACATCGAGTGGAAGTTTGGCAACAACTTGATTGCAAATGTAATCTCCAACAGCCACAGAAGGTAACCAAGCCAAAAGCAGAGTTACAGCTCTTAAAGACTCAGACTATAAATGGCTATACAAGATCACACTTCACGCTGCAGTTTGCTGGTGTGATTAACTGGAGTGCTGTGCTACACCTGCAAATCATTCCTCTGTTTGCAAATACTGCAGGAATACTGCAGATGTCTCAGTACCTGCCTGTCTTCACACCAGGTAACAGCACGGGAAGAGTAATAAATCAGTGGTACCATTTAAAACATGCATTGTTAAACAAGCGTGCAAGTCTCCACGGGATCAGGACCTTGGATGGTGGAGTGATGATGTAAAGGGTGCTGGAAAAGAAAATAGCACTGTAATTTTAAAGGCTCCAAATGATGGCCTGGTTAATGTAATAGATAAAAAGTAAAAGCCTTCGTCAAGTTTTTCGGATGTTTTAAAATCTGAATTTCTAAAGCTTTGTAGTTATAAAGCACATAATATTGCAAGGTTTTATAAGACAGAGGGAGCATCTGAAAAAGGAATACATCTGAGATTTACTTTCAAATAGGCTACAAAAATAGCTAGTACTACCCTTGCTGCTGTTCAAATGAAGAGGCTTTTCTGACAGAAATTGTGAAGCTACAGATAAAAGTAAGATAAAACTGAAAATAAAGAGATGCAGTAAGTTAATTGTAACAGAGCCTCTAAAGTGACCATTCTCATTAAATTCTGTGGCCACTTTTCAGAGAGCAGCATATGAGAAGAGACATCAAATTGCAATCCTGTTGGCATTTTCTTTTCTCAGAACAGCACCAAGTAGATATCCTTGGCTTGGGAATATACTTCTAAAGTCATAAAAAACACTTCCAAATTAATATGAGATCATTTCCTCACTTACATTGGCTTAACTCCCAACCCAATACCTGTTTTTCACCAATTCCAGCTACAGCGCAGTCAGGCCCTAAACAAGTGGCTCCCACAGCAGCTTTGCAATCAGCTGAATTTGTGACTGTCTCTCCCCACACTCATCACAATCACAGGTTCTTGACTCTCCCCAGTGCCTCACTAGGGCTCATGAAATCACGTGCTCAGGCAGAGCAGAAGGATGATTTGGTGTACACCAATTTTCAGGAGGTTTGTTTTCAGTCACTCCCAGGTTTCTGCCAAGCTTGCAGCCCCAGGAATATAAATAGGGGCACAAGGTCAAAAAGGTGTAGCAGGGACTGGCTGTGCCTCAAACAAAAATGAAATTGCATTTTCTTACAGAAGTTCAGGCCTTGGCTCACTACAGCATTTGCAATCCTGCTCAGCAAAGCACATCGTCTTGAGACCTCTGTTACTATGGAGATGAGCATGGAATAAATGTTTATATATAATTAGATAAATTCTCCCTTCAAGAAGGCAGTTGTCCTTCTCACCGGCAGCTACTCATAATTTTTTAAATAAGTAGATGAAATAAAGAAAAAGTATTAAAATTTCAAAGCTTAAGAATCAGCATTATTCATCACCAAGTAAATGATAATTTAAATCTATAGCAAGAATTTTAAAAAAGCACATGAAAAATTAGTCAGTGAAAAACCCATCTCTTCTGAAAACTAAACTGTAAATGCTCTAGAAATAAAGCTAATGCTTGGTTTTATGTATTTTAAGGTTTTGCTTAAGAAAAATAGCAATGATTAATAAAACTATCTTGTTATTTAACAAAGTTTAAGAATTACTTACTGAATAAAAAATGAATCCATGAGTCCTTTTCTTCTATTTAATCCCTAAACTAAAATCAACTCCACTCATAAAATACAAGCAGTATTGGTTGTAAAATATAAGCAGTATTTCCTAACTCTAAGCTTACTGTAAAAGCAATATGCTGGTATAAACAGGTTAATTGAGTCAAAATGCTTAGTCCATAAACTCATGAGTAATTTACTTCCTTTTTCAAAAGATTATGAATCAGCAGTTACTGTAGAACCATCTGCCACAAAGATGAATATTCCACTCAGGGGTTTGGGGAACCCTTTGCCAAAACACTTACATATAACTTGGGCTTTTTTTTTTTAATTAAGAAAATCCAGTCCTAAAATGTGAGAAGTAGTCATAATCCTTAGGATCTAAAACTGCCTTAAATTTAAGAAATACTAAATTCAGAGTAGACAAGATAATTTCTTAGGATCCAAACCTATAAAAACTAATGACAAAACTTCACCCAACACTGAGTTCCTCCCTGAAAAAACCCCAAACAATTGCCAAAATGCAGGAGAAATGTTGCCAGCTGATGAGCTGCCTCATTCTTCCCGCTATGATGCCATCTGTTTCCAGCTCTTTCCTATCCACACGCACTACACTCCTTCCAACCCTCAGCCTGACCCAGATCCAGCTCTGGTCTCAAGTCTGATAATGAAATCCAGCTTTACCCACCCAGTGGGTGCCAATAACTACACTGCTGGTTAAAGGTGGTGCTTTGGTGACAGTGGGCAAACAAAGAGCCACTTATTCCAGCCACTTATTCCAGCTCTTTTTTTCTTTTTTCCACTGAAGATTTTCCCCTTCTCCACAATCTGCCAACATAACTACATGTGTATTCTCTCCCCAGCACAACCGTTGGAGTAATTAACTTCAGAAAAACTTCAGCTACATGAAGTGTTCAAGCTAAGAGGGATAATATTTTAAGAGCTGAGTTAGGAAGCAGCCACATGCAGCTTCATGCAAGTAGATCATACGTGGGAAACTTCCAGCAAGAAGGGCAAAACCAAAGGTATATTCTCTTTTCCTGCTGCATGGCAGGAGCCAATGTACGCAGCTGGTATCCACCCACACACTATAACCTAATGGTAAGGAATAATGAGATCTTAACCCTAATAAAATCATTGAATAACATTTAGTTACCCTTTACATTCAGGCTGTAAATTCCTCCAAGGCAGAGACTTACTTCATTGCCCTGCACTTGTTGATGCACAAGAGAGAAAAGGAAGATGCACAGCTGATCATAAAGAAGCAGAGTGTAATTTTGACTTGCTCTAAGAATAGGCCAAACGCCTTCCTCCAGTTCGCATGAAAATTTATTACTGAAGACAATGCAGGTATTTGAGGGAAGAAACTCAGCTTGGAATCTGAATTATCTCATCAGGAACCATCCAAATTTAAAACATACTGTCTCAAACACAAAAGTTTACAGCTTTAGCATCTTCTGTCAAAGGAGTTCTAAGGGACAAACAGTTACATATTTACAGAAGTGATCTTTGTTTCAATTGAGTGTGTAGCTATAGCTGCAGGAAGCAGGGTGTTACTGCAAAAAGCACTAACTAGGTAATTAGGTCAAACCAAATGTCCTGCTATCCTTAAAAACCATGTGTTACTATTCATTCACAAAACATCCACTTATATTTACAAGATAATCCACAGCAAGGGACCAGACAGCCCCAAGCACAGACACCAGAGCTGTTGGTTCTGCTGAAAGACCGGTAAATTGCTTATTGTACAACTAAGTACAAAGTTGATTTTCTTATTAATACCTTTGATATTTTGAATTGTTTTACAACTTTTATGGTACACAGTCTTTTGTTTCAGCTTTCATTTAAACATGAACATTGAAGAGTTTAGTTTACTGGATTCACCTTGAATTTAGATGGCAGCACCAAAACAAAGAAAATATGCAGCTTTTAAGATTTGCCTCACTTTTAATACCTGAAATTTTATTAGTGAACTATTCTGCTTATCTCCTTTATGCAGATCTTTGCAGACACAAAATGTCACCTAACACTGCTGATAGTATATTTTGAAACTTCTATAAATCAGAGAGTATCCTTTTTTTTTAAACTCCATTTTTCCCTCTACAAAAGAGTATTTATGCTGGGCACATCAAGCAATATTGAATTTACTATATTTTAATGTCATATACTTTTTAGTAAGTAATTATGGATTATATTATGTAAATATCAATGCACATATAAATATACTACATATTTGCATAAGAATCTCTGAATCCTCCACTGAGTAGTGCTCCTGCCTTTCAAAGATGACATTTCAAAGGAGGCCTTAAAGTTTACGTGTCCACCTGAGATACCTACTGTGTAAGGTCACACAGCAAAGGCATGACTGACTTGCTGATAAAAATCCTCTATTTAAACTCAGTGGTGTAAACAAAGTATTACTGGAGGCATTACCAAAGTGACATCCAGAAAAGTGCGTACACTAGAAAACTTGTCTTAGACATTAGGGTCATCACTCATTTACCTCACTGATGTTTAAGTGATTGACTTGTTCATAGTTGTTGCAAAGAATCACTGTGGTCCTGATCAAGATTCGGCACCTCCAGCTCCACAGGAAACTTAGCACAGAAGTTCTTAGTGATTCTATAAAACAGAACAGAAATAACAGGGTATCAGCTAAGCCTTGAGCAGATAATGCCTGGACCTGTTCTCTGGTCTTCATCACCCCAGCAGCAGGCAGGAGCACATTACTACAGGTGAGGACACATTTGACCAAGGTGTGGTTCCTGAACATGACCACACACCACATGGAGACATTAAGGATGCTGTAGGGCCTATATGTTATTACACGTTAGCCCACAGCAACAACTTCTCACTGGTCTGCTCAGGGATTCATCATGCTTCCAGCCTCACTGCTCACTGGGAAACTGTTTTTATATCTTAACTGGAAGTTATCAGCATAGCTACCTCAACCCAAAACGTCTCAAAATATAATTATCTCAAAACTGTCAGGAGATACACAGGAGAAGACTCGAAGTCAGCTAATCATGAATGGAGATCTTAAGCAAACACTTAAACTGGCTACTATGATGCCAAGGACTGCATATTTTAAGCTTTCATCATGGTCTATAGCACAGATCTACAGATGTATAGATTCAGTCAGAGTGAACACCCATATGTTCAAAACAAGATAAACAATGATCTTCACTAATGATTTAACCATTTGACCAGTAAAATGCTACTAAAATATCAGATTTACACTGTGAAGTGAGTCCTTCCTTAATGGTTATACAAATCAGATATGTAATTGAACACTGTACAAACAGGGTAAATTCTTAAACCTGTAGTTACAGTACTGCAAGTTCTTTTTTTCTGGGATTGGTTTTTTTTTTTTTTTGTTGTTGTTTGTTTTGTGGGTTTTTTTTAAATTCTCATACACATTTCACTCCATATTAACATGAATTAAAAGATGGTATGGTCTCTGGCTAAGTTGTATTTTAGTTCAGTTAAAGAACTCTCAAGAATCTACTGCTTTACCCAGAGATCCAAAGCACTTTAGAAGATTCCAGCCCTGACTGCCTCAATTATGGATGATTTTTACCTTAGTACCAAAAGCTTTACTGGCTTTAGACATTCTCTGCTCTTTTTCAGCACCTTCAGGGGCCTTGAACAGGTAGCAGCATTTCCTCTTCAAAAAAGTCAATTTTCAGGGTCATTCAGACTTCGAAAGATTTTGGAGGTTGTGAAAGCAACATAGCTCAGGTTGGGGCAAGTATTTTGTACTGTTTTGTTTTCAAAACACTGCTTACTCCACACAGCTATTTCAAAGGCTCTGACCTCCCAGGGTTTGCAACAGCTTTAGGCTATATCCAAAGGCTTTTGAGCATTGAAAACCAGGTTATACTGAAAACTATTTCCCTGGAGAATTAATCTAAAATATGCTCTATTTATTGCACTCAGAACAGAGTGCTTAAAAAAAAAATCCTAACAGCCCACACAAGAAGGGCTGCAGGTTGTTCAGCGTGAAAGGTAGGACTCCATTTATGTGTTTGAGAAAAAGAAGAAGCCTCCACACACAACAGACAAATTCTCACAGTGAGATCTCACTGTGCTACCGATATAGCCTGACCTGGTCAGCAGAGGGAGATTAGGTTTCACTACCAAGAGGATTACAAAGGTGCTCCTCCTTTACCCCAATAGAATCTCTTCTCTCTTCCCTGACCCTAAGCCAAACCCAGTAGTAACTAATTGCCACTGCAGCTGATCAGGAGAAAACTGGGTATGTATTCCCTGGTCTTGAGGCATTAATTAGTCCCTTCCATCCCAAGGTATGATTACAGAATACAGACACAGGGAATGAAAACTTTCAGTTGCTTGCCCCTGAAGTCTTGCTCAAAGTATTGCCAGAGCTGGAGAGGTCATATTCAGCAAGACAAAGGAGTATTTATTGATGACCTGTGCTTATTCTTTGCTATGCATGTCAAAATTGGGAAGTAGCCTTCTGCCTCACTGTTCCATGAGGGTGTTTCTCAGAATGGTTTCTATTTGCAAGAAGGACAGAACATAAACATTTCCCAGACACATACTACACTTTTAGCTCTGAGAAGGTAGCAAAATACTCCTGTGTGCACAACTCAGCCAGAAAACTGCAAATTACATTGACCAAAAAGCCACTACAGTGTTGTTTATTCTAGTCCAAAATTGGTGTGAGCTATAACAGGAAAAAGACACTGACTGCAACTCCAATGAGAAGGTTTGCCAGAATGGCAGTGTTGTCTCATCCACAGGCTGTTGTTACCTTGGGAATAGTAAGTCCCAGTGGGTCCAGTGGAACTCTATATACCTCAGTAAATATTTGTTAGTTTTAACCCATGCAGTTGTAGCATCAGTAACATGGTTATTACAACACTAAAAACATTTCTATAATATTTTTAATACCAAGATTTGCTGACATTACAGAGCTCTCCCAGATGTGAACTCCCTGGGCATTAACTGTCCACTGAAATTCTACCAGCTGTTCTTAAGTCTGCAGAAAGAGTTACATAACTTTGGCTGAATAGAAAAAGTTGAAGTTCTTTACAAGATAACATGACTTTTTTTCAACACAAATAGTTTTTCAATGCAAATATTTTCATCTCATTAGTACTATCCTGATAATTAATAGTCTATTTTTTTTTTTTGTGTTATACTGTTCCCTTAAACTTCTGTTTGGTTATTTATGCATAAACACATGCACCCAAGTCACCAAATGTTCTGCTGTGTTCCCCACCAGCCAAAAAGCATTAGTATTAGGGTTAATCTTTCTGCCACAGACAAGGCTTACAGAACTGGGTTTTTTGGAACTGGAGAATCTCTTGTATGATACATTCTGCATAAACTAAGGGCAGTACATTTGAGGAGATTATCATCAACTGGTAAAATTATTTGGGCTGGAGAAAAATTCCAATGGTGTTGCTTTACAGTACAAAATCTGAAGTTGTTTTCAATGTGCAAAGTAGGCTGCAAAATAAAATGCACAGTTTTCAGAGAGCAGAATTCTTCCCTATTGACAGAGGGAAGAAAAATAGTACTGCATGACTAAGTCACCCAAAATCTCATGGTATTTACTTAGGAATTTCAATGTCATTATGCATACCTTTTGTCTGCAAGGAAACAGAAGTAGCAGGGGGAAGTCTCATATGAAAATATGAGAAAATGTCTTTATTCTGACTTTTGAAATCACCTCTAGAAACATTGCAGGTCCTTCTGGAAGAGGAAGATCTCCATTTTTTCTCTTGTGGGAAATTTGTTGTGGGAGAGTTCAGGAACAGCATGATGGATCAGAAACTGTTGTTAAATTTACTAAAGTTATAAATCCATTCCACATCATAAAGTAGATGGTGCTTTGCCAATTAGGTAGGAGGCAGAAGCATCATGACTTACAGTGTACCACAGTAACAAGCTGTACCCCATCCCTGGCAAATCCCCCTTTTAATTAGACAGTCTTCTGCAACACAAAGGCCCAAAGACTTAAATCACTCAAAATCTTCAGATTAATACAGGTTAACAAATCCAGCCAGACTATAATTCCTGTAAGGGATTCTTTAACCTCTGTGCAAAGCAAGAGCTCCCAGCAGGTCTAGTGACTCCACACACACATAAAAAGTTGCAGTCTGTTACCAGCCCTTTCTCTAAGGAAGAAGAGGATGCCAGGAGGCTAAACCTATTTATGATTCCTTGGCTAACCATACTATGGCACAAGTGCAAAGACCAAGCATTCAGTGACAGAATCTATCCCTTCTGGCATCAGAGGGGAAGGATAAAACCTAAGAAGCTCAAACACTTGGGATTCAGGACCCAAACCTGCTTTATTTTAACCAAACAGCAAATCTCCATCCAGCAGCGGTGAGCATAACTTCACTCTTGTACTGGAACTTCATCCACCACTGAAGAGCTGAGGTGATTTTTCTAGTCCTGTGCCACAGATCCACAATACCTGAAGATTGCCATGGTGGCGTTTTGTATTTGCACCTAATTTGTTCCTTGGAAGTCCTTAGATGCCTTTCTGAATTTCACTGGGAAAAAAAATCCCATCCTGTGTTAAAACAGGTTTAGTTGGCATCCAGGGTTATATTCCCTCCTATTTCTCAAATTCAAATGACAAACCACACAGTCCTCTATCTGCACTCCCAAGAGTCTGCATGGAGCTGAGAATCCCACATGCACAGTGACTACCTCAGTGTTGTTTCATTGCCTCGGCTCAGGGGACCCTAAACATCCACATGGGATCACGCTGCATCATGTTTTCCTTGAAAGCTCTAGCAAACTACTTAATTCTTCATACTGATCCCTGCACTGCAAATGAAAACAGATTACATGAGCACCAAGATCATGGCAGTCAAAGCTATGGAAAAATGCACAGCTAAGATGGATGCAATATAACATAACATACCACAGACAGCATTATTTTTCTCTTGCATGACAACAAAAGGGGTTAATAGAGACAGAACCTCACACTAATTAACTCCCCATAACACACACTGATATGCTAAAAGGTACTTTATATGAGAACAAGATGTATTTTGATTAGTTTTGAAAGAGTCAGGTTACTAACGGGTATTCAAAAGCTGTCCCCAGCTCAAACTGTTAGGGGTTCAGCAATCAAGCAATTTCCCACTTTTCTCTCTGCCACAAGAAAAAGAATGAATAAATCAGGGCCTTTTAGCAGCATTGCCATTCACACTGTTGCTTCGCCATTAAATTATCAGTCCAGTTTGCTGCCTGAGTCATCACCTTCAGAATTTGTAGTGGCCCAAACCTGAACCAGTCGGCCAACACATGACCAATGATAAAGCAGTAATTCAAGAGCTTGTTTCCACAAGATTGGAGTTACATACATTAATAGCTCATTAACAACCTGTGCAGGCCAATCTCTACAGCCTTAATCTGTTACTGCAGGAAGATAAGAACTTCACAAGTCAGACCAATACATGTTTATCTCTAGCAGAGTTAAGCAAAATAAATAAGCCTTTAAAAAGCTGGTAGAGAAGCACATCAGTGAAAAAAAAAATAAAATAATCAAACACAATACTCCTACAGCACTTGCCTCCAGTGGTTGTAAGACCTTTGAGCAGTCAGCCCACAACAGCTCCCCAGAACAAATGCCTTCTGAAAAAATGCTGCCAATTATACCAACCCCAGCTACAGCTGGATGCCATCAGGAAATCTTAGGAACTGCTAGGCAAACAAGATCACTTTGTGAAATTACTATGCAAACAGCAGAGGCTAAAAAAAAAAAAAAAGCAACCTTTTAGTCTCCATCTTTCTTGCAAATTGTTTCCATACGTTTGTTCTGCAGAGAGAGCTATCTGATAAAGTGATGATTATAGGCACAGGGTCAAAGACACCGAAGCCATTTTTATCCCCAGTTTATCCTAGCCAGAACTGGCAGTAAATCTAGGAAATCTGAAGGCCACTCTTCATAACACAGTTAAGGAAAAAACCAAAACTTTTTTTGCAATGATCTTCAATTTGTGGCTTCAAGTCCTTGGGGGCTGAGAGTTAAGAAGAAACAATCCCACAATCAGGTCTTTTAACTCACACCACCTTGGGCAGTAAGATCCACAGATCAGAAGCATTTACAACCACTGCCTCAGTAAATGCACATATGCTAGAGGCAACTATACATCTTCACTTGCTCTAGCAATTTGAAAGCCAGCATCCTACAGTGGGGCAAAATGAGCCAATGGATAACTAAACCTCACCCTATTAACCTACAGTTTCACAAGGCTTCTGTGGTCCATAGCTTTCTTCTGGTCTTTCATTAGACCAATTTTTTCAGCTGTGCCTTACTGGATGTGAAAAGGATCCTCTCCTCTCAGGTCTTGGCAATTTATATGTGCTCTCACAAATATGCAAGAAAATAAGGGCAGACTCCCTTTGATTTCTTTCAGCCGAAAAGACAGATGTAGGAGTAACAGAGATACAATGAGAGGCACATTATCTTTCCAACCATTTGTCAGCTCTAGTCAGTATTGTATCTTTAAATTTGCTTATTATTCTACCTCTTATTACAAATGAAACAAGATGAATCAATATGGAATCAATAGGTTTTACAGGCATTAAGAGTTCACGACCCACACTACTAGGGCAATTCAAACATCCTGAGAAAGGACAGCTTTCATTTCTATCTGAAAAGGCTTCCTCTTTTGCTGATAAAGTAAGGCTTCCCTTGCCCACTGCAACTAAAAACACTTTCTCTCAGAGCCAGTTCATAAAGGGTTGCTTTCCTTTCTTCCTTTTACAGAATTACAGAAGAATAAGAACTTGCTTATTTTCATAAAACACTGCTAAAAACACAGGAACACACACATGCTTAAAAATCGTGTGTTTTCAATCTTTGTTGCACTGTCCCAAGAGTTTACCTGCCCTGCTGGGAAAAGCTGCTTACAGCCTGTCAAGGGTCAGGGCAGAAGATTATTTAATTAGGTGGCAGCCCTCACCCTGGGTTAGCAGAGTGGGGAATGTTTCATGCAAATTGCATCCTGCAAGGTTTGTGACTAAGGGATGTTTATATGAAGACCAGTACTAGGCAAGACAAAGGAGGATATGCTCAGGGGATCAAATACACACATTATAATAAAAACCTCAAAACTTAGAGAGAGTTAAGGCATCACAAACAGCACTTTCAAAGATAAATGCCACAAAAAAACCTGCAGCTGGAGCCCTGACACATAAGCAGGAGCACAGAAACTGTTTTCCAGACATTAGGTCAAGCACTGTGCAAGTCACATCATTATGGTTAGTAACACTGGAGATCCCAAGCACCTATAGGGTTTACATATGTATTTATCTGTAGTTATTTCAGCTTCCAATTATGTGGAGATACAGAAGTTTTTTCCGAGAGGGTGGTAAAATGTTGGAACGCCAGAGAGGTAGTGGATGCCCCATCCCTAGAAACATTGAAGGTCAGATTGGACAAGGCCCTGAACAATCTGATCTGGTTAAAGATGCCCCTGCTCATGGCAAGGGGATTGGACTACATGGCCTTTAAGCTCCCTTCCAGCACAATTCCATGATGTTATGATCCTAGTTGGAATGGTTGTAATTATGCTGCAGATAAGCTTTACTAATACCAGAACATGACAAAACACAGTGTTGTCTGAAACTTACATAAGAAACCATTCATATATCAATATTTACAAAAATATTAGCCAGAAATACAAATAACATAATAGAAAGTCCTAGATGCAAGTCATTGGTTTTCTACAGACTCTTACCTACACATTAACAAATGCCTTTCATTTTTAACTTCTTTTAGAAGTCAGATAAAAAAGAAAAGCAACTTGGGCACATTTACTCAACAGAAATGGGAATTAAAACCGAATTAGTTCATCTTTGTACTGCATCTAGAGGTACAAAACTACTAGCAGGGACGTAACTGCATTGCAAGATAAAAATTGTATTTTCATATGTTCTTGGTTCTCTCTACTTGGAACATAAAAAGGTAACAATTAAGGTATTATATTCTTCATTTCTGTTTACTTTTAATCTCATTACATTATGCAATAGAAATTCTAGCTGCACACAATTTAACTTAGCTGATTTTACTCCAGGTTTGCATTTGCTAGATACAGCTGCAATGACAGAGATGTAAGAAGAAAGACTGTTTTACATCAGAATTCCTTTTTATTTTTGAGATCTTAAGGTATTATTTTTGGCTTGAGACCAGTCAGTTTTAATACAAGCTTTCAGTGAAATCTAGGAATCTTTTATTCCTAGACATCCTATCAACTAGATTTTTTCCCCCTAAAGAAGAGACATCCTAGCCATTTGTATCTGTTAATAAAAACAGGCAGAAAATTCCTTCACTGGATCAGACCATTTTCTGATGTGTTACCCGTCACTGTGGCCAGGCCCAAGTTCTTACCAGCACAGCCTGTTTTGCTGGTTTGTTATTACACTTATTTTTTAGTGTTCCTTTTGTTTTCTTCCCCTGCAAAACCACCCAGTTTCACTAATCACCACCTTCTTCATTTACTTATTTTTGCCAGACTTTTCTGTGCAATCTCCCTGATCCACTCTTGGTTCTTCCTGCTCAAGCTGCCCCCTTGCTGTGTATCAGTTTGGGAACAGAACATTCGTCAGTCATTAACAATTTCTAAGAACTGCTCGTTTATTGCTGTGCTTTGCTTCAATCTTTTAGATGAGAACAACTTCTGGTCTGTTCTGGAACTCCATGGTCACCCTTGATTTATCCAGGTTCCTGAACAGTCATCCATATGGGAGATTCCCGATTCATCTTAGCATTTGTGCATCAGCATTTGATTTCAAGATTCCAGGTTTCTCTGTGAACTCTTAAGGTAACCTTTGCTAATCTTAGATCAGCTCAGACTGCCACAAATAGGGCAACAGTGACGAGGCAGTTCCTTTTCCAGAAGGAGCCGAAGGGAGAGGAAATTATCATTTTAGACGGGAAAGCTCATGCTCTCAGCTACGGTCCTAAAAAATTAACCTGGTTTTAAAACAATAATCCAGTCTTCCCATCCCCCACAAATTAGCTTGTCATTCACCTTGAACTTGGCAGAATTAATTTGCATTTCCCTGGCAAAGTGTCTAGCTATTGTGAGCCAAATAGCAAATGCCTGAAAAACATCATCAACATGGTACCAAATCTTCTCTTTGGCGGTATTAACACTACAATATTTTATATGTAATTATTATTTTCACATCACCACTTAATTTGTCACAGTGTTATGCGCTGTGTCATGGTGCTCCAAAATAAACACATTCAGCAGAGAGAGCACAGAAAGGGAAAAACAGCAAAGGGAATGTGAAATCAGCCCATCTTTATTCACTATTTTATTTTATCCTTCACAGAGGTTTTTAAAGGCATCCTCTGGCCTACTTAAAACTTCACAATATATAGAGATCAGTCCCTGAGGGTCAGCCTCACTTATGCAAGCAGTTGCATTGCCCTAAATCTTGCCTCAAAGGGGTTACTAAGACTACATCTTTAATCTGAGTTTGCATTCAGCTGTATCAGTTGTTTCATTTTGTAGACTATCCAGGGTACGAAGCACTAACTACTGGCATGAAACCACAAAGAGGCATGCATACACTTTTAAGAATTTTCTCATCACTGCACAATTGCTTTAGTTTTGTATAATTAACTATTACCAGCACTGAAAGACAATACTTTAAAAATCTGTTAAGTATAAGGGTTGGACGGGATGATCTCCAGAGGTTCCTTACAACCCTAAATATTCTGCGATTCTTTATGGAGCAGCTTCAAGCCTGGATACCCTCTTGCAATATAACATCAAAACCCTAAGGAAAATGACAGCCAGGACCCAGGGAGAGAAGGCACCTCCCAAAGCCACGCTTCCAAAGGCCTCCTTGTGCTTGTGCTGAGCTTTTCCCCTGCCAAGATTTTTTCCCCCCCCTTTTGGAGAAAGCAGAAGTCACATGAGGAAGGAAGCTTGGGCAGCAAGGTCTCCAGCAGCACAGCTTATGAAAATACATATATATGTGTGTGACATAAATATATATACAGCTTCTTGTGGCTGAGGGGAACCAGCCTAAGCAGGGGGTGTGTAGGAGAACAAGGACAGCTCCCGCAGCTTCCTGAGGGAACCTTTCTCTGGGCAAAGGCCTGAAGGAGCAAAGATGACAGCTTTTAACACCAGTCAGTACCTGCAGCAGCAATAAACCTCAGGTTTATTGAGGTGTTTCAGCCCTGCTGTTCAGAGGTTTGTCCTCTGTTCCTCCTCAGGAATCCCCATCCTCGGAGCTTTCCAAGACTTTTCAAGCCACTCGCTGTCGCCACACAGTTAGAGCTGACCCAGCGCTGGAAACAGTCACACGATCAAATCACACAGAGCGGGGGAAAAAAATTAAAAAGTGTGTGTTATCACTCTGAATCACTTCTGCATTAGTAGCAAAAATAGTAATAAAAAACCCCCTGTTTTAGTTATTGTTTTTTTGTAGCAACGCTCAACGGGGGAGGCCTTGTGCAAAGCATGTGCCCTCAGACGAGGGGAGGCTGAGGGAGATGGGTGTGCTTAGCCTGGAGGCGGCTCAGGAGGGACCCCCTCGCCCTCCGCAACCCGCCGAG